>OW052220.1:189480395-189516426 GCA_932526605.1 Nephrotoma flavescens | reverse complement strand
ACTGATCGAATCATTACTGATCATTATTCAATATATTAAATAGATATTTTTGTTAGTAATTGAAATATTTAAAATGATGGTGGGGTCATTCTTTCCTAAATTTGGCTGTAAGCTCATCAATGATGTCGTCTGCTGTATGATTCACTTGAAGTTCTTGTTTTCAGCCAGGCTCAATTGCAAAGGAATGTGAAGTCTAATACAGGAATATTGATTATATATTCATTTCTCAGCGCACATATCCTTTTACTTTTCGTTGTGTAGGACAAATGATGTTGTTTTGCAAATTACACGGAATAGTTTTGGTATATCGTAGATAAATGTTTAAGTTCTTTATTGCTTAACTCAATGATTTGGCAAAATGAAAGTTATGAAAAAAAAATCAATATTAGAGAAAGTTTGACCGCAAAAAATTGGCAAACTGGTTGTTGTGGGATCATTAAATGGTTGTAAATTGTACTTCTAGGTAGCAGAATATCCGATTTTTTCTTATAATTGATGATCTATCAAAATCGCTTAGTCAGGGATTTTGTCGGCTAATGTGGTTATGATCTACATAAGACAAGTTTGAGGAATCATTGTAAATGTTCAGATACGGGATATTGTTTGCGAGTTCAAATATTGCAAATTAAAGTCTAGTCTCAGTTTCAAAATTGTTATTATTAATTAGAAGTGTATTAAAATTGATGTCCAGTTTTTCTAAAATTATAGAGCCTTCTAATAAAATCGTAACAATATGTGGTTAAAATCGGTCAATCGTATATGTGCAGCAATAGTAGAGAGAAATATATTTCTTTCTGCAACAACGCAAGTACTGACATTAAAAGAAAACTCAAGGTCGAATTGCCTGTCCAAATTGTTTTTGGCGTTACTGGTCTATATGGTAACATGCAAGAATTCGCCATATTATCCGTCATAAGCGTTTCTCTTTCAATACATTTATTTTTAATTGGCTGCACTGCGGACTTTTATACTGTCCTAGAAGTAAATATGACAGCTGCTGCGCCCTACGTATCATTTGCTGAATGTGCACTTAGTGAGTTTTATCATCCGATTTGACCATTATGAATATACAGGATGGCGTTGCCGATGACGGTAAGGCCATCCTGTATATTCATAATGTCAAACAGGGTTAGGTGTCTTATATCCATATTTCTAACCCTAACCTTTTTATTGGAATAAGATACAAAAACGATCGATCTATACAGTTGTTTAAATTTTCCAATAAGAGTATTTTCGAGAATAATGTGGGTTGAGGAGTGGATAACAAAAATATCTATTTAATATATTGAATAATGATCAGTAATGATTCGATCAGTAATTCGACCAGTATTCAACAGTAATGATTGAATGAAAAAATTGTATCGAGCGAATCATAACACAAATTTACAATCCGAGCCCATCTATAGAAATTATGAAACTATGAACACAATGACTTTTAAAAAGAATCGATTTAAGGTGATTTTAAGGAAAATGAGTTATTATGTATGTACTCCCTTTCTTATTTACTGTTACATCACCAATACTCATAAATTCAGTATACTAATCGTTGCAAGCTCAGCAGTGAGTTCTGCGCGTTTCCTTACACCGCTTGAAAATTAGTCCACTTAATAAAGAAATCACAAGACTAAGAGGGCAACGTAAGTCGAAAAGACACTTCTCCCACATTTATTAGACCACGAACAAGTTCCAACCGATACTCCTTGATGCATGTGATTACCGTACTATGTGCCGATCGTTCTTGTCCGGATTTTTAAGCGAGACTCATGTTATATTTAGGTGGTATCCTAACATTTTGTTGTTAGTATTCGTGAAAAGCTTAATGCTTTCGCAGGTACGAGTTGTCAGCCTCGCGGCTGTTTAAACTTAGTCCTGTTGAGCTGACGGCTAAACATTGATAAATAGCAAATAAAACCAGCTCAGATATTTGAAATCTCAAACACCGCAAATCAAAAATTTTGAGACGTTCAGTTCGGCATGGAATTAATTAAATAAAGTGGGGCGGTTCAATAAATTGAACAATAATAAATAAATTGGTTTTATGCCTAAAAGTAATAATTCAAAAATAGAATTGCACTTCTGGTGAAACCTGTAAATCGATATACCTTATTCGATATTAATCGAAATAATCAATCGACTAGCCACAACCAACAACGAACTATCTATTTCACGCTTAACTTAGCAGTTTAGAAATCGGACTGCACGTATATTTTGAGTACTCATAATTATGTATATCGCCAACAGCGAAATATTAATTTTATTTGCAAATATTGTTAAAATCAATAAAAAGTCAATATCAATCAATAATCGTAACAAATTTACTACTACCATGCTTGATCAGTTTTTGGAAACAAATCTAAATACAAAGTATATTTCCCAAATGCTATCTTTCCGTTGTAAGCTAATTTCATTCATTTTCTCCTAAAAAATACTAATTTCTTAAATTGTTAGTTATTTTACTATTAATGAATTCGTCACTATCATCCGTATAGTATACACATAGAAAAACTCATTAATGTATTTAATTTGGACGAATCAGTATAGCTATATAGGAATATACATAATATAGACAAAACACAAATGTATATGTATGTATAATGTGTAATAGTTAACATACATTTTTTCCTTTTCATTGACAAGTTTTTGATTTTTACCGTATCAAAATCCTCCAAATATTTTTTGGTTTACATTTCATTTAGCACACCAAAATAAAAATATTCTATGTAGCTATATACACCAATGCCTTCTAAACTACTGGCCGCTTACACCAAATGATGACGACACGCTAAGTCGACGTTGTTGTTGCTTTCTCTAGTTGCTTTGTTAGTGTAAATATCCTAAAATTATTATTGCGCAGTCTCGGTATAGACTTAAATTGACGTCATGTGCGAAAAATGAGAGTAGTAAAAGGCCAGTAGTATAGAAGGCATTGTATACACCTAAACGATCATCTTTCTTTTCATGCCGCGTGTTTAATTTAGATATATATAAAATGAGAAGGAATTCTCGATCGTGTACACATATTACATATTTTAAATAGTATTTATATACGAGGATATCTATATACATAATATGTGCATTTTGTGTTTTCGTTTCATTCGGTTTTATTAACACGTTCGCGGACGCTTTCAAAATGTGTTTAACACAAATTTGATAACTTTTGTAATTGCAATAATATTTCGTCGCGGGAAGGAATGTATTGTTGAGAATTGACAAATGTGTCGTTTAATTTCTTAAAAAACGAAAAAATTGTATGACTGATCTGCGCGAAAATGTTAGAAAACAAAAAAGTTGGATGAATGCTATAGCATTCACGTCCGCCAACGTGTTAAATATAAATGATGCGTAGAGAGAGATAAATATTTCCAAACGAAAATAATAAATGGATTGGATTTGTTTATTGTTTTCGTTTGTTTTTTTTCGCTTACAGTAAACACCATACACTAGTTTCATAGAATAATGAAAAGGAAATTTTGAAGAATAATTTGTGTTTTATACTGTACAAACAAATAAAATATTTTTTGCTATGAAATTCTACTCGATCATATTGGAAATACTATTCGGCAGAAAGAGAAAATATCGAGCAACGTAAAATGATAGCTTTACTTTTCATTTTGGCTAAACACTTTTTCCCCTACAAATTTATCGATTTAATTTAGTGCACATCGGCGTGCCATAATAAATACTCATCTTTATATTCTTATCTTTGGCAGAACCACAAATTAGCAAAATTATTCTGATATAAATTTAAATGTCAACACAACTAGTAACTAAAGTAATTTTTTTATTTATGTGCTTTCCCTCATTTTCTCGTCTATATGTATGTAAACTCATGAATCTAACAAAACAATTATTTAACGTATGTATAATTATAATTAGTTGACAATTATTATACAAAGGTAACTTATGAATTCACAGCCGAGGTAAATTTGTTCAGAGCATTATCAAAGTTTGAAAACGAATTTTCAGTTTCTTTTGGTTTTTTTGCGGGTGGTTCACTGTTTTATATCCCACTTACATTACTGATTTCCTGATCCAACTCGTACTGCGACTCATCAGGTATTGTCTCCACGTTATATGTGTTTTCAGAAAACTATGAAAAATTTAAATGGGATTGATTAACAAAAATCCTGATATTAAAACGAGTATAATATAAACTTACACCTAAATTTGTTTGTCATTTTCTATAAATAATACAGGGAACCAAAAATAAGAACTTTAAAATTTCCCTTTTTCGAGCGTAAAAGTAATGTCGAAACTTATTATTTTCTTTTTAACCACTTTCTCATCTATTCCCATCTCAGTGGCGATTTTGCGATACGCATTATTTTTATATCAGTTCTCCGGAATAATTTGGAGTTTATATTCCAAAGGCGCTATTATTCTTAGCTTTTAATGATTCAATTAATTTTAAAATTTCTTATTCCAATTCATACTTAGGCCGTGTGCCAAACTTAAGGTAGAAGTCAATTTTAAGTAAATTTTTCGGTAAATTCAATTATTTTACAAAAACTCTATGGCAAACTTATCGAGAAATCTATCATGAAACCGGTTTTTACCGTAGTAAACGATTTACGTTAAGTTTGGTACACAGCCTTATAAAACTTTTATATTGACTGAAAAATTTATTTAAATTGTTTTTAAAAATGGAAAACACAAATTTTTAATTTTATAATTGAAACACACTAATTTATTGTACACTATAAAAATGTTAATAAAATAAGCACACAAATAAAATTTGTTCTAAAAAAAATCACAGTTTTATTCTAAAAAAAATCACACATTTTATTTTAAAACTCGAAAAAATTATCACCCAAATTCTCGTAGTCGTATCACTTCATGTGACGTGATAAACATAGTAAAACAAAACAAAAATAAAAACCATGAAAAATATTTCCACTACGAGTACAACAAAAGTAACAAATTTTGGTTTCACGACACGATACAGTTAAACAAATTGCATACAGTGTGCAAGGAAAGTTTCTGAGCATCCGTTGCTAAATGTACTAATGGTGATATAGGTAGTCGATGCTTCCAATTTATCGAAATTATTGTGCGAACCTCCATCATATTCCTAGTCATACACAAGCGACTTTGATGCTACAAAGATCTTGCGAGGTAACACAATAATGTGATTACATTCTAATGCGATTACACCCTGCAAAATAAGATATCTCGAAATATTTACAATTTTGTTCATAAAATGCGACTGGATCAAATAAGCTGTGAGTCACTGTATATATAACTATGATTTTATGTAGATTTATAAAAAAAATTCGAGTGAACAAGGACGCATTTAAGTATTTGCTTAATAAACTCGATTTAAAATTAAAAAATACGATACGGTCATCGTCTGTTCCTGCCACGCTTAAATTCGCTTCCGCATTACGATTCTTTGCGGGAGGAGGATACCAAATGGGAGCTGGAAATGAGTATTTATCATCAGTAGCACAACCAACATTTTCGAAAATTTTAGGAGAAGTATTAAATATTTTCGAAAATGATTTATGTCCAGAATTAATAAAATTCCCAACAACCACTGAAGAAAAGAGGAAAATTAAATTAAGTGTCTTTGAAAAGTACGGATTTCCTGGCGTGGTGGGATGTGTGGATGGTACCCATATTCGAATTGTTGCACCACCAAAGAACGAAAGACATCTGTACTTTAACAGAAAAGGGTTCTTCAGTTTGAATGTGATGCTGGTATATCATCTATTATTATTTAGTAATATACAAAGCTATATGAACATTTTATATTACAGGTAGGCGATGGTGAAATGAAAATACGATATGTAGATTGCAATCATCCCGGTCTTGCCATGATTCATTTATTTTTAATTCAAGTGAATTGGATACTCAATTGCAACGGACATATGATAATGGTGATAATACTTGGTTGTTAGGTAATTTTAAATAACCTTATAGTGTGATTATTTGAAATTTAATATTTGTCTTTTTTTTATACTTATAGGGGATGCTGGGTACCCACTAAACCATTTTTAATCGTGCCATTTCGTTCAACACACCAAGAAGATGATCCAAGGGAAAAAAAATTTAATATAAAGCATACCAAAGCACGAAACATAATAGAAAGGACCATTGGAGTGCTTAAGAACCGATTTAGATGCGTATTAGGTGAAATACAACTTCATTATAAGCCGAACAAAGCGAGACAAATAATAATTGTTTGCTGTGCATTGCATAATTTGTGTATTTTGTAAAAAATAAGTACAGGCATACCTAATATATTAGTTTCACATGAAGAAGATCATTTGCTGCCACCATTAGAAAATGAAGAGAATAGAAATGCTGGGGAGCGGATAAGAAAACAAATTATGAACTCAATATGCTAAATTCAATTTTTATTGCTTCATATAAATACTTAAAATGTGCTTAAAAAGCAACTGATATCACTGTAACATTACAATAAACTAAACATATATAAACAACAAAAAGATTTCATAATTCATTCGTGAAATAGTTATACAAAATAAAATTCAGTCTGATTAATAAAATAAAACATTCTGTTTCATTTCTTATCAAAAAACATCATACCGTGGTAATGGTTATCAACACTACTTACTAGCTTCCAATAAAGCTAATTTCCTTTCTTTGTATTCCATTTCTCGTAATTTAAATTCAACTTTTTGCTTTCGGATTTTCCTTTTTTCTAATAAATGTTCCTCAAATAATTTTAATTGCTTCTGTTTGATTTCGTACATTTTTCTTGTATACCTGGCAATTTCTTTATTGTGCCTTCCACTTTCTTTTAAATATGCCGTTTGCTCTAGTAATAGACGACTTCTTTCATCTTGACGGTCATCGTTTATTTTTTTAGATCCGGAACCCTTCGTCTTTGGCCTCTTTGGTTCAGGCTGTAAATTAGATTCGTTCGGCTGATCTTCGTAGAGGTATTCTTCTACCATAGTGTGTAGATTGACCGGCGAATCGACTTGCATTGTATCGCTACGTGATGCATCTGTAGTCGAGAAACTTTGCTGTTGACTGTTGGAGTTGCTTGGGCCCAAGCCAAACGTTTTATAAGAAGGCTGTGCAACTTCTCTTAGCATTAAAATATCGATAACGCTTTCCTCCTGAGCGGAAAACGTAAACAATTTATTGCAACCCCTACCTGTTGCTATTATCTCTTTTTTGTTGTGGCCCAATTTTGACTTAATTTTTGCTTTATAGTCATTCCACACCTAAAGCAAGTAAAAAACCTGTAATTTGATTTTGTTTGCAAAAACATGTAAATAACCTTTTGCCATTCTGCCATCCATTTCTACCTTTTGCCAACCTGTCCGTACTGGAGGCCCGAGGCTATTCATACTGTCACTAATTCCAGTCCAAATATTGGTGAATTCCTCTTTAGAGCTGCCAAAATTCATAAATCCTCTAGCGATGCTAACGTTTTTTTCCATTAACTGGACGAGCAGTTCAAACTGTTTACAGTTTGTTATTTTTAGCCTAAAAAAAGGATATGTTGTTTTTCTATTTTTATATGCATTTTAAACTTTTAAGCATTATTAGACTATATAGCACTAACTAACACTAATTATTATAATTTAATAACATTTGTATATTTTTTTTTATTAAATTACTTACGTTTTACGCGGTTCTTCCATTGAGCTGTTTTATTGTTTTTAAGAAATTAAAAATTAGGTACTAATAACACTCAAATTTTTTACGACATAAAAAATTGAATACAACCAAATAATTTTATTAGTTATTTATTTATTGTAATAATTTAACATTTTGATTTTAAAATTAAATTTTGTAAAAAAGAAATTCCTGCGCAATCACTTCTTGTCACTTGGAAAAATGGAGCGACAAGAATGTCATTTGCAGTGACGTCTGTCGTTTCAAGTGACTTGAGACATAAGAAACGACTTCGATAATAGAAATATTGATGCGACGTGAGTTTAGTCATCTAAAGTGACGTGACACGACTTCGGTAATTTGGGTGTATATCACATCTAAAACAACAAAAGCGTTACAACAAACAACTAACGTCACACGAAAAAAATTGATTTCACCATTTTGAAATGCAAAAAATGACATAATTTGATATGAGTTGTGCAAACCCGGCAGAAACTTATTTAAGTCATCTGGCAAGACATTAAAATTTTGTGTCGTAACTATCACTATTTTCGCTTCGACGAAAAAACCGTGCTACTTTGATGAAAATTTGGTAGAATTACTACCATTGCCTAATGAAAACGAGGATATTGTTTATGAGGAAGAGTTCGAGTACGAAGATATGGACGCATTTGCAGCCGCAGTAGCAGTGCGTGATAGCATTTTAAATTGTTTTTAATTTCGCTTTAATTCATGTTCGAGATGGTATTTTGAACTGTTTTTAAATAACGCAGTGGAGAAAAAATTTAATTTGTAATAAATTCCATTTTAATAAATAAAATGTTTCCAAAAATTCAGTATTTTTATTTCAATAATTCAATTAATTTTTCAGAAAAATATAAAAGTACATATAACATCTTGATTATAATTCATATTATTGGTTTAAATTTGAATTTTTACTGGCCCAATTTTAATCTTAAAAGGTCTTCCTTCACTTTCAAGCGCCTTTGATTGATACTGTTTGCCTCTCTTAAGCGACCTAATAAGTCTCCTGGAACTCTTCTTGTATTTTACCTTGCCTTTTTAACTCGTCGAGCAATTTCATGAAATTATTCATTTGTCGACGCTGCGTTCGATTTCGTGTAGCAACAGGTGTAGATATATACCATCCCCAAATCGTTCGGCGCATCTAATTCAGCCTCCTGAGGGCTTTCGAGCAATATTAGCTCATCATCAGGCTGGTGGCCCGGATCAACCACCACAACGCCTACCGCTGCACCACCCGCTCTTCGAAAGGTGTTAAAAAAACTGTCCTCGATCCTCCACCTGTTTTATTCATGTCCTGGCTCACTTTTCGTAATTTCTTCCTGGTTTTATTTTTAAGGTCAGCCCAAACCTGTAATAGTACAAATAGTAAAAATAAATCGTCAGTTAAGTGCACAGTTACCATTTTCCAGGCATCTTCATCACGTGTAGATGGCCCTTCACAATTTAAAAGTTCAGGGAGGTGGTGCCAGCCTGTTTGAAGGGAAGCTCTTATGGTTGACAAGCTAAATGATCCGGTTACCATCTCCCTATGGTCCTCCAAATACGAAACCATTAGTTCGAATTGAGATTGTGTTGTAATTTTTTTTTGTCTAATTAATTTAAAATACACGATCAATTCTATATAATATTATTTTTGTATTATTATTTTCAGTCACTTTTATAGGTATGCAATATTAATTCTATGATCTATGAACTTTTTGCTAAAAAATGACGAAATGTATTTGCAAAAATAATATATTATAGGTCGGGATTTAAATAATTCACATTTATTCTTCCAAATAAAAAATGGCCAATATTGGTCATTCTTCCAAATAAAAAATGGCCAAATCACTTTTAAGTTTTTTATTTATTTTTCTTTAATAAAACAAACACGTCCGATCTATTTCACTCTTCTTTTTCAACTTATTTCTTTTTTATATTTTTTTTTGTTGTACAATTGGTATTTTAAAATGAGTGTGTTTTATGTACACTCTAAGAAATTTCAGATGAAATTCACTGCGATTATTAGAGGTTATCTGTTGGCCGCAATTATTGTAGTAAATTTTCATCGTAGCGTGATTTCGATATAATTACACAAAATGTGTAAGTTGTTGTACATTTTAGTTGATTTACATTTTAAAAGCGATTAATCGCAAAATAAAAGTGTAAAATGTTTATTTTAATTGTTGAAAAATCACTGCTGAACTACGTCTAAAATGAAAATGCCGTCTGTTTGTGCGTCAATTTATCTCAATAAATTGGGAAAATCAGCTACATTAAATACTGTAAATTAAAACTTTATTAAAAAACAACAACATTAGTGTGTAAAATTATCGAAATTGTTAGAAATCACGCAAAGTTTGCTGGGGATTGTAATTCAAAATATATCAAATTTCATTTAAATAATAAAAAATTTTATTCATTTGTTTTATAAAAAAGTAATTAAATAAATAAATACATTAAATCCAAATTCAAGACAACAATTCAACAACTACTAACAAATCCATTTTTTGCATAAAAAGTTAATATCAATTATTATTTAAATTATTGAGTATTATTATTAAGCCTAGTTATGAAATTATTTATTTTGGTTATATTGCTGATTGTTTTCTTAGCCCCTCTTACTGACTCTGGGTAATGTTTTAATAAAAATCGAACTAAAAATTCCATTATTTGCGAAATTTGGCTAGGATACATCATATTCATTATGTAATACAAGCAAATAATATTTTGTAAAATTTGTGTAAGGGTCATGGACTCGCGCATCACTTGCTGTTTCTCAATAAATATGTATATAATACTATTGTTCTCCGATGGGTCAAAACTCTCTGTAATTAGAATTAAATTCATTTTATTAAAGTAATTGATAAATGCAAAAAATATATAATGAAGAACCTCGCAATTCGTCCACAATAGTGTTTGCCAAAACGTTGATTCTTTTTCCAAGTATCATTTTGTTTTTCAACAACTGGGAAATATCATGAGGCATTTTGTGCCAAGGTATTTCAAAATTGGAAAAAAATTCTTGCAGGTCGAATTTGTGCTGGATGTTGATGACATTGCGGTGCTGCTCATCGAAAGGGTATCATCCGAGTATATGTTGGTTCAAACTCATCTTCAGTACTAATGAGTATCGGTATTCCACTATCCGCTTCATCAACGATATCACATAAAATATGCTGCGATTGCTGCCCCGAAAATATAAAACGGAATATTTTATTTTATTTTGTAATATGATTAAATTTGTAAAATAAGCATTTCCCAGATTTTTCGATCTAAAATTTTGTGTTAGGCAAATTGGAAGAATATATTCAAAATTACATCCGTAAATATGATTTACAAAGTATATACAGAATCGAGTTAACTATTTTACAAAAAAAAAATTAATTGACTCAAAAAAATTATATAAAAATTTAAGTTAATTATAATATTTTTATTAAAAATAAATATCGCATGTTTTATAAACCTGCAAATACAACCAAAGTAAATTTTCTAACATCTAATTCATTCAATTTTTATATGCGAGTGAGACCCAGTTGATTCTTTTATAACATATATTTTCCACATGCAATGTTCATTGTCTTGGCAATACTTAAAAATAATAAATATTGTATTCTGGAGATTACCGAATTACCGAAAATAAAAGAATTGGGACGAGCATCGCCGGCATATAACAACTTAGTTTAACTGAGAAGCAAATTTGTAAAACGAGACTTGTAATTCTGTAAAAGAAACTGTTCCATTTTAATTCTAAATTAATAATTATTGCCGCTATTCTAAGAAATATACAATTTGATTTAATCTTACTAATTATAGGTGAATTATCAATAACTATAGTTTTACTAAATTATAAGTACCCATTCAGCTTTTAACGTAGTGTCTCATATCCAGTAGAAACAAATGTTTACAACCTTTGGCTCATGCTACTTGTAGTGCTCCTAGAGGCACATTAAATATGAACGTAGCTATATTAAGTAAAGAATATTTTACTTACATTGATATTTTCTGTTTCCAAAGTTACTACTCTATTATCAGAAATCCATTGCTCTTGTTCATTGAGAAGCAAAAATATGGTCTCGGGATTGTTTTTAATAATATATTGCAATACTTCATTTTCGCACACGTCGGCTCCATTTTGTTCTAATACCAATTTCGATCCATTTATGCCATAAAATGACGCTAAAATATTACAAAGTTGTAAAATATTAGTAAGTACTCGTGAAGCTCTTATACTATAATGTACCAATTTTAATTCATAAAATTTTATGCTATGTTATTATTGGTTTTTATACAAAAACTCATTGGAAGCGGATAATTATATTAACATAACATGAATTTCATCACTTCAGACTACGGTATCATACCTTTTTCAATAACCATTGCGATTTCTGAAGGTGTTCTTGTCGTTGTAGTATTTAATATTTGTGGCTTACCACTGATGAGGGCTTCGCATCCCGATCATCTAAGGTCACTTGCCAAATTGCCCACGATATTTAAGATCCCACGTTTTCTTCTCCTTTCTCTGTAGTGAAGTATTGCGTTCTTGTCCTCGATTTCAGTTAGAATATGCATGAGCTGAGTGTTGATTACAGAGCATATCTGATGATTGTCTTCAGCTGTTTCCATGCAAAGTTGATCCATGTTCCTTGCCAGACTTCTGTATGCCATCAAATCTGAATAGTAGGATGTGAGGTTGAAGTAAACTACTATTTTCCACTGCTGATTGGTGAATCGGAGATTTCCCAAATTTTCTAGATACAGCCCAGGTTGGTGACTAAGAGTGGTGAAGTTGTACATCAGCAGTTCGGTCGATGACACTGGACTCGGCAGCGTAGTGATCGCCACTAAACATAGTAGAAGTAATGGTAGAACTATGAGATTGGTGGCTTTAGGAACCTTGGTACGGGAGTCATTTGCTGACTTATTTTGCGACTTCTCGGTGTCGAAAGGTAGGACGGTTACTTTGGTTATGGGTCTTTTGAATATGGAACCATTCCCACTCTTTACTGTGACTACCCTAGTCAAACCATCGCTGCCAGGATGTAGATCAATGATCCTTCCCAAAGGCCAGTTTGTTGGCGGTAAGTTGTTGTCTTTTATTAAAACAATGTCGTCTACTTTAACCATTGGTTGTTTGCTGGTCCATTTAGTTCTTTGTTGTAGTTCGGTAAGGTAGTCATTTGACCAGCGTTTCCAAAAATCTTGAACCATTTTTTGTAGTAATCTCCACCGATGATTGACAGGAATGTTTTCATTCAGCATATTCGATTCTGGGATAGTTATTAGTGAATCACCAACTAAAAAATGTGCCGGTGTTAATATCAACGCATTTGGATCAGATGAAATTGGTGTAAGTGGCCTTGAATTGAGGCATGCTTCTATTTGTGATGTAACCGTTGATAACTCTTCATATGTGAGGGTTGTGTCTCCAATTACCCGTTTTAGATGGAACTTTAGAGATTTCACTGCTGCTTCCCAAAGTCCTCCAAAGTGTTGCGCAGACGGTGGTATGAAGTGCCACTCAATCCCATTGTCAGCTAGCATTTCCTGGAGGTCAAGATTTGCTTGTTGTAGAGCTTGTTGTTTATCCTTTTCAATCAGTTCTCGGGCTCCAACAAAATTGGTTCCATTATCGCTGTAAATCCGTTTGCAAAGACCTCTTCGAGCCATAAATCTCTTAAAGGCCGCGATAAAGGCTGCACTGGTCATATCGCTGACAACCTCTATGTGCACTGCTTTGGTAGCAAGGCATACAAATAGTGCTATGTATCCTTTGTATGACTTATTCCCACGTCCTTTAGAAACTCTTACTGAGATTGGTCCGGCGTAGTCAACGCCTGTGTTAGTAAATGGACGTGATGGCACGACTCGTTCTTTGGGTAAGCTTGCCATTAGTTGGTGTCTTGTTGAAGCATTGAACCGAATACACGTAATGCATTTTGCTATCTCCGTACGTATGTTGCTTCTGCCGTTCGTGATCCAATATTTGTTTCTAAGATATGACAGAGTTAACTGAGTCCCCCCATGCAATGTTTTAACATGAGCATCTTTGATTAGTAGCTTTGTGAATCTATGTTTTGGAGGCAGTATCTTTGGATGACGGGTATCATAGCTCAGGTTACAATTAGTTATTCTTCCTCCTACTCTTAGTATTTTATGTTCATCAATAAATGGATTAAGCGAGAGGAGCTTGCTTTTTCTTGATATTGAGCCTTCTTTGTTAATCTGCATGATTTCGTTCTGGAACTCCGCATGTTGAATTATTCTGACTAGTTCGTTGTAGGATTCATTAAGTTCTTCAGCAGAAAGTAAAGTTGGCGATCCGCTAACCTGTTTTTTCAAACATTTTTTTATAAATCGTCGACAGAAGCCGACAACGCGAATTATTTTGTTCATGTTTGAAAATCGTTCTATAATCTGTGCAAACGGATTGACTGCAGTTGTTGATGTTGCAAGTGTAACCAATTGTTTAGTTTCCAAAGTAGCTTCCTCTTGAGTAGTAGTTTGTTGTGGCCACATTCGGTTGGAAATTGTAGCCAATCTGGACCCGTCCACCATAAATTGTTGTTCTTTAGTTCTTTCGGACTGGTCCCTCTTGATGCGCAGTCTGCTGGATTGTCGGTTGATCCAACATGATGCCATTGTGATGGACTCGAGTATGTTTGAATTTCCGATATTCGGTTGGCCACGAAAGTTTTATATTTATGAGGACGCCCTCGAATCCAACATAAACTGATCATTGAGTCGGTCCAAAAGAACGAAGTTGTTTCCGGAATTTGCATTGCTTCTTTAATTTGGTGCATTAGTTTAGTGAGCAGCAACGCTCCACAAAGCTCAAGACGAGGTAGTGAAAGTAAGTTTTTAATCGGTGCAACCTTTGTTTTTGATGCGAGAAGACTCACTATAGTAATGCCTTCTGAATTTGTAGATTTGATGTAAACGGCAGCAGCATAGGCCTTTTCTGAGGCGTCGCAGAAGCCATGAAGTTCTGTTATATTGTTATACTCAAAATGGATCCAACGTGGAATAGATATTTCTTCCAGGAGAGGTAAAGAATTTTTAAATTCCTGCCATTTTGTTGATATGTGTGACGGAAGTTCTTCGTCCCAAGATAGGCCTGCTAGCCAAATTTCTTGCATCATCAGTTTAGCTACAACTGTTATGGGTGCCAGCCAGCCTAATGGATCAAAAAGTTTTGCACTATCCGAAAGTAGGTTTCGTTTGGTAGGCTTGCCAGGCGCGGATTGAGTGACAATGAAACCGAATGTATCTGTTGCTGGATTCCAGTGTAGTCCAAGAGTTTTAATTGTGTCATCAAGCTTGAATTCCAATCGATTTTGATTCCTTAGATGCACTGGTATGGATTTCAAGAGGACTGTGCTGTTTGTTGCCCATTTTCTTAACGTAAATCCACCGCAATTCAGTAAATCAATGGTTTGTTTTTGGCTGAGTAAGGCTTCTTCCAGTGTGTTTTGTCCAGAAATTAGGTCATCCACGTAGAAATCATTTAAAACTACGTTGGACGCTATAGGATAGTTTGGTTGTTCATCGATGGCCAGCTGTCGTAGTGACTTCACCGCTAAATAAGTTGCTGCTGCTGTTCCATATGTGACAGTAGTCAACTTAAACTCCTGAATTTCTTGTTGCGGAGACTCTCTCCATAAAATACGTTGATAGTTCTGGTCATCTTCATCAACGGCGATTTGTCTGAACATTTTTTCGATGTCAGCCGTATGGACGTATTTATGCTTCCGCCACCTTAACAATATGGATAATAAATCCTGTTGAAGAGTAGGGCCCGTCAACATTACGTCGTTTAACGATATTCCAGTTGTGGTTTTGGCAGAGCCATCGAAAACTACCCTCAATTTTGTAGTTGTGCTCGAATCCTTCAGAACTGCATGATGCGGCAGGTAATAGTAACCAGTCTCAGTAACTGTTTCAGCAACTTTCATGTGTCCCAAAGCGATATATTCATCCATGAACTTCTTGTATTGAGTGCTAAGATTTGGATTTTTAGCAAGTCGTTTTTCTACTTGTATCAAACGCGCCATGGCAACCCTTTTTGAGCATCCCAGTGGGTTGGCAGAATATAACTCGTAGCGGCCAGATTTGAGACGTTTGTGACTGGTCGCGAATATTTTTTCACACTCTAGTTCTTCTTTGGTGAATGCTCGTTTACGTGGCACCTCCTCTATTTCCCAGAAGCTTCTCAATTGTTTATCTATATCAACTGCTCTTGTTGTCATTGATTGTATTACTGTTGAATTGTGACAATCGACTGAGGCACGGCCTAAGAATATCCAACCTAGTTTGGTTTGTTGGGCTATCGGTTCGTCAGATGATGCCTTTGCTATATTACTCATTAAAATTTCTCCATAATAGTCCGCGCCCAATAATAAGTCGATTGGGCCAGGACTGTAAAATGTTGGATCAGCCCACATTAGATTTTTGGTGTGTTTCCAGTTCCATGGGTCTAGAGGCTGCTCTGGCATATCCCGCGTTATGTTTTTGAATACTAATGCTTTTATGGCTAAGCTAAATTTGGATGGAAATCTTGGCTTCAAGGTAAATTCGACTTTTGAGTTCGCCACTCCTGCTTCGGTTTTTGCCATGCCTGTGACTTCTGCATACGCTGCGGTTTTTGGTAATTTTAATCTCTGGCAGGCTTCTTCTGTAATGAAGGTTGCTTGAGACCCAGGATCTATTAGCACACGAATCAGTTCATTGCGAGCACCAGAAACCGCATTCACTAAGGCGGTTCCCAGTAAGATGCATTTGCGATTCCATGCATGTGTTACTTGTACGTTTGTATTAGCTGGTTTTATATTTTCTGATGCAGATCGCATACTATTGTTACTATGCAGTAGGCTGTGATGTGCACCTTTGCATAACTCACAACTTTTATTGCAAGGGAGTTTGTGTTCTGGAAGCAAGCATCGTCGGCACACTGGTTTATAATATACTGCCTTACTTCTTTCGATTTGTGGTAAATTTTGGAACTTTTTACATTCTGGTAGATTGTGCTCTCCCCAGCAAAGGCTACATTTATCGGGTTTTCTGGCTACTGCAACATTTACAGTCTTAATAGATGAATTTGTTTGTTGGTTTACTTCCTTTTTTTTTATACAATTTATCTCGGGATAGTGCTCCCAAAGATTGAAACCTTACTTGTAGAAAGGCTAGAAAATCTTTCATGGTTTGAATTTCCTTCGGGTTCTTCAACGACGTCTCGTATAATCGATGAGTTTCCCTGTCCAATTTTCTTATTAGGATGTTCAACAAGATAGCATCCCAAGAATCTGTATTGATTCCTTGGTTCTTGATGGCATGCAAACATTCCAGTGCATTATCATGTAATAGTTTTAGACCATGAGCGGATTCTGAACTTAAATTTGGTAGTTCTAAAATTGTGTTGATGTTAGTATTGATCAGAAGCCTTTTATCCTCGTATCTGGAGCATAAAATATTCCAAGCTGTAGAATAGTTTTCTTGCGATATATTGAGGTGGTTAATGAGCTTGGCTGGATCTCCTCCTATTACTGATAATAGGTAATGCATCTTTTCTTCACTGGATAAGTCATCATTGCAATGGATAGTCTTGTTGAAAAGATTTTGGAAGCTTGTCCATTGTTTGTAATCCCCATAGAAGTGTGGTATTTCAATCCTGGGAAGCTTGATGCTGGATCTTTTTTGACTTTGTTTCGAAGAATCTTTGTTGGCAACGTTTTCTATTTGACCTTGAAGATAGATGATTGTAAATTCATAATCTTGCTGTAGGTTCTCGTATATTTCTTGGCTAAAGTATTCGTTGTCAAGCTCTCAATCAATCGCATTTCCAATAATCTCTTCATGATTGTTGGTAAGAGATATCCATACATCGGTTAGTAGTTTGATCTTCAACTCGTAATACGTCCTTGAGTGCTGCACCGCATCCTTGATTTGATGTATGGTGTTAATATTTGTTTGAAATATTTTAGCTTTGGCGTGTTGTATTTTATAACGCCTCTGCTGTTGTTGATCGTCTACTTGTACCACCTTATGGTCAGATTCGCCTTGTTGTTGCTCATCTGCTAGTATATATGATGACGCATCTGCGACGTGTTTGTCCCAATCCGTATCCCGATCATCTCCTGCTGTATTTTTTCTGGCTTCTAGTAGTATTTGTTTTGTTTCTTCGAACGCTTGTTTGACTTGATCGAAGAAATGTTGTTTAACATACGGATGATCCTCTGGAAGAGTGACTACTAATGAAGCATCGGTGGTTGAAAATTTATCGAAGAGTAGCTGCAAATTTGTGAGTCTTTGGTCACAATATTGTTTGGTTTTTCTGGCAGCTCCATCTTTTTTGATGTTTGTTTTTAATTGGTTAATTAATTTACCGGTTTGTGTTTGTTCACACAAAGCTTTTACGGTATCCATGTTTTTTTTTTTTAGATTAATTTTAAATACGTTTTTATGTTGTATGTTATGTAAGCGCTGTATCTCTAAGCGCTGTTCTTTTTAGCTCGAAGGACCAATGTTCTTGTCGTTGTAGTATTTAATATTTGTGGCTTACCACTGATGAGGGCTCACAAATAGATTTAAATGGTTTTTGTTTTACAACTGAGCTGTTTATTAAGTTTTCTTTGATATTTATACATTAATTTTGTTTACTTAAGCATAATTAACAATTATAATTTTTTATCTATCTTATAAATTATTATATGTATGTAATGCATGCAAATACAATAATTGCTTATCAATCAGTATATTACATGTGAGTTATCGTGTTACACACATTATATTTAATTGTAGAAAAAGAAATATAAAAATTCTTAGAAAGAGAAATATAAAAATGCTTAGAATAAGCAAAATTACTAAATTTGAAAATATCATGTCATTTACGTTGTTGAGTATAAACAGAAGGGCTCATAAACAATTTGCGGATTTTCCTATTGCTGCTCCAAATGTTGAACAAGTAGTTTTCCATTTTGTTTTTATTTATATGTTTTTGTTTTATTATGTTTTATTATATCGTTTATTTAAATATTTTGTAATATTATTTATTTATGATAAATTATTTTAAATAGGAAAAAAAAAAATTTTGGTGAAATTCAGAAAAACGGTTATTTTAAATTGTGTGTGTACAGTTTGGAGAATAAAAGTAATTGTTATTGAATTTCAAAATATTAATAGGTTTTATATTCAAAATATTTTCTAAATTAACTACTCTATATGGTCTATCAACATTATAGCTTTGGTACATAATTAAATTTTCACAGTACCACATTTTAATTACATTTTCATAAAATAATGCTTTCTCATACGTTTTATTAAGAAAAATTGAATGAATAATTAATATTTCCGCGTTTCCGTTTTCATCAAAATTAAAGAGTATTGTGTCATTTTCTTTGTAAGTGGTGTTTAAATATGAGATTTTTTTTGTCACAAATATAAACTCGTCAGAGATATGTACATTAAATAATTTTTTTGTAAGACGTTCAATATGGCCATCAGATACGATAAAAAACTTAAAACGGTCGTTGTGATAGTTGACTTGCGATTCCTGGTGAGCTTTGGCAAGAGTAAAGGTAATGTTTTTGTAGTTTCTACATGATCTGGATTTATTTTTAAAAAACTGATGTTTCTGTTCAAAATTTAATGTCCATAAATTTTTCAGTGGACCAAAATTTCGGATGAGCTCCGGGTAATGAAAAACAAAATGATGCTTTGGTCTTAATTTCACACCAGGAAAGCAATTTTTTCGGTATTCAAAATATACGGTTATGTTATGGACTAATAAGCCAATGCCGCTATCGGATATAACTGGCGAATTAATTATACGAACCATTTCTACCATAATACTTAGAAACTTCCATTTAGGCCACTCAGGATTTGATATTTTATTAAGCAGGACTAATGGCAGCAGAATTAACAAATTTAGAATTTCATCGCATTTTCCAGGTATTTTTTTCATATTCTTCTCAATTTTTGGAAAATTTAAATGCAATTGAAATCTTTTGGTTAAAAACTGCAGAGACATATTTAAATAATCGAGAGATATGTTTAAATTAGAAATAAAATATTGTACAATTAGCATTAAGTCTATTGGAATTATGCCTTCAAACAAATCATGTGCTAAACAAGGAGGGAGACCAGGATTGCAAACATGAAAATGATTTAATTGAGTTAGGCATGATTCAAACTTAATTCCTTTTGACATTGCTTGCTCCGTGGTGCTTAATTCATTAACAGTTGCGTTATAGTTTTCAATACTTCTACTTTCACAGTGAGTTAAATTGAAGATTGTGAGCATTTCACGATTATACAAACAATATCTACAGAAATATTCAGAGTGGCTAAAGTTTTCAGTAAAACCACCAATTTGATGACTCCCGAAATTGTCTCCTAACATGGCATATAACGTGCCGAAGTATTTAATCGGTAAAAGGGTACTGTGGCACTATTCTGGTAATTCCCTTGGAATATTGAATTGGGGAAAGATTTTATATGTAATTTCAGTTCAAATAGTTTTTTTTCGGCCTACTAAGGAGAAAAGTTTGATGTAAATATTTATAAATTGGGAATAATTTTTCCATATCTAAATTGGCAGGGAAAATTATTCCCAATTTTATTTTGTTTTCAAAAAAATTACCACTAGATTTTTACCTCAGTATGCCAGAAAAAAAATTTCAAAATAGAAATTACATATAAAATCTTTCCCCAATTCCCTATTCCCAGGGAATTACCAGAATAGTGCCACTGGGATTAATTATATCTAAACCGTTTTCTAGTACAAGAATATCACGAATGATGGGCTCAAAAATTTTCCGAAAGCCAAAAGCCTTCACATAATTTTCTTTACACAATGCGACTAATTGAATATTCTGAATCGAAGATCTATGCTTTTTGTTTATATTTCCTATCATCAAATATATTCCTAACATTTTGTGTTTTTTTCGAGAAGAGCCTATTGGATTACAAATTTCAAACGCGTCTTGAAACAATAATAATTCAATTTTTTTTTCACCATCCGTGAAAAACCTATTTGTTTTATTGGCACAACCGTCATTATAGTCTTCATATATATTACTTGACGAATTTTTTTCTAATTTAAATAATTTAACAAAATTTTTATCACTCATTAATGATTTGATAGATGAACATAGTAAAAAAAACAAATTCTATGGTACGTGTCGATACCCAAATTAATTTTTTTGGGAGCAACATATATTGGATTATTCTTGATATAATTTGATAATTTAAACGAAGAATTGAATTGAGTTAAATCCGCAATTAACGTCGAGTTTCTAACTAAACTGAGAATATCATTTTTATGTTGCAGTATGCTTAACGTTTGGCATAATTTGTTAATTTTTGAGGTGTTTTCATTTATACTACAAGTAAAAATATCTGTAAGTTCATCGGCCAAAAATTTTAAGCCTGTTTCACTTAATTTAAATTTCGTTTTTAATTCTATAAACAAATGAGAGAAAATTGAAGATGGCGTTTGAATATTTTCTGTACTCGACGTATTTATATTTTCAATGATCACTAGAATTATTACAATGTATGTTAGGATTTCTTTTATGACTACAATTGTGTTTCCTGTAAATGTGTGATCTTAAATTTGATCTAGTTTTGATATTAATTCCACACTCGGGATATGGACACTCAATCATAGAATTAACCATCAAATGATCATTTAAATGAGAAACCATCAACTTTAAAATACTTGATTCATAATTACAATTAATAGATTTACATTTTAATAATTTTTCTGATACGCATTTTTTTATTGACTGAATTTTATTTAACCTTTATGAATGCTCCCGATACCAATGCATATTATAAGTTTTATAAGAAGAAAATCTTTTTTTACAATTTGCAAATAAACAATAAAATTGAGAATTTCTCATGCTTCTATGTAAATACAGGTGCTTGTGATAAGCCACTATTGAAACTGTTACAAAACCCTTACAAATTTTACACATCATTTTTATCTTTTATCAAACATTTATCACTAGAATTTATTAACAAAAAGGTTCCTTACCAGTCTAATTATAATTAAAATAACATAATAATTTTCTATTACCTATTAAGATTAATTTTATTATATATACGATAGCAAGAATACAAATTGTATTAAAATTTTGTTTTATTAAATTTTAAGGATTTTTAACATATATACAGTACACCGCTACGTTCACGACTGAAATTATTTTTCTATAATGCGTCTTGTTTATTATTTTTAAGAGAGAATAAATGCATTATAATATGCTATTTACCACACACATAGTGACAAAACCAATTTTTGAGTAAAAATACAAAGATAAATCGTAAATAGCTACTACAGAACAGCGTAAAATACGACTAAATTGTCGAGGATTTACACAAATTAGTATGTTACACCTCTAAAAATGTAACTGTAAATGTTAGTATGTTACACCTGTAAAAATGTAAATTGCGATTATTATGTGATTTACGTCATTTTTCAATAAATCACACTTCGTGTGTTTATTATTACACATCGATGTGTATTTTACAATGACTTCTAGTGGTAAAATATTATTTTTTCGTGATATTTTACAATCACTTTTTAGAGTGCGTGTCTTTTCCCGTAATTTAGGAAACCAATAGTTGCGAGTTATATATTCGATCACCTTATCAACCCCAACATGCCCCATATTGTCGTGTGAATTTCGTATAATCTGGGATTCTAGCATTTCCGGCACATAGAAACGAATCTTATTCTTAGATATTTTCCGATATATCAGACCATCGCGCAACTCATACAATGGATTCTGACCCTTTGTCAATTCCTGTCGTAAGTTTTCCAAGTTAGGATCTTGATATTGCAATATCGCAAGAGTCTTTTCAAAAGGGTTTTCCTCAATGACCAGATCCGCTTCAGATCGGCTTAATGCATCCACATGTTGCATTCGAGATCCAACTTGGTGCTCGACTACATAGTCAAACTCCTGAAGCTCCAGAGCCCATCGAACAATCCGAGGATTTATTAATTTTTTATTTAGAGTACGCGTTAATGCATTACAATCCGTCACTACTTTGAATATTCGTCCATACAGACAAATACGGAATCTCCGCAAAGCATAAATTATTACTAGACACTCTAGTTCGTACGAGTGATATTTCGATTCAGGAGGTGTAGTCCTTTTTGAAAAGTAGCTAATTAAGTGAAACTTCTGGTCATCTTTTTTCTGCATTAGTATCGTCCCATAGCCATTAGAACTAGCATCGCAATGCAGTTCGGTTTCGTCTTTTGGCGAAAACATACCTAAAACCGGTTCTTCTACTAATCTTTTCTTCAGAAAATCCAACGACTCTAACTGCTCTTTACCGAATATAAATGTTGAATTTTTTCTAACCCGATCCTGCAATGGTTTGGCATGATGACAGAAATCCCTAACGAACTTGCGAAAATATGAGCACATTCCCAAAAATCGCTGAACCTCTTTCACATTCTTTGGGATGGGAAAATTCGATATGCTTTCTATATTTCTTTTGTTTGGACCTATACCCATTTCATTTACACTATATCCTAAAAAATCGATTTCTCGACACAATAATCACTTATCCAATCACTTATCCTCGACACTTATCCAAACGCAACTCTAACAAATTTAATGAAAACAATTCCAAAACTTGTCTTAAAATGTTCAAATGTTGATCTATGGTTTTTGTAGCAATTAACAAATCGTCAATATAAATGACAACCTGATTTGTCTCAATTAAGTTATGGAAAATGGTGGTGATATAGCGCTGAAATACAGCAGGACCTGATGAACTGATAATATGAATTTTTTCGTTTTATGATTCGATTTTATTTTTTAACTTATTTGATTTACACGTTTTTCTATACTAACGCTTATACTCTAAATTTATTTATACTAAGATTCCCCACCACCTATTTTAAACAAAAAGGATTCTTCACCTAAATATACTATATATGCGCTTATATATTTATATTTTTAACCAATAAAAAGGTAGAGATGAAGATAAAGATAATGCACTTATGTATATTCTATTTTTAAAATGGTTTTATCTAATTTACCATAATACGCCATAGTTTTGGGAATTTCCCTATTATAAATGTGGTTGCCATATGTTGTTTTCGGAATTTTGCTAGGATGATTGTATGTCGTTCTGCTATGATTATTAATATTGTATGAATCTGATCTATTTGTCCAGGACCATTCTTCAAACCAAAAGGCATCTTAAGATATTCGAACTGTCCCATAGGTGTTATAAAACTTTTACCGTAAATTTTACCGTTTAGGTATCCTAGCAAATCTTCAATAACTGGAATTGTGTAATTGTCTCTAACTGTTAATTTATTCAGATTGCGGTAATCTATACACAAACGTTTTTCCGAACTATTTCTTTTATTGATCAATACGATTGGTGAGCAATAGCGGGATCTCTTATTTTCTCCCGAGACAACAAATCTTTGATAATTTTCGACAAAATTTCACGCTCAGTAACAGACAACCTTCGTGGTACTGTATAAAAGTATTCGGGTTTAGTTCAGCTAATATCCATTTCAAATTTGATTTCTGGTTTATCGGGTTTATTGTAATAAAAATAATTACTGTTAAAAATATCCAATATCTCCAATTTAATTTTATGATCAACGTGTGTATCGATGTTCAAGGAGTCCAATCCGTCAAATCTTTCCGAACTGAATTCCGATTGAAATATATAACACTTCCTTATCGAAACTATCATGAACAAAGCTTCATCTGACTTTTCATTTCCTAACTTTACTTCGTATTCACCAATATGAATTCTAGTTTGACACATTTCCAAAAAATCCCTACCAACTATCATGTCATGTGACATCGTCTTATCTGACACAACTATAAGGGTTGCATCATGCAAACTATCGTTATATAAAATTTGTGTTTTAATCTTTCCGCAAATATTGAGACGACTTTGGTTTATGCCGGAATACTCACACTTAGCATCTACAATTTTTTCATACATATTATAAACACAATTAGATTTGATTATGTCAATTGGGCTTCCAGTATCAACCAATGCCGTAATTCAAATGCACTTAGTATTTTTAACGAATAATTTTAAATCTATAAATATACGTTGCGGCGATGTTGATGCTATGCTCGCTATTATGTTATCCTTCAATCTAGATGAATCTTTATTCTCATTTCCATCAGGCTTTGTTGAATTTGTATTTATTTCGGATTCCGAACAATAAAGTAAATTGGTTTTACGCTTATCTGACCCGCCCGATGATTCACGTATATTAGCTTTTGAATTTCCCACATGCAAAACACGAACCAAACGGTCTCTTAGGCTTGGTACATTTAACTGATACATGACTAACTTCGCCACAGTTGTAACATGATATTGGCCGTCCACTATTAAGAACTTTTGAGCTGTCCTTCAAAGATTCTCGTTCTGTTGATCTGTCAAAGGTAACTCTATTAGGCATCTGCATACCACGCTCGACCTCTGAAATATTCCGCATATAGCCTCTAGTAAATTCTCCTTGTTAGTAAACCGATGCATTCGCACTAGAGACTGAAGTCTTACGTTGTTCATTCCATTTATAATGTAATCGATCAGCTCTTTATCCTCGATGTCCAAATGATTCGCCAAAATTACTTTGTCGTGATAATAACTATAAAATTCTTCTTGTAATTTCCATCTACGTTGCTCAAATCGTTTTCGTTGTTCCACTTTATTTGGTCTGGTGTCATACATTTGACTCATCGCATCTAGAATATCCTTCAACTTGTAGGTTATGTATTCGGGTCGTGAATGCAACCATTCGGCGGCTTTTCCAACTAACTTGTTTACGATTTCAATTTTAAATTCACCTTCAGGTGGATTATAGGTATTCATAATCAGCAAAACTTTACTCGAGAATGCTTGAAATTTCTCCCTATAGCCGGGCAATAATTTTCCCAAACGTTTTGGATCGATGCTATTTTCTACTTCCCCATTATTTGAACCTACACTATTTTATCGCGTCCTGGAAGTTTGAACTAAAGCTATTTTCTCTTCCATCCTAACTATTTGTTGTTGTAATCCAACCAGTAATGATTTTAACCCATCTGGATCCACATGTTCTTCTTCGTTGATTACACGAATTAATTGTTTTTTCAAGATGTTCAATTCATGCTGCAATTGATCTACCGTCATTTGTAATATGTTTTTAATTGGTTAAGACCATCTTCACAATCAGAGATTATTTCAATAAATATGGATCTTCCCAATACACAATCGATCTCGTTCTAATAACACTAATTTCCGACACGTGGAAATTTTCTTAGAATCTTCAAAATGTTTTTTTTTAATCACACGCAGATTTTATTGCTTTCAGCACTACTCAAATTTTGTTTTTTTTGATCCCACTTCTGAATTATAGGACGAGGATTTAAATAATTCACATTTATTTATTCTTACAAATAAAAAATGGCCAAATCACTTTAGTTTTTTATTTATTTTTCTTTAATCCAACAAACACGTCCGATCTATTTCACTCTTCTTTTTCATCTTCCTTCTTTTTCTTATTTTTTTTTTTTTTTTTTTTTTTTTTGTTGTACAATTGGTATTTTAAAATGAGTGTGTTTTATGTACATAGCATAATACATTTGTTTATTATTTCGAACTTCATTGCTAACGTATTACAAAATTGAAATTCAAATTCAAATAAGACTACGTTACAAATATATATTTTAAGATTCGTACAATATACTCATTTTTATTTAAAAATTAAAAAAAAACTTAAATAAATTTTTTTATTTATATAAAAAATATATATTTAATCATTAAACATGATATTGCATCGCAATCACACTTCTTTAGAACGAGTGAAGATTTATCGTATTATTCGCCTGTCGAAAATGGTACAATATACCGACGTATCGAAAAAAGTGATGTTACAACATCAAGCTGTTCGTAAACTGTACATTGTAGAACATTGTTACAGCTGTCATTGTAAATACGCCATTTTACATTACAACTGTCATTGTTACAAGTGTCAACATTTTTGATCTAGATTCGTCTGTTCTGAATATTTCTTATTATATAGTTTTATCAGAAATGGATAACGAAAATAATAATAATGCGCTAACCGTGGCTATGGTAAGAAATCACCAAAAATCTTTATTGAATGTAAGTAAGATATATAATAGAATACTGAAGAATTTTATCGATCAAGGGAAGTTCATTTATCTTTTTTAGTTAGCTTCCATAAATTTTGATAACTCCGATGATGATGATGAAATGGAAGTAGAGATTTTAATGGAGAAATATATGACCGAAAGTAACGCGATACCACGAATTACTGGGTACGTCGTAAATGTGGTTAATTTGTATGATAATTTGCAGTTTCAGCAAAATTTTCGACTTAAGCGACCTGCATTTGAAAATTTATTATCGTTAGTGTCCCAGAAGGTCGTGCTCAACCATACTGGTAGACCACAAATTGACATGAAGCATCAGCTTCTGGCCGTAATTTGGCTTTTGGCCACACCCGATTCATACAGGTATTTTTGCTTACATTTATATTACAATTCTAATCAAATTATATTATTTCTGTTTTATTAAAGATCTGTGTGTGAACGCTTCGGGATGGCAAAAAGCACACTGTCTAGATGTTTCGTGGAAATTGTAAACGCGCTGAACGCTTTAATGGACCAATTTTTAAAATGGCCCAATCAAAATGAAAAAGATATAATAGAAATGAAATTTGCTTCAAATAGCATTTTTAATAATTGTATAGGCGTTGTGGATGGAACATATGTCCCACTCAGTGTACCGAAGAAATATCTCTCTGCGTACACGAATCGCAAATGTTTTACGTCCATGACGTTACAGGCAATTTGCGATTCCGAAATGAGGTACATAGATGTATATTGTGAATGGCCAAGCTCGGTACCAGATATCAGAATATTTAAGAACTCGCATATTTACGAAGGTACACAACAAAACCCTACCGCATTTTTTCAGAGTGAAGAATTTATTTTAGGGGATAAGGCATATCCTTCCTCTATTGGATTGGTGTATCCCACCATATATGTGTCGTGGCCATATGACCGAACAACAAGTCAAATTTAACCAAAAGCATTCGTCATGTCGGCAGGTAATTGAAAGGAGTTTCGCATTACTATTTGGCAGATTCCGAAGACTGAGGCAACTTGATTTGCATAGGACGGATTGGGCTCCAGCAACTATTACAGCTTGTTGTGTTTTGCATAATATTTGCCTCGATTATGACCACCATGACATAATCGAGGAATATATAGTAGAGGGCTTATCTTCTCAATATACTAATACCACAGAAGGTAATCCAAATTATAGTACCCGTAGTTTAGACATATCAAGTGGTGGTGCAGCGAAAAGAGATTCAATATGTCCTCAAATTAATTAATAAAAAAAACAATTTAATTTAATTTTTTATTTTTTATTTTTTATGATTTCAATCAACTGTCTAATTTGATTGTCGGACGATTCACACAACTGAAGAACTCTCTCTTGAAATAATTTATTTTCCGATTGTCTTTTCTCCCGATTTTTTTTAAGCTCTTCCAGATGTTCTATAATTATTTGATCTGATGTTTTTTTTCTTTTCCTTGCTGGAACTGGCTCATCATCATCTGAATCTATAATTTAAAGAAAAAACAAATCTCACGTTAGTAAATCTTACAATTCTAAATCGACCTAAATTGAATGAAGCAAATTTGATCATTTCAGAATAATCAGATGTATCCACCATTAAACACATAGAATTATACCATTCGGGGAAATTTCGGTAGGTATCGAAACGGGGATGGTGTTGGGTTGTAAGCTAGACGACACACCAATCGGGTTGCTTGTGTGTTCTTTTGCAAATAGCTCGTGGAACTCATCATAAAATTCGAATTCCATTGGTGCTGGTCCTGTACGCCGATCGTTATCGCATTTTTTATGGTACACCCGTTTCAGATTATGAAACTTGTCACGACATTGAGTCTTAGACATCTTGTAGCCATAACTCATCATTAACGAGTGTATTTTGTTCCATATCTCGTCGCTTTTATGCACTCCGGTTCCAAACAAATTTTTGTTGTCTTGGAAGGCTCTTATAAGCGCAAGAATTGCAGCTCGGTTCCAAACTATATATATATATATATATATATATATATATATATATATATATATATATATATATATATATATATATATATAGTTATGTTGTGGTTTAAGCAAAGAGTAAGTAAGACTACGTTGTTATTACCTTTATTGTGTTGTTTATTGAAAAGTATGAAAAAGTGTGAACAACGCAAGAAACATTCAACATGGTTTTATAATATTTACTATTTGCATAGTTGCAAATTAATGAGATAAAGTATGATTCTATATAATACAATAATTATTGTTGTTGTTTTCTTAGTAATGAAAATATAATTACTTTTTGCATATCTGCAAATTATGCGCTAGCATATAAATAAGATAGTAAGTATGTAATATAATTCTATATAATGCAATTATTGTTATTGTTGCTTTTACATATTACCGGCCAAATGTGGTGTTGACTTGGACTTTGGTATCGTTGATCTGGATTTAGGTATTTGTGGCATTACGGATGTTAACTCCTCCCCCCGTAAATTGAAGCTGTCCTCAGCTTTACCAGTCATGATGAATCTATTGAATTTAGTTAATCTATTCCTGTATTTCTTGTAAAGGAAAAATAGAAAAATAAATGTTAAAATAATTAACACAATTGATGATATGGCATAGGTGTGACTGTATATGAAGTGCCATTGTTGGTGAATCTGCATTTCCTGGATATTTTTGATATTTGCCTTTGTCAGGTATGGAATATCCAGCGTTTCGATTTTTGTTTCGTTGACTCTTATGGTATTAAGTGGTTGAATAATACCATACTTCTTTGTTATGGATGACTTGTAGTTTGAAAATGATTGATGGCTGGTTTTTATGGTACAATCGCTAAATTTAAGCAACTTGACTCCTTGAATTGCTAATGAATCCGGTCCACAGGTCGAATATATTATTTCCCCTTTTCGTGATGACATAAATAAGTAACCATCTTCTAGTAGCTGCGTTTCGTCGTGGTACTGTGCTTGTACTAGTTTACAATCTGCTGCTTGATTATTGAGCAGGTTGGGTATGCATGTGTTGTTGTTGTGTTGTAGTTGTTCCAATTGACAGTAATATACTTGTTCCAAATTTTGGCAAGGTTTAGAAATTGTCATGTGCATATTTTTATGGGATATGATATGATTATAGGAATTGGGAATAATGGAATCGTTCAAAACATATATCTTTTAATTTTGTTATAAAGGAAAATTTCTTTGTGAAATTGTGGTATTTCTATTATGACAAC
The DNA here is from genome assembly GCA_932526605.1 of Nephrotoma flavescens. Taxonomy (NCBI): domain Eukaryota; kingdom Metazoa; phylum Arthropoda; class Insecta; order Diptera; family Tipulidae; genus Nephrotoma; species Nephrotoma flavescens. Next base: position 189,486,464 of record OW052220.1, on the reverse strand, counting down.
CAAATTAGTACTGTTGTAATATGCTTTAACTTTAAGTAACGAATAAACTTGTTCTTGCGAGTGAAGTCGTATATTATTTTTTTCGAGATCTTTCAAAACATAACTCATTTCCTAGTTATCTAAGATAAATCTTGATATTACGTTAATTTTAGCAAATGTAATAATTTCATGAATTTCTTGTGCGTGATCGAATAATATTTGTATATTGTCGTCTAATATGGTGTAGTACATTAGAATGTCTGCGTGAAGTATGAATTTTGAATCTATATCAATTTTATCTGACATGATTTTCTTTGTTGAGTCAATAATTTGGTTTATTGTTGAAGTAGTTTCCTCAAATCTCTGTATTACTTGGTCATTTATTTTTATCTGTTCATTAAACTTATTTATGAGTTCGAATTGTCCGTCTGCTGTATTTTTTATTGATTGTTGAATTTCTTCATAGTCTTTCTGGTCCAAATTTCCGGTTATGGATTTTATGAAAGTGCCCAATGGGTCGAAAAGTCCTCGTTTAAGTCTGTTCGGTATGTAAGGCATAAGATTAGAGATGGATGTCCTAGTTTTATTAAATTTTCTCTCGAGTATATCGATACGACACTCCTCTGTTTTCCTTTTAGAGACAATGAGTTGTTGTAGTGAGTTAATTGCGGTTTCTATGTTTGAAAGACTTGTTTCTAAATCTTGCAGTTCGATCACATGAAATAATTTGATGAATGATGTAATTACTCTAGCGTTTCCTAGTGATATGGCTAAGAGTCCTTTGTTGTTTTGTAGGTCAAAAGCTTCCAGGTTTTTTGGCTGGGCTGACCTGTTTATAAAAATGAAGGATATTAGTTTGGGTTTTTCCTTATTTTATTCTTATGTACTGTTCTTTTGTTGGTTGTTAAAGTGACGTCTCCGTCTTCGGTAACTATATGAGGAATATATTTGGACTCAAGTTTGTTCCTCGTAGTTCTTTTTTCAAATATTTGTTGTCCTGGTACGTATGGACTAGGGAAATCGCGTGAAGCGTTCAATTTTTGAATGTTTTTGGCTTTAGACAGGTTATTTAGCTTAGCTATGTGTTCTGCTATAGCTGAATATTGGCGTCTAATGCCTTCTATATATTGATCTTCGCTTTCCGGAAGATTCAATGAAATGGGTTTTATTACTGTGTGGCCTCTGTGAAGCTCGAATGGTGTTAATTTTGTACTTGTATGGATAGTGTTATTATACGCGAAAATTGCTTCATCTATAGTTTGAGTTATCGATGCTCTTGGATTTTGTGCATGAATTATCCTGATAAGTTCGGTTAGCGTAGAATGGAGCCTTTCTATGGGCGAATTTCCATTGGATGACTTAGCTGTAGTTATATGGAGATCGAATTTTAAGGTTTTTGCGAATTCTTTAAAAAGAACCGAGTTAAATTCTGTTGCGGAGTCCAATGTAATTAATTTGGGTATTCCTTCTCTACTAAAATAGGATAGGAATTTTTGTATCATTGTTTCCGTTTTCCGATTTGGATTCTCGAAAGCTGCTGCGTATTTCGAGAATTTGTCCATGAGGGTTAAAAAATGTTTTCCTGAAAGGGCAAATGTGTCGCCGTGGATTATTTCCATGGGACCATTTCGTGTTTGGGATAATTTAAACTTTACGTTAACTGGTTGTCGTTCGTATTTGTTCAAATTACAAATTTCGCATTTGGTAATTATTTGCGTAATTTTTTGTTTCATTTGAGGAAAATAAAAATTCCGTTTAAGTTTCTCATAATTTTCCTGAACTCCCCTATGATAAGGTTTGTGTTCATTATTTATGGTAGATGTTTGTTCGGTCTCTAGTTCGAGATCGGTTTTCATATTTTGTACCCTAACAATTTTCTTAATATCACATATATGTGGATTATTTGCATATATTGATTGGATTTTACTGAAGGTATCGTCATCGGTGTAGATGGCGGTAACTTTTTTATTGTTGGTGTAACTGTTTAGTATTATGTCTAAATCAATGTTTGAAAATTCTGCCTTTTTCACTGTATTACGCTGGTTTCGATTAAATAAAACTCTAACGTCTTCAGTTATTTCATTACAATTTTTATCTTTAGAGATAACTAATTGGTAGCGGAATTCATTTAGACTTGAATTGGATGTTGGTATTTGTTTGTTTGTTTGTACCACAGGGTCGTCACTCTGGGTATTTATATTATTTAGTTGAGATAGCACGCTAAAAAATGTGTTATCAATTTTTATTTTATTACCTTGAGTTATCTGCAGCTTCTCTAGGTTGTTTATTTCAGGCACAATGGGATTTTTATTGTCAGTAAACTGTTTACTTTCCAATTGCCTATTGATTTCAAGGCGTGAAAGGGCATCTGCATTAGTGTTGGCAGAGCCTTTTTTATAAGAAATGGTGTAATCGTATTCTTCGAGTGCCAGTTGCCACCTGATTAGTTTTGAAGTTGGATCTTTGGCGTTAAAGAGCCAAAGAAGTGGTTTATGATCAGTGACGATATGGAATTTTCTACCATATAAGTAAGGGCGAAAATACTTTGTACCCCAGACTATGGCTAGACACTCTTTTTCGATGGTCGAATAGTTACACTCTGTTTTAGATAAAGTACGAGAGGCGTAAGCAATCGGAAGATTGTTGTTGTTAAAATTTTGGCTTAAGACAGCGCCTAACGCGTAGTTAGAAGCATCTGTTGTTAATGTAAACGCTTGAGTGAAGTCTGGATATCTCAATATTGGTTCAGATGTTAATAAATGTTTACATGTTTCCATACAATGTAAAAATTCTTGATCATGGTAGATCACTGAATTTTTAGATAAACAAGCTGTTAATGGTTTGGTTACTTTAGAAAAATCTTTTATGAATTTTCTGTAGTAACCGATGAGACCAAGGAAAGATTTGATTTCTTTTTGTGTTGATGGTGTTTTGAATTGTTTAATCGCCTCGATCTTTTTGGGATCGGGTTTTATTCCTTCGGGAGTTATAATATGCCCTAAGAAACCGATGGATTTCTGCAAAAACTGTGTTTTCTCTATTTGTATTTTTAAGTTGGCTTCAGATAATTTTTGAAACACTTGTTTTAAGTTAAGAAAATGTTCCTGCAAGCTGGTGCTGAAGATGATTATATCATCCATATAACACAAGACGTTCTTGCCTTGCAAGTCGCCCAGGACATTGTCCATTACACGTTGGAACGTGCTTGAGGCGTTTTTTAGGACAAATGGCATTCGAGTAAATTCGAAATGACCATTAGGTATAGAGAAACCAGTTTTGGGAATATCTGAGTTCTTGATTTCTATTTGATGAAAACCGGCAGCCAAATCTAATGTTGAAAAGTAGTTGGCTTTTCCGAGTTTTCCAAGAATATCCTCTATATTAGGTAGAGGATACTTGTCGTCAACGGTTTGAGCATTTAGTTGTCTAAAATCGACAACTAATCTCCATTTTTTATTTCCACTAGAGTCAGGCTTCTTTGGCACCATCCAAATGGGCGAAGACCATGGGCTAAATGAAGGTCTAATTATTTTATTTTTTTAGCAACTTATCTATCTCGATTTTAATCTCCGGCTTTTGGTGTTCCGGGTGACGATATTGCTTTACAAAGTAAGGTTTTTCTTTTAACAAATTTATCTCGTGTTTGATGTTATTTGTGAACGTTAGTTCTTGATTTTCATCATAAAATAAATGTTGGAATTGTTTACATAACTTTAATATTAATTGTTTTTCCTCATTGTTTAGATTTTCCGTGTTGATCTTTGCTTCAAAGTCAACTTGCATAACTTTTTTGTTTGCAATGTGGAAATTTATTTCGTGGAAATTGTCGAACTTAGTGACGTTTATTGGAGTCATGAGCTCGAATATTTCGTCTTCTTGTCCTAGATTAATAATTTCTACTATAGCTTATAGAACATGTGTTGTAAATACCTTCCTGTATATTTAGATTTTGTGAGAGCTTGCTGCTTTCAATATAAAAATTTCCTCTCTTGTTTGTTACCGGTATAGTTACCAATTGTTTAGAATTTGATTTTATCTTGATATGTGGTATTATTGATTTAAATTCCCTATGAATTTGAAGGTTATATGTTGGTGTTTCCAACTGGTTTTGTTCGATATTTATTTTTGCATTCATAATTTGCAAATTTTCGTAGCCAATGAGTCCATCAAAAAAATCGTGAAACTTAAATAGGAAAAATTTCAGTTTCATTGGAATTTCTTTGAATTGCACTGTTACCATTTTATTTATTTCCGTTGAGGAAAATACAGACCGTACTTTAAATTGCACGTGCTGGTGATCGTCAAATAATTTTGAAAATCTTGAATTTATATAAGATTTGTCTGCTCCCGTATCTAGCAGAATTTTTAGAGTTTGGTTTTTTCTAGTGAGTAACAAAAAAGGAAGTTTATTTTGTTTATTTAATTTATTTAAGAAGTTAATGTCTGTTCCGAGGCATCTTGTAGAAAATCCTCATCATCTAAGTATTCTAAATTATTTACGTTTGGTTCTTGTTTATTATTTGTTCTCGGAAAGAATGTTTTCTGTTTACCCTGATAAGACGATTTATAATAAGGTTTATTATCAGACTTTGCTTCCGGTTTATTATTAGTGGTATCGGAATTTTGTTTTGTATAATTAACTGAAGTTTGGAAATTACGTGAGTTATAACTTTTTACCTGTGGTTTTTGTAATTGAATATTTTTTAATCTTAATATGCTTTGTTCCTGTTGTATGAAATTAAAAGCCTCTTGCAAACCGCTTGGTTGTGAAACCCTTAGCGAGTTACCTAAAGGATCAGGTAAACCTGCCATGAAGACTGTTAAACCAGTTAATTGGTGTTGTTCAATCAATATGCCCATTGTACGTCGATCTATTTCGGTTAATCGAACTTTGTTCGAAAGTAATGTTAATATGGCTTGAATTTTTTCGAAGAGTTTTTGAGGCTCTAAGTTAGCCTTTATTAATGAAAATAGTTCAAGTTGTAGGTTAGGTATGCTTCGATTATCAGCATATTTATGGACAAGATGTTGTCGTATTGGTTGCCACTCAGTGATTACACCATGTGTAGTTAATGATTGACTTGCACTATCGGTTATTTTATTTCGTATATTTTGGATTATAATTTTATAACTTGGTAATTCCTTAATAGGTTCAATTGCTTCTACCACTTGGTCTACTGAATCAAGAAAGTGAAACAATTCATCTCTCTTGCCAGAAAAGGTTGGTAGATTTTTTGTAACTACATCTACTTTGTAGCTATCAAGAATTGCACTTTGTTTTTCTAACAATTTTTCCATTTTCAGTTTTCCGATATGGATTGGTTTTATAGGTTGATAACCAAGATTGTGTTGTTTCAAGAACCTTTCTAGTTTTTCGGTATCTATATCGAAAGACCCGTTGCTTTTAGATATTAAATAATTTTGAGACTCGTTTAATGAAGAGTTAGCGCGTGCGCCAGATTGTAATGATTCGTCAGATAAATTTTCCGAATCGGACAAAGAATTTCACGAAATTATTTTTTTTTATTTGTGCACCTGATTACACTATTTATATTATAACGGCAAGTCCCGATTTGAGGTTCTTGTCGGTTTTGAAATAAAGTCCCGATTTTAGGTTCTAAATTTCTATTACGCGCAAGAACAAGATATGTAGTTATTAATCGGGTAATAAATTTATTTTTTACAAATAGTTTTTTCTATTTGGGTCACTTTTTCACTTCACAAATTTCACAAATTTAATAAATATAGTGTTGGAAAGGTTTTTTAAAGGATAAAAAATATGCAAATTTCTAATTCACTTACCTTGCCAAAAGTATTATCGCTACTAATACTTTAAAGTTAAACATTCCCCAAGTTGATCACTCTCGATGAAGGTTTTATCACTTTTTCCACTATTTTATTATATCGAACAGCTTGCCACTGGTGAGTGTTATTACATTCGATTTATTTTGGTTTTATTTAGTTATATGTTCTAAACCAGTTGTATGGTAAAGATTTTATATACACTTTTTTTTTTTTTAATTCAACTGCGCCAGTTATGTTGTGGTTTAAGCAAAGAGTAAGTAAGACTACGTTGTTATTACCTTTATT
>OW052220.1:189470395-189475395 GCA_932526605.1 Nephrotoma flavescens | reverse complement strand
ATATATATATATATATATATATATATATATATATATATATATATATATATATATATATATATATATATATATATATATATATATATATATATATATATATATATATATATACCCGGTAAACACAAAGTACATTTTCGGGCAGGTTTTTGGCAATTCACGGCTGCCGTAGGCAGATAAAAACGGCTGCCTTTGGCATGCCGAGTGTATGCCATTTGGCATGCCTAGTCCCTCCGTATGTCTGCCATAATGCATACACGACAGTTGACATTTGGCAGATATGACGGATGTCATTTGGCTGACATGGCGTATGACATTTGCCGGACATGGCGGGTGAAACTTGGTGAACATGGCGGATGCCTATTGGTGGATTCAACGGATGCCTATTGGCGAACATGGCGGCTTCGATTTGGCGGACACGGCGGATGCCTATTGGAGGATATGGCGGATGACATTTGGCGGACACGAAGGATGCCTATTGGCGGAAATGGCGGATACCATTTGGCGGACACAACTGATGACATTTGACGAACATAGCGGATGAAAATTGGCAGACACGGCAGATAATATTTGACAGTCGTTATTTGTTAAATTAAAATAAACATTTACAGAATTTCAATTAATTTGCTTTCATTTGCATTTATTTAAATAAAAGTCAATCCATTAAGTAATTTTTTTCATTTTCAAGTTAACTTATTATTCTTTCATAACTGTAATTATAAATTTAATTTAAAAACATATTTCGCTCTCATCACCATGGCTTTTTCTAATTATTTTTTTTCGTGAAGTCTTCTAAAAAATTCATGAACTGCGAGACAGACTTGCTCGATGTTTGTGGAATTTGCATTATTCGATGCATTTATTACATCCAACATCCAGTTTATAATATTGGCGTATTTTTGAAATGTAGCTAGATCTGAAAAACAAAGTTTTAACTAACAATTTATTTGCATTTTTTTTTTAATAGGGGAAGATTTTCCAATTTTTTACAACTATCTTTTTAGATTCGTTATAGAAACATTGCAGGAATATTGGCCTTAGAAATTTCATGTGAAAAGCTTTAGCAGAATTGTTAGTTTAGGAATTGTTTTGTTAAATGGGAGAGAGATATTAAAATGGTTAAAGAATTAAGTAAAACACGTTTTTATAGAATCAAAATACTCGTTTATGTTCTCGGCTTGAAAGATCGTTTACAACTGATATGGTACAAAAGAAAACTTATAATATAGTCGCATTCATATTGCTTATTGGGTAACTGTCAAATTACATATTCTGTCACCGCCTCTTAATTTGATCCGTTAACATAATTTGAATTTAAATACAAAAAAAAAAATAAAAACCAGTAAAAATTTAGTTTTAATTATGAACTCTACGTTAAACATGTACTCTAATAAATGAAAACAATTAATGATAGCATAAATTTAAACGATTACGATGTTTTTGAAATAAAATTCTTCCAAGTCCTTTTGTCATAATATCCGCAACTTGATCGTTGGTTGAAATGTATTGCAACTTGATTTCCTTGTTGGCGACAGCTTCTCGAATGAAATTATATTTCACATCAATATGCTTCATACGTTTATGTTCTCGTGGCTCTTCTGCCACTTTAATGCACGACTGATTATCTTCGAATATCGTTGTTGATGACATGCAACGATGACCAAGTTCGTTTAATAAACAGCGTAACCATTTTGCTTCACAAATGCATTTTGCCAATGCCAAATATTCAGCTTCAGTTGACGAAAGACTAACGGTCGGTTGTTTTTGTGATAGCCAACTTACTGTATTGCCAAATACCATGAATACATATCCTGATGTTGATTTACGGTCGTTCTTATCACCAGCCCAATCAGAGTCCGCGTATCCAGTCAAAATATCAGCTGTAGCATTTCGATGATAAACCATTCTCAATTCAGACGTTCCATGAATGTATCGCAAAATACGTTTTGCATACATAAAGTGTTCATCAGTACAGCAGCTTTGAAATCGACTAAAAAAATTCGTTGATGCACACAAATCTGGTCGAGTTGTTTGAGTGGCATACGTCAAACATCCAATTAATTCTCTATACGGCTTATCAGTCAAGTTATTTTTATCACCATTTGGTAAACTCAAACCATTTTCAATCGGTGTTGTCGCCGATTTACAGTTGTTCATTTCAAATTTCATTAAAACATTTTTCAAATAACGTGACTGACTCAAGGCAATCGAATTATCACTTGAATTCCGATCAACATGAATTCCCAAAAATGAATTAATTTTTCCAACATCCGTCATTTCAAACTCTCTTGCTAACTTTGCTTTAATATCGTTGACCATTTGCACATTGTTGGAAATAATTGCCAAGTCGTCGACATACAGGAGAATATAACAAACGATGTCTTTTCCAAATTTGATGTACAAGCATTGATCCGATTCGCAACGATTGAAACCAATTTCAATAATGAATTGATTAAATCGCTCATTCCACACCCGTGAAGCTTGTTTTAATCCGTATAATGATTTATTCAACTTGCAAACCATCGTCTTGTCTTTCACAAACCCTTCTGGTTGTGTCATGTAAATATCTTCCTTCAATTGTCCATTCAGAAAGGCACATTTCACATCCATCTGATACATTTCATATCCAAAATGATTGGCGATTGACAATAAAACACGAAAAGTTGTTAGCTTGGCCGTTGGTGAATACGTTTCATTGTAGTCGAAACCTTTTTCTTGCGAAAAACCACGAGCCACAAGTCTTGCTTTGTACTTGTCAACATCGCCATTTGGTTTATGTTTCATCTTAAACACCCATTTGCATGTAATAGCTTTACGACCAATTGGTAACTTACACAAAGACCAAGTGTCATTTTTTAACAATGATGAAAATTCATCATTAATTGCCATCTCCCATTTTGGCCAATCAGCACGTTTCCTTGCATCGTTCATAGTAACCGGATCATTTTGCACAAATTCCTCAGCTGAAAATGCATAACCAGCGAACCAAGTTCCCGGTTCATATCCGTACCGATCTGGTTTTCTTTTTAAACGATCACCGCGGCATAATTCATTGTTGTCATCCATGCTACTCGAAGTACTGTGAACATTACCATTTATGTTACTGATGCGATCTAAAGTTGCATCGTCTTGATTTTCACGTTCGTCATCAACGTTATCGCCTGCCGCCTCTGAATTAAATATATTGACATAATTCAAATTATCGAAAATTGATTTCTCGTTGAATGTCACATTACGGCCCATGATAAGTTTGTCATTTTCAATGTCCCATAATCGATACGTATGTGATGACAAACCATATCCAAGCATGTAGCACTTTGATGATTTAGCATCCAACTTTGTACGGTTTTCTTCCGGCACATAATTATAACAAATCGAACCAAACACGCGAAGATGCGACAAATCCGGCTTTCTACCATACCAAATTTCAGCAGGCGTCTTGCTTACAAACTGTTTACCAACGGCACTTGTTGGTGAACGATTCTTTATATAATTTGCACACAAAACAGCTTCGTTCCAGAATCGACGACTTAGACCACTCGACAAAAGCATTGTCCTTGCTTTTTCAACCACAGTACGATTAAAACGTTCCGATACTGCATTCATTTCCGGATTGTAAGGTACCGTGAAATTCAACCGAATACCTTTATTGACACAAAAAGATTTAAATTCTTTTGAGCAATACTCACCGCCATTGTCCAATTGTAATTTCGCAACTCTTTCCCCATGTTGCGTTTCAGCCATAGCAACATATTGCTGGAATTTATCGAAAACCTCACTTTTCTGCTTCATGCAATATACCATGGATGTACGTGAAAAATCATCAGTAAAGGCAACAAAAAATCTCGAACCGTCATGCGCCATTTCACTCATTGGACCACTGACGTCGGTGTGAATCAATTCTAAAACTCGTTTAGAACGGATTTCCTTTCTGGGTGGATATGGTAAACGCGTTTGCTTACCAATTACACACGATTCACAAAACTTTTCGTCGATGTTCACCTTAAGTTTGTCCAATCCAATCGCCATGTTTTGATTCACCATCTTTTTCATGTCGCTGACATTCAAATGAGCCAGACGAAAATGCCATAAATTTTGTGATGCCTTATTTAATTGCTCCTCTCCAGCAATCCCCGCAAACACACTTCGTTCAACATAAAAAATCGTCTGGTATAGCTGACCATTACGGCGGGCAGTGAACATATTTTTACCGTTCTTTGAAATAAATGCATCATCACCATTAAAAGTGATTTTGTAACCTTTGTCAGTCAATTGACGAATTGACAGCAAATTGCATTTAAGATTCTCAACAAATAAAACGTTTCGAATCGTTTTCGTTGAATTATCCCCATTGAAAAATGTCTTTATGGAAATGTCACCTTTTTTCTTTGCTACTAATGATGCGCCAGCTTTTGCCGTTGAAATACTTATCGGTTCAATTCCATGCATACTATTGAAAAATATCTTATCGTTAACGATATGATGTGTTGCACCCGAATCAAGGACAAAGTTTATCTTCTTAAAACCATCACTGCCTTTCTTTGATGTTTTGGCACCCATGCAACATGACGCAATATCATCGTTATTCCCTACTGACTCACTAATGACATCCTGTTGTTCACAAAGCAAAAACTCTGGATTGTCATCTTTATCAGCACAATTTGCACCAACACTTTTCTTATCGTTAACAACATTTTTCTTTGCCAATTTTACTCTGCAATTCACTTTTATATGCCCTGGCTTTTTACATCTGTGACAAATAACCTTTGAACGATCTGCTTGCATTGCTATCGAATCATTTGATCTACCGCTACGTCCATTTCCACATGCAGCACGCTTTCCACACTCGTCCAATAGACGACTTTTAACAAATTCGATTGTTATCTTTGTTGTATCCATTGTTTCCAGCGCTGTTACCAAGCCATCGAAACTTTTTGGCAATGTTAAAATCAGGTGACAGACAACGTCGAGTTCTTCCAATGTGGCGCCAATCGATTTTAGTT
>OW052220.1:189045395-189465395 GCA_932526605.1 Nephrotoma flavescens | reverse complement strand
TCTGTTTTAATTAGCTTATTAGATAGTTTTGATTTTATAACAGGATTGTCAATTACAACACTTTTTTGATGATTATGATAAACAAATATATTTTTATTGACTCTGTCAAAATACCGTTTTAAATATGTAGTTCGTTAGTGAGCTAATATACCGGTGGCCCGCGGCATTAAAATTCATGTCATCGTAATTATCGGAAAGGTAATTTAACTTTTCGTTCAAATGTTGGGAAAACTTGAACGACTTGAAATAGCAAAATTTGGCAGTTATTCGTACCAATATGTTAAAATCAATGTTTCCTGCTTTGGTGTCCGGTATCCGGAAATAAATAAAACTGATTATTCTGCATGTTGAATTCTTATAGCATATTCTCGGGTCCTTTAGCATCCAGATGTTGCTAAATAATTTTCACTGAGTGGATATCTTCAGTATTTCGCGATACTGTAAAACACACGTAGAAAAATGTTCAGGTGTTATCGTGAACGCATAAAACTCAAATTATAGCACACCCGATTTATTAACATGTTACAAGCACAGAACACAATGGGCGCTTTTGGACTTTTGGATCTGCCAACTGTTGCCGTAATGATTAGTGAAATCATCGCCCAAACTTTCCATGCGTACATATTAAAAACTGGCTATGGCTAACTTGACTACGACTTGTTAGCAGCGCTCAACTGTTTGAACCGCGAACTAGACTAAATGGTTTAATAATTAATGCGTTAATGGTTTTAATGCCTTAACGATTTTAATGCGCGGGAATGGTGGTGTCGCCACAAATCTGCCACTACATGAGGTTTTATGTTGCTGAGTATAATGCCACTGCAACAAGAACTGGTATGGGAGGAATAAATAAATCGTAATAATGGAAGTCATGGAAGTTTACATCGGTAATTAACATTTCTAGTCGTTTCTTATGTTGTTCATTAGAGACCCCGATAGCCTTAATTTCTGAACGTTCTTATTGAGCTACATTTCATTCCTGCAAACCAATAAAATCGAAAGATGGCCAAAAAAGATCATTTTTTAGGACGCATTAGGTTCGCAGTGTTTCATAAAGTCCGTAGGTGCTGGAGCTGTTAGCGTCCCGTTTGTGAATAACGTGTCCAGCTGACAAGTGTAGTGCTCAAAATAAACTAACTTCGTCTGTAAGATTATCTTGACCAATTTTATTAAAATAGATTCCAGGATGGCAGGCAAATCGTGATACGTTGTATTTCGTTATCGTTTCTGCTAATACTGCGCCTTACGTGCAAATTACTGAGAATGTATGAAGTAATAGCTTCCCACTGAAACGTGCTCATCTGTTCCAGTATGAATAAACTATTATATGTCCCTTACATTTAGAGGAAGATAAATTGTGTTCTATTAGAAGAACGTGATTGGGCGTTGAGGTAGTCTTCGAAGTTATTTTTTGCGCTATCTCTTCAAAAGCTTGTTTTAGTTGTTGTAGTCGTTAGATCTCTCTCAGGTACTAGTTATTGATACTATTTATTGCTTTAATACTTCGTCTAGTCACTTTAGAACTGTTGTTAATTCTTCGAACGTTAGTGTGGAGTTTCCCAGGCCTCCCATAATCCACAAAAATGAGATGATGCTGGTGGTTTGAAATGCAATGTTATCTCGTCCGAAGGTAACGGTTCCGACACGATTTTAGTAAAATCCGCTACCGTTACATTTAAGCTAAACATGTTGCTGAGAGCTAAATCTCCTGAAGAAGGCAATGGACGTTTCTGTAGTAAAATATTTTACTACTTCTATAAGTATTGCTTTGGTGGCAAGATATAAATGAAGATCTCTTGTCCATTTTTATTTGGAAAGGACCTGCATAGTCAACGTCAGTATAAGTGACTGGCTTTGGTGGATACGCTCTTGGAGAGAGTTGGTTTCTCATCAGCTAGTTACATCCTTGTCTAGCTGTAATTCTATCACAAATGATAAACATTGAAATCACTTCCTTAGTGGCATTATTCACGTTTGATCCAATACTTCCTACACAAGAAAGAGCCTAAGTTGGATAGTTCCATACGCCGTTTTTGTATTGCATAAATGATTTTTGCTCTACTGAGGTGATGGTTAGATAGAAGTATCGCAAGATGGTTTTCTTCATAATTTTGCATTTTGTAGTCTTCCGACTACTCGCAGAATTCCGTTGATCTAGAAAGGGGTTCCAATGTAGTAATTGCTTATCTTGTTCACTGATTTATTCTTCAGTTAGTTCCGTTATTTTTGTCTTAAAACAGCTGCGTTGTGTCTGTCTTATAATGATCATTTATGCGTCGTGCAGATCGTGCTCATCCATTTTATTATTTACCCTTGTTGATGAAGTTTCGCAGGTCGGTTCCGTTTAACTCTAAGTACGGTAGTGTTACTCTCTGTTGTTGGTGACACTCACATTTTAGCTAATATGAGGCTGATGTCAACTTGTACTCCATGTTAAATATATTATTTTTATAAGATGGGACTGTGATCACTGAATTAAAGACAGATAATTATATCTAATAATAACCACACCTTTTTTGTATCGATTAATATATGTGACATTATTTTAAAGTATAGCCTCCATTACAACATTATATTGATTGATGAATATGAATACAAATCATATTTCCAACACTCCTCCTTATTTTGTATTCGGATTTTAGTACAATCAATTTACATAATTTACTAATTGACATTTATCTCTAAATAATTGAAATTTTGCTTTAGCAACACCTTTTGTAAACATTTTTATGAGATTTTTGTCCACATATTCCTTTACAAAGTGCACTTTGGTATCAATGTGCTTGTTGATTATCATCCCATTTGAGATCATATAAAATACGTCGAATCCAAATCGCTTCCCTGCAACACTCGGTCAGTGCGATGAACTCAGCTTCAGTTGATGATAAGGCCACATAATCCTGCCTTTTACAAGACCAGCTGATTGCACCATTTAACAAAAAAATGTAACCAGAATTGGACTTTCTGGTTTGGTGGTCTTCTGAGTTCATCACTCATTTCTGAATCTCCTAATTTTAAACGAAGTTTCGAAGTTCCTTTGAGGTAGAGAATCAATTTCTTCACTTCATTCGGATTGCGTCGAGCTAGCTACTTTCTGCGATAATATTGCTACTCCAGCTGCAATATCAGGTCGTGTATTCGTCGATACGTATAATAAGCATCCAATTGCTGCACGATATTTTACATTGCTCGGTAATCTCTCCTCTTCGGTCTCTTTGTGATACGATGGACTCAATGGAATATCAGTCGGTTTGGAGTTCTCCAAATTAAATCTAGCAGCAACGTTCAAAATGTATTTTTCCTGGTCAAGCAAAAAACATTTTTCATCTTTTCTGATTCTCATACAAAATAATTTGAAATTAAACCAAGATTACCAACTTGCATTGTTGTGTAATTTATTATTCCAGACCCGTGCTGACTGTTTCAAACCATAAATACTCTTGTTTAACAGACATACCTTGTCCTCATATCCGTTGGTGATAAAACCAGGTGCTATAGTCGCATATATATCTCCTCCTCCAAGTCACCATTCAGGAACGCGGTTTTCGCATCAACATGATTAATTGTCATTTTTCGGTTCACTGCGGTGGACAGTAAAATTCGAAATGTTGCATGTCTTGCGACAGAAACAAACACTTGATCATATTCTACTCCAAATTTTTGATTAAAGCCCTGTGCGACTAATCTAGCCTTGTATTTCTGTATCTGTCCACAAGCATTAGTTTTTAACTTGTAGACCCATTTACATCCGATCAATTTTTTTTTTCAGGAAAATCTACCAGTTTCCACGTATAATTTTTAATGTGCGATGTATACTCCTCCTCCATGGCAACAATCCAATTATCCTTTTGAATACATGAAACAGCTCCGTTAAAATTGGATGGTTCGCCATTGGCAACGACGCTGATTTCTTCGATCAAACGTTTTGGGCGTATATCCTTATTTGAACGATTAGATTGCATTGGTAACTCTAACAAAGAATTGCTGATAGGAGCATCATTTTCAATGATTTCTTCGGCAATCGTATTGTTATTTAGCATGTTATTTGACTGATTAGTGTCATCAACAGTTGAACCATCGTTGGAATCACAGTAAATATAAGATTCTGTTCTGGTCTTGACAGCAATATCGCCGCGATGATTATCAACATGCTTTGCCGGTAGGTTGCACTTTGACACAATATCATGATCATCTATGAATTTTACGTCTCGGGAAATTACAATCTTTTGTTTTGCTGGCACGAAATATTTGTATGCTTTCGATTCGGAATCGAAGCTCAGAAAAATTGCCTCTTCTGCTTTCAAGTCCAATTTCTGACGCTGTGCATCTTAGATTCGTACGAAGCATTTTGCGAGAAATCGTTTCAAATTTCCATAAAATGGTTTTCTACCTTGCCAAATTTCAAATGGAGTTCGACTTACTGCCTTCCATGGCAATGAATTTTGTAAACAATCCGCCATCAATACCACTTCACCCCAGTAGCGATATTCCAATTTAGCATCCAGCAGCGTGCAACGGGCCATTTCCATTACTGTACGATTTTTACGTTCTGCAACGCCGTTCTGTTGAAGAGAATATGGCGCCGTACGATGAATTTTGGCTCCATTCATATTCAAGTATTGCGCAAATTCCTTGCCGATATATTCTCCGCCACGATCTGTTCGAATAAATTTAATTTTCGTTCCAAATTTATTTTGGACTAGCTGGTGGAATTCTTTAAATCGCTGGAATGTTTCAGATTTCTCTGGTGTGTGGTTGTTTGCATTGGTCCACATATGTCACTGAATCAGATCCAGTATTCTCGATGAATAATTTTTAGACTTTTGGGAATGATATTCGTGTTAACTTTCCCTTGATACAGACCTTGATCATATTCTGCCGCATGCGGATACAATTCGATTTGCAGCCTGCCAACTTCATCCTATCTACAAGACCTTCTTTCGGATAATATTTTTTTTTTCGCTGCGTCGATGCTGCGGTGGCCTAGAATACGATGCAATTCATGGATACAAACATTTTGTTTATTTGCAAGCAAATTAGTTTATTATTATTTGCTACACGCATCCGGTACAAATTATTAGCAATCTCCGCGATAGCAATTTAATTCTTGTTGTCAGCTGACCAAATCTCACAGGCTCCTCCGTTGAATATCACATTTAGCCCTTTTTCGGTTAATCGTTTCGCAGAAATTCCATCTTTGATCATAAATACACAACCTCACTGCCCTTGCCAGATGATTTTATTTGCTGACCATTTGCAAGCGACACATTTTCAGTATGTAATCCGTCGAATTCGATGAAAACATCATGACGACAGGAAATATGACATGTCGCTCCAGAATCGATTAACCATTCGCTTGGACATGTGGCAATGACAAACAAGAGTTGATCTGTACTGTATTACGTTGTTCAACTAGATTCGCTTTTGATTTGTTATCTACATTGTTTATCTCGCCTTCCACTTTGCATATTCATTGCACTTATTTCGAAAATGACCTGACTATAGAAATAACAGCTGACAATTTTTTTTGTTATAGGCGAACTATTATTTGTCACTTTTCGTCGTCTATGTTCCTCTGTAATTTTTGCACGCACCAATTTTGGCGTCAATTTTTTCTCGTCATATACCTCGAGTGCAGTAATCAATCCGACATAGCTGCGTGACAGAGCACCATGTAATGTGGCACTCATGAAAAGTTGTGGACTGAGGTCTTCACTAAGCGCAAGCAGCTTCTGGAATAACTCGTTCATGTGGTTGACATGAATCTCCATATCAGTTTCCTCTGTTGCACGTTGTCGCATTATTTCACACAATATTCGCACTTTAGTACCCGGTGAATCACGCTCATGGAAATCTTTTAGTACTTTCCATGCTTCTTTTGCATTTTTCGTATTTCGGATATGATGTATTTGGTTATCTTCAACGCACAAGGAAATAGTCGAATGTGCTTTTTCATTCATTTAATCCAATTCATCGGCATTGTTTTCCGGCCGACCTTTTTATTCGCATTCCACACTCCATCGCGCTTTAACAACATTTCAATTCACAATTTTCTGCATTCAACCGAGGAATTTGATATTTTTCGATATACATATATCATTAAGAAGTTTGAAATTTGTCTGTATTAATATTTAAAGTTTCGGCTTTTTATAGACAAAATATATTTTTTAATGGCATTCGCGATGTTTACAATATATTGTGAGTAGATGGCCTCTTTGTTTCCAATGACTAACAAGTCGTAAATATCGTGAATGTCATTAAAAATAATTGTTTGTTTATAAAAAAGCCGAAACTTTAAATGTGTAGTATATCATTTGAAAGATCTTAGATCAGACAACAATTTAGATACAACTTTAGTTCATAAATTCACCGAGTTGTGGCGCTGTATATGTATATTATATGTATATTATACATACTTCTCGTATATCGCTGAAAAGGTTTTGCCGAATGCCGTAAATTTTTCTGAACACCTTAGTTCTCAAAACTACCATTGAGGCAATAGAAGCATTTACAATCTCTATTATCCCCATATAATCATGTGGTATATTATTTCAAAGGTTTTGCAAAAAGCAACAATTTTGTTATGAGCGCTTTGAGTTGATTAATTTACCGTTTTGGCACTGGTAGCTAATTATTAATTTATTATAGAAAAATGTCTCAGAATTGAATCATATTAGTACTCCAAAATACCATGGCGTGGCTCAGATACATTTTTTCTCGTTCTATTATGATCATGTGGCATATCGTTTTCAAATTTTGTAATTTACTTCACAAATTCAGCGTTTTGGTGCTGGTGGTAAATTATTTCTTTGGTACAGAATGTATACGTATCTCATATCACTGAAAAGGTTTTCCAAATAAGTTAAATCACGTTAATACTTAAAACTACCATTGTGGCGCTCATTCCAATAAAATCATGTGACATTTAAATCATTCATGGTTGAAAGATCTTGCATAAGAAACAAGTTTTATTATGTACCGGCACTTTTGTTCACAAATTCATCGCTTTGACATTAGTGATAAATTAATCCTTTGATATAGAATATATAAATAATACATATAAAATGTAAAAACAAATTGAATATTCAGAAAACTTTTCAGTCGTTTTGTGAAGATTTTTTTAATGGACATTTTTGTTTTTCATTTTATGTGAATTTTCCGGGTTAGTGCGGTAATGATGTTCTTAGAAAGTTGTTGATATTCTTTGAAAAGACCTATATTCCATACCAAATTTGATGCAAATCAGAACTGTTTTAATTTTTCGATTCATTGTGTATAATGAAAAACTGCTAAAACATGTTTTCATTTTGCGCCCATTTTTCTTACTGGAAATTTGCGATGTTTTCCAATTTCCAGTGAATTTTTCGGGTTTGCCAATTTCCTAGCCGAAGTTCTGATTTCCCCGTGACGCCCCTAGCTCTTTAAATTTTAAAAATCACTATTTTTCTTTTACGGTTTACCGTAGTAGTTGGTGTGGTAAACTAAAAGTAAAAAGTATAAAACTAAATACATTATGTACAAAGCAGTCACTTGGTATAATTTACCTTCAAGTTATTTTCTTTCTACTGGCACTCCTCCGGAATAGGGAATTGTGGAAAGATTTTATATGTAATTTCTGTTCAAATATATTTTTTCCGGCCTACTGACGAATAAAATTCCATGTAAATATTTAAAAATTGGGAATAATTTTTCCATACCTAAATTGGTAGGGAAAATTATTTCCAATTTAATTTTGTTTTGAAAAAAATTAACACCAGTTTTTTACCTCAGTAAGCCAGAAAAAAATATTTGAACTGAAATTACATATAAAATCTTTCCCCAATTCTCTATTCCCGGGGGATTGCCAGAATAGTGCCATAGTTATGTTTCTGCTAATCGGGTGTGTAATTTCTGAATTTTCTGAATCCCTGACGTTTAAATTGCAGAGTTACATGGGCCAGCCGATAATTACAATGACATGCAATAGGTAAATGCGCCGCTAGTCCCCGATCTATATTAGCTTTTATATTTTAACCGCTTTAGACATGTAGGTTAGATTACCTCGACATTCCAAAAAAAATTGACAGCTGAATTCAGGTACATACATACATAAGGTACCTACTAAAAAACAAGTAAATTGCTTAAAGCATTTGCATTTGATGCAGTAAAAATAAAATATTTTAAATTTATTAATTTAATAATGATAAATCATAAATTGTTTACCAGAAAATATACAAAATAAAATTTTTATATAAATTTAAAACAGTTGTGGTATATCAACCAACTGATTTTAAAATCTTACATTTTGGCATAAATTAGTCCGTTAAATTTTATTTTGTTTTTAGGCTAAATTTAAACTTAGTAAACGTTACTGCTAGTTATTTTAATTTTATTTAAACTGTTTATAAAAATAAAAATTATTTTCCTGATAGGAAATTCTATTAAGAGCCTAGTTCTTAGATTTTTAGAATATTTAGATCATGTATTATTGTTACGGGCCAATAGTTTGGTGGAATATTAACTACGGAGACAAATTAACCTACATTATTTGTCGGTCGTTTCCGTTTAAATTAATTATACCCGACTATTGCTCCGTAGTCTGTGTTATTTTTATGTTTCCTATTCTAGCGATAAGTTAACTCTATGTACTAGGAATAGATCTAGTAAAAATTAATTGTTTTCCAAATAAATGCCGTTTTTTAGTTCAATAAAAAATGTATTTTGTAAATAACAAACAATGACATTACCATTGATAATAATGATATGTTGATGAATTCATTATCATTGAAATTGATTAATAAATACTTTAATACAAAATAGTGATGTTCGTTTATTTTGGCTTAAGTAGAATTTTGAACGCATTTCACTCACATGCACAAAAAATAAATTCGGTAAAGTTCTTAGGAGAAGTGTAGCATTTTATTTTCCGCGTAATGGCTGAAACACACCAAGCAACAGCATGCAGCGAATTTAAATATTAGCTTATTCGCTTCGTAATAATACAAAATCATAAACTACATATTTCCAATAAAATAAATGAAATATTTTGTAATTTTAATAGAAAAATTTACATTTGAAGAAATTATATTGAATGATATTGCAGCTAAAACACAAAACAAACGACTGCGTGCTGCTTGGTGTGCACATTCATACACATCCGATAGTGTGGTGCTTGGAACATGTTGCGCTGCTCTTGGTGTGTTTCACCCATAATGCGACTAAAATAAACCATCTAAACGAACATTTTATAGTTTTCGGATTTGATTATAGATGTCGCAATGGCTAAAGGAGGTGTGTTCACTTTTGACAAAAAAATTTGAGACAATAAAAGGTAAGTACACACAACTACATTAATATATTAATGCTAAAATGCAATCAATTTGCAGTTTTGCAAATTTTTGCATATGACTTTTGCCTTTCACTTCTGCCTTATGAAGAGCATACGCAATAGAAACTTATAGAAAGAATAAAACTCATACCTGAACCATACTTCATTATTAGTTATTTGTTTACAAAATTTTGACATATTACTTTTTAACCTCCCAAGCTTTCCGAAAATTAATTATATAAATATAGGGTTTTCCAATAGGAATGATATGATTTTTAAGTGACATTTCGGCCATTTGTAATATGTCATGATCTGTCATTTTTTGTTTCATTATATTCAGTAATGTTTAAAATTTCATCATGGTGAGATATACGCAAGAACAACGTTTACAAATTATTCAGTTTTATTATCAAAATAATCGTTTTCCAATTGCAATTTTTCTTGCGCTTTTGCCATTTTATAGTTGTAATAATCGCCACGTGTGCTCGCTATTCGTCGAATTGTTGAAAATTTTGAGCGTACATTTTCTTTACATAATGTTCAAGTGATTATAAGACAAAGAAACGCTCGAAGTAATGCAAATATTGCTGCCGTTCATGCAAGTGTTGCTGAAGACCGCAATTTGTCGATTCCAAGACGTTTTCAAGAATTGGGACTGTCTCAAACCACAATCTGGCGGAAGGATGTTGGGTTTGTTTCTTTGAGGAAGGATTTGGGTTTGCATCCATATAAAATTGTTCTCACTCAAGGAAGCCATTGGACCACCGTAAACGTCGTGAATTTGCTGATTTTGCCTTGGAACAACTTGAAAACGATAACGATTTTTTTAAGAAAATCATCTTCTCCGATGAGGCTCACTTTCATCTGAGTGGTGCGGTAAATAAATAAAACTGTCGATTCTGGTGCGAAGAAAATCCACAAATTATACATGAAAAACCATTACATTCACCTAAATTGACAGTTTGGTGTGGTTTTTGGTTTGGTAGAATCATCGGTCCGTATTTTTTTCGAAATGAAGCTGGTAACACCATTACTGTCAATGGAGATTGGTATAGATCGATGATAACCAAATTTTTATGGCCGAAATTGGAAGAAGTTGATCTTGACAACATTTGGTTCCAACAAGATGAGGCTATGTGCCACATAGCAAGTGCAACAATTGAATTATTGCGAGAAAAGTTTGGAGATTCGATTATTTCAAGAAATTGTGATATTGAATGGCCTCCAAGAAGTTGCTATTTAACACCATTAGACTATTTCTTGTGCGGTTATTTGAAGTCATTGGTCTTTAGCAATAAACCAAACTCTCTTCAAGCTTTACAAGTCAATATTGAACGTGCTATTCATGACATACGACTTGTTTCAGTGGAAAAAGTGCTCGAAAATTAGGTTCATCGAATTCGTTCCCGCAGAAGAAGTCGTGGAGGCCATTTGAATGGCGTTTTATTCAGAACTTAATTGTATCGATTGTACTTCACATTAAATAAAAAACATTTCAATTTCGTTAACAATTAGTGTGTTTTTTTTTTAAGAAATTGTTTTTTTTAAGAAGTGGTTTCAGTATAGCCTTAAGCTATTAGCAAAACAACTGAAAGTATTGGTTACTAGTGAAAAATCTTGAGAAACTGAACCAGAAACTGAAAAGAACTTATATGGCCGCAGAAAATCAAATAATTATAAATTTCAAATTTTACGGTTATTAATAATAATTAGGGATTAGCCGAATTCTGTCCAGCTTAAAATCAATTTTAATCATGCAGAATGCACAGAAACGACATTTTCATCTAAAATTTATATTTCAATTCAAAATCAATCAAGAAACCAAATTTCATAAGGATTGGTTATGAAATGGTCAAGCTCATTTTGTAGCAATACCAAATTCGGAATAAGTATAAAGACGGCGCTGTATTTTATTTCTATTATGACGCTGTAACTTTATAATCGTATTGTCTCTTTCCTTTCTACGTTTAAGAACTGTTTATTATTCATTTCATATACATACATATTACATATATGTTTTGTACAGAGCCCGTATAGAAATGGCCATGACAACATAAAAAAACATCGTTGAGCTGGTGTTAGTGACAGGCAAGCGCGCGTACACATCTCCATAGTAAAAAAAGTTCGATTACATGGGATTTTTTGCCAGGCAAGTTTTATTTCGCTCGTATTTCCTTAAATACTTAAGTTTTTATTATGATTTTTCAATGACATAATCATAGTTTATCGAAGTACAGTTCCAGACTAGTTTTAATCTAAATTTAAAAACTTATTTTAAAATTTCATTATTTTCTAAAAGTTTACCCTATTTATGCGGCATTTGTTATTATGTTTTCATTTTTTTTTTGTTTTGATTTTTTGCTGCGTTTTGATTTCTGCAGCGCTAGTCACATGAACCAATTAGATCCTTGTTTACGTTTTTTTTGTATATGCATAGGGTGGTGAAATGATAATTTTTATATTTTCAACTTTTTTCCCATCTTGACTTCAGTTTGAGCACATGTTTAATGGTGGCAGGTTGTGTGCAAGAATATATTTGTTGCGAGTTTGCGACGGCCATGTTAATGTTTAATGGGGAAAGTGTCAAAATTTAATATTTGTGTATTTTTGACCCTAAACATTTTTTTATAAACTTAATTACTTTTTTAAATTTAAATTACTATTTTAAATAATTTTTTACTTTAATATGATGTCGATTATTGGTTATTTCGTGCACATAAAAGAGGAACGATCGATCGAAATGTTAAGATATTTTGAATAGATAGCTGCGTTTTTTTGAAAACAATCGAGTAGAGTTCGCGATAGCTATTTTCAAATATTTTCCAATTTAAAATTGAAAATTTATTTTTTTTTAAATTAAATAATTTAGATTTAATAGAAATCTATGTATAACCAAAAAAATCCATTATAAAAAATGGTATGGTTTTCTTGTAATATCGTTGTTCTGTATAGTTCTGAACTACTCCGATATACAGAACTATACAGAACAACGATATTACAAGAAAACCATACAACTTTTATAATGGATTTTTTTGGTTATATATTGATTTTTATTAAATCTAAATTATTTAGTTTAAAAAAAATAAATTTTTAATTTTAAATTAGACAAATTTGAAAATAGCTATCGCGAACTCTACTCTATTGTTTTCAAAAAAACGCAGCTGATATCGCCGTTGCATTCGGTGTTGGAATAAATTGTATGTATATATTTACCAAGGATGTACGGATAATGCCTGCTCAAGTTATATTGCATTTTAGATCGAGAAGTACCTAAATCTAATTATGTTAGGTATTATTTGAAGAAATAAAAGTTGTATTTTGTTT
The DNA here is from genome assembly GCA_932526605.1 of Nephrotoma flavescens. NCBI lineage: Eukaryota > Metazoa > Arthropoda > Insecta > Diptera > Tipulidae > Nephrotoma > Nephrotoma flavescens. Next base: position 189,452,764 of record OW052220.1, on the reverse strand, counting down.
TAGGCGAAAATAACCATTGCGAATATGTATAAAGGATGAGGAATGAAATAGAGAAGTTTAAATTTTATTTGGATGATGTTAAGGGGATTACGAACCCAGTTTTAGTTGGCCCGTCACTGAAAAGGTGTGTTCTTGAGACCAATTTTATCTCTTCTAGGGTTTCCAAATAATCGATAAAATTAACACCTACACTTTCTGTTCAGATTAATGCTTTCAAATTGGAACCCAGCACCGCAAACAGTACTATGATGTGAGGATAGCAGTGATACTTCTATAAATGCAACCTTATGAAAAGCCTAATTCCTGAAATACCTGAAATAGAACAACCACCTTTTCTCGTAATAAATCAGGAATGCAATTGACGCCATTATGATATTTCGGCCGATCGTCGATAGCAAAATATGTCATTTCTATTACCCTCAAACAAAGGCGTTCTTCAAGTGCAAACAAAAATAGGAGTTGCAGCCCAATAGAAATATCTCGAAATAACATACATTGCAATAATACCGAGGGAGTATCGATCTTGATGGATCATTTTTGGCTCAAATCGAATTTAGGTCGCAAGATGATTTGTTGGGAAATTAAAAGAATTAAATTTTTACAAGCACAACTTTTGTTTATTTATTTATAAATAAAGATGATGGTTATTTAAGTATTAAAATTAAATTTTGCTATTATTTTAATATTTGGCTATATTATTATTATTATTATTATTTATTTGCACTGCACAAGAGCACAGCATATCTATTGAGAGAAAAAGAGTAAGAGAGAACGAAACGTCATCGACTATAAACATCAAAATAAATCATCACTACCCTGTAACAAACAAGCAAAACAAAAAGAAAATGAAACAATTTAATTGGTTCGTTTCATTTCGGTAAACGAATTTATAAAATCAAAAAAAAAATCCATGTAAAATTTTAAAGTAGTATGCGAACAGGCAAGACTAATACTGTGTTAAAATACCGTGTCATGGCCATTTCTATACGGGCTCTGGTTTTGTATTTGGTAATGTTGAATCAAAACCAACACGAATGTATTCTACAAGCCGAACTGTACTCGAGTATACTCGTGTATACACCGATTCTATAAAATATTTCAGTCATCTATTCATTTGTATTTGTATAAAAATACAGGAAAAGTTCACAAAATTTTATAATAAATATACGAAAAGATACACGCACACAGCAAATAGAAGTAAACTAAAAAACAAATAGAAGAAAAATGTAAAATAGATTTCATTATAATTTAAAATTCGATTTTTTTTTAATTAATTTATTTAGTTGGATATTGAAGCGAAGATGGAAGGTTATCAAATTTCGGTTTGATGCTGTAATTTTTTTGAAATCCAGAAATAAGCCAATTTTTTTATAATGCAACATTTTGCACAGCAATCTTGAAATAAATGTGTTGTGTTTATTATTGAATTAAACTTATGGACTATTTTCCTTTTAATAACAATTTTATTTCCAATAACACAAGAAACGATAGAAAACTGTATAAGGATAAACTTAATAAACACATTTTATTAAACACTTGTTTTTTATATCGCAAAATTAGATATTTGAATATTTTAATTAAAAAATTTGTTCAAAAAAGTTTAAAAAGTTACTCGATCGACTTCGACTTGCTAGGTCATCATCAGGAGTATCTACTCTAGTAGATACTCCTGATGATGACCTAACAAGTCGAAATCAATCGAGTGATTTTTTAAACTTTTTGAACAAATTTTTTAATTAAAATGTTCAAAAAATCTAATTTTGCGAAATAAAAAACAAGTGTTTAATAAAATGTGTTTATTAAGTGTAAGTGTGTTTCGCCAAGTGCCTACGGCAAATAGTGTAAAAAGTATAAGGATAATAATTAAGGACTTGTTACTGTACAGCTTCTCATATTTTTTATTTTGTTTTGTTTACACATTTTTTCGTTTTGCTTTACGAAATTTTTCTTTATTTATACACAATATCATGATACAGTCGACCGAAAATTGTGTATATGTTCCAATATGGCTTCTAAATACATTCTCGTTGGTTTCGGTTGAATTGAGAAAAACGAAAAAATTCGAGTTAGTCCTCTAGTTTTCGAGACGGCAACACGAGTGTTTTAAATTGTTTCGATTGTAGAATAAATGTAGAAATAATAGACATCAGTTTGTTTCAATATCAAAGATACCTACGTAATTTTCGTGGAATATATCCATCCTGCTAAATTAAACCAACACAACCTATTCAGTATAAAAAGGTGGTTACAAAATGGTAGCCCAAGTGGAGTGACGAATTAGGCGGATTCATTGTTGTAGTTCGTTGTGTTCGTTCCGTTCGTTGTGTTCGGTATTTTTACTGGAGTTTTATTTTAATAAGTTCATTGTTGATGAAAAAATTACAGAACGATTTTGCTTCCACCTATCGACGAAAAATCGAAGTTTTCGACTTTTGAAGTTTTGCGTTCTGTAGTTTTGAAGTTTGTTCATAAAATATATTTTTTTTCTCGATTGATTAGATACGCATACAATTTTTATTAAGAATTTTAACAATAAAACAAAAATACTGAAAAATTCGTAAACAAAACATAAACACACAAAATGAACAACGTACTTGAGAACAGAATAAAAAAAATGAAAAGTGTCTGTATTTGCTATTATATATCATGTTGTCTCTTTCTTGCCATGTTCCTTCGGTAAAAAAGTTGGAGATAGATCAACTTGATGAAAAAAATACCGAAGAAAAAAATGTCATTTTCGACAAATCCTATTGGTTTTAAAAAAAACATAACGAACGGAACGAACACAACGAGCTACAACAATGAATCCGCCTTTAGTTAATCAGGCGGAATTGTGCATCGGTTTCAGCGAGTATGGTTTAGTGAATTTTGTGTGTTGAAGAGGGCATTAACCATTTTAAATTAATGAAATATCAAGTTTTTCAGGAAAATAAGAAAAATAAAAATATTCTGCAGTTACGTCGGTAGGTTTGAAGGTTGAAGCAAATTTCATCGTGAGAGGTCGTCTATTGAGTAATTTGATCAAATATCTGAGCGGACATATTTTCTGTTTAGGGTTAAAAATTTCCAAGCATAGGGCGTTTACTACATAATTATCGGCTTAGGATAAAGTTTCCGAATATATTATTAGTATTATTTGTTATTTTATTAGCTTTATAGGGTTACCATATGTTACATATTTGCCGCGCCAGTACATGTATTGGAGATATTCTACTGTAAAGGTTCGATCAGTCCAGTCCTACTTACCTGGAATAAATTCTCTACCTGCAACAGATAATCCACCTGGAATACATTGCATACATGGATCACATTGTCATGTGAACATGAACTTGTCATGTGAACATGATACAATATACTTACCACTGCCATTCTGCCAAACATGAACGCCAATAAACCAGTCAAATGATAATGCGTGTTGTAGGTTGGATAGTAGGTAATATCGAACCTACAACACGCATTATCATTTACAATCATTACATGGTGCCGAAACCCTCTCTCTCTCTCTGGCACTATATCCCATCAAGGGATTTGGCCGCCTCAAATGAGGTTTCATAATCATATTTTCATTTCGGATAATGAGTGATTAATTCATTGATCCTAAACCAGCCGTGAAATTTTTTCACCACCAGGAATCGAACCCGGGGCCTCCGTTCGCTGGAACAAGCATGCTGACCACTTTGCCACCGGGCGGCAACCCGTTTAATAAAATTATAAAAAAATAATATAATAATATTAAAACATTAAACGAGAATAAAAAGGAATAAAAATGTGATGAATTAAGTAAATTTGAACAAAAAGTGCAAAAGAAGATAGGGTTTTGTACAAATTTCTTTAAAACCATTTTTTCAGAATAAAAAAAATATTTTTCTTATATTAGGTTATTAAATAGTATTTTCAATATACAACCAGAATCTACTTAAATATAAGTCGTGCTAACTCCACACATATGAAATAAACAATAACTAAGTAAAGATGTATTGGAAATTTTTTTTCCATAGTAATTTTTTTTTAATTACTATGGAAAAAAAATCACTTTATAAAGCACTAATAAGACCTGTGCTGACTTTCGGAAGCGAGGGCTGAACCATGACCTCTAACGATTGTAGATTGTTATCTACATTCGAAAGGAAGGTCATCCGTTCAATCTTTGGTCCAATTAAAGTTGCGAACAACGAATATCGGATTCGTATGAATCACGAAATAAAGCAACTCCTCGGAGGCAGCGATATCATCGGATTCATTAAATCCAATCGAGTGAGATGGCTCGGCCACGTTACAAGGTCCCCACAACAACGGATGATAAATAAAGTGTTTCACCAACAACCAGCCGGAGTACGTCGTAGAGGAAGACCCCGACTACGCTGGCGTGATGACATTGAACAAGATCTGCAAGCATTAGGATGTCGAAACTGGAGGACGAGAGCAATGGATCGGGATGGATGGAGGGCCATTGTGCGGGCGGCGAAATCCCTTCATGGGATGTGAAAGCCAGAGAGAGAGAGAGAGAGAGAGAATTTTTTTTTAAATAACTAAATAGTATGTTGGTGCAGAAACAAAAAAAATTAACAAAAAAAAAATCTAATTTACGTTGCATTGTTAGTGTAACCAACACACTCTGTTACTTTTTTTTAAATAGGTATCTGACAATGAGAAGAGTAAGCAGGACTTATATTAAAGTAGATTCTGATACAACCTTTTGATGTAAAACGAAAAAAATTTTTAGCTAGTTTATTTTTTTGTACCTTCAAAATCCAAACAACGAAACACGCGAAAACGCTTGAATGGACCATAATGTGTTTATATTGATAATAATTTACCTCCCAGTAATGATTTATGAGAGAGATAACCTAATGCACGATTTACATGTTCCAATTTTTTTCCCCAACAATTTTTTTACAGAAAAATAGAGCTGCACGCAAATAATAAAAAATTACTAGTTAAAACGAGACAGCTGTATGTAAACAACATTTCCCCAAATTAAAAAGAAAAAAACCCAATTTTATTTTACTGGAATTTGTTTCGTGCTCCTCTCGCAAACGAAAATCGATATACTTAACCCTTTATTTTTTACTGGAAAAAAAATTGGAACATGTAAATCGTGCATAATTGTAACTATATCCGAAACGTAACAGTAACGTAACGGAAAACGTAACAAAAACAAATCGGCGAAACAATAACTGAAACCAAAACCATTATTTTAAGTTATGAAATAACTGAAACTGTAGCGAAATTAAATTTGAATCGTTTCACAGCACTGCAAAAAATAGAACACTGTTACGACTGTGTGGTCGCAACCACGATTTTATGTTTTGTATTTGCCTCTGGTTAGTGTCTCTACTTTCTATGATCCCAGTATGCAATTTTTCCACTGTGTGGAAAAAACTGCTCAAATTCGCAGTAAATTCCGTACTACAAAATATCAAAGACACAAAAATATTGATTTTGGGCAAAAATAATTGTTTTTCTCTTTCTATTTCGCGGTAATATTATTTTCGTTTTATAAGTTTCGATTGTATCTTTCATTTTCAGTTTCTTCTGACAAGTCGACGTGCACGGTTGCACTACATAATTAGTTTTTTTACTTTAAAGTGTTGTGCTTGTGTTTCATTATAATGTTTTTCGATTTGTTAAAGTAAATAATTTTAAATTTAAATATATAATAATAATTATGTATTAACTTATTTAGTGTTCGCGATGTGCAAATTTGGACTTAAAAGGTAATAGATATCTGTCTCACAATGGCGTCGTCGCGAAATACATTTACGTAGTAAATTTTCAATGATTTTTTTTTCAGATCTCAATATGCTGGCGGATGCAATACAACGTGGCGGATGCAATACAAAACTCAATTTATGAAATTTAAATAATATGTGTACACAAATAAAAAATAATGTGAATAAAATATTAATATTTATTTTATTATAAATGGAAAATTTTGTTTTATTTCGGATAAGAATTATTATTTATTCCAATTGGAAAATATATACAAACACGTGCCTTTTGTTTTTGTGATTTTTTTCTCTTTTTAGTTGGGATTCACACCGACACCGGAATTTTTGTGACACTTTTCTTTGGCGGGGAGTACGAATTTCCGCATGATACACGAGGTTCTTTCCATAGAAGCAGTGTGGTTTTAGAACGCGAATGTAAATGGAATTCCGTCGGCATTGCATATTGGGATTGCTCAATGTTAGTATTTTATATTCACCTCGGTTGTTGTCTCCGCTTCCGTAGTTGTTTGTTGATTGTGCGCTGAACGCACCCGCGACGTTTTGTTTTGTACCTCATCGTAAGGTGGCGTAGGGGTGAGAAGAATGACGAGAGAGCGAGACCAATGCACATCGAGTGTGTGTAAAGCAAAACATTCCATAAGAATGTTTTTCTTATATGCCTCTCGTTTACATCAATTCGCATTGAAACAGAGAAGAAAGACAATTCTTCTGGAATGTTTTGCGCGTCGTATTTCGGCGTAAGAATTTTTATTAATTCAGTCTTGTTTGGAATTTTTAAGGAAAATATCAAAAAGTTTAGTTTTGTATAAAAAAAATCGAGTTTTATTAAGACTGAGTCTAATTTGGAAGTTGATAACACGTAGCTTAAAACGGTAAAAATATTTAGGAAAAATATAGTGTACCTATTATATTGTGTATAAAATATTGTATTAAAAACGAAATATATTAAAATTGAATTGTTGTTGAAAACTACCCTAATTGGTTGTGTATCGCTTATTATTATATCGTAATCTAACGGGCCGATTGGTGTTGTGTGTACATTTATAAAAAAAAAAAGTTAATAATTTATTGGTGGTGTTCGATCGTAACGCATCGGTACAGGGTGGTTCACCACTGGACGCATCACCTATATTTTTACGGGCAGCCAATTGAGGCTCCTCGCATTCAACGGGTGCACCGAATTATAATTTTTGTTTTCCACCGTTGTCGTGACGAATATTAGAGGCAAACGGTGTCCAGTTTGTTTCTGCGGGTGGCCAGGTGAGGCCACTTCAATTTTTTTACGGGTGGTGTGACGTGGCCGTTTATCTCTATATAACTGCGAAAGTGAAAGAAAGTCTATCTTCGGTTTTGGCGGACAACGCTTAACGAGGTTTTTGTATTGGTGGCCAGTTGAGGCCTTTCATATTCACCGTGTGGTGAGACAACGGCCTTATTTCATTGCATTTGCTGTAGTTTACCGGTGGTTGGGCCGCAACGTTGGAGCGGAGCACGGCATAGCCAAGCCGCAACGTAAAGGGTGGCCAACCGGCTATTCAAATTGGTATCGGGGAAAGGCCCCGCAACTATCGGGTGGCTAACCAGCGATCCGCAATTTTATCGGGGAGAGGCCCCGCAACTCATTCGGCACCAAAGCCGCAACGGTCCGGGTAGGGGTGCCTGTGGCATGACGGCCGCGCAAGGTCGCAACAGCTGTTTTATTATTAAGGTACGATTTTTGTTAATTTTTCCAAATTTTTTTTATTTTTGAATTTTTTTATTTTTGTTCTAAATTTTGAACCATATATAATTATTGTAATCGAGCGCCGGATAGCGGTCGCGCGCTCGATGCGCATTGCTCTCCCTCTCTCTCGTTTTCTCTCTCTCGTTCTTTCTCTTTCTTCTTTTGTTTCGCGTGGGAAGTTGTGTTTTTTTCTTTTGTCTAAATTAGGTAAATAAATAAAAAAATGATATATTAAATTTTTTCGGTGTGGTATGATGAGGGGGGAATTCCCATCCTGTGTCGACGTAGGGTAAGCGGTCTCTTGGTGTCCGCATCCGGATTCGAAACCGGTGTTTACCGCCGTTTGAATTCGGGCGGATGCGCGCACCAAGGCACCTCTCTACCATTATGATTATTTTATTTTTTTTATTTTTTTTTTGATTTTGGCTGTTCGTTCCTCAGGTTCCGGCCGACGAATTTCGGCGGAACATCGGGTTTTTATTATTTGCGTTTTTTCCCCATTTTTTATAAATATCTGTATCATCACGGTGTAAGCCAGGAGCCATGCATGCCTCAAACCCCACGACCCTCGCACTTCTCGCTGAGAAAGTAGCCGGCAAAATATCACCGTGAAGGCCTCTGCATGCGCTTAGTGATAACTGCAGGTTGGCAGTAGCCAGCCTGTAACAACACATACGTGAAACAGAAAATAAAAAATACGTATGTGATATAGTGGATGTTACACGATATAAAATAAAAATAAAATCTACAATACAAACTTTCACGTGTCGGAGAATTTTTCTTCCCGTATGAATATCAGTCCTGAAGTGAGTGATCGGAAATAATACTTTAGATTCCATTGAATAACAATATATAAAACAAAATGGGATCACTTAAGCCGCCTAAGCCATTATTAATAAATAGTGATATAGATATGGCACGTGAATGGATAGACGAACACGAGTGCTATACCATAGCCGCGAAGGTGAACGCTGAATCAGCCGATATAAGATTAGCGAATTTCAAAACGGTAGTCCGGCGTGAAGCAGTAAGATTAATAAATAATTTCGCACTAACAGATTGATTGATTGATTGATTGATTGGACTGTAGAACCAAGTGCTAGCCAAGAGTCCCGGATAACGCCGGGCCTATTCCTACAGCCTGTTTACACATAACAATAGGAAGGATAGGAAAGGTATTTTTTTTTTTTGGGACGGAACGATCCGGTTTCAGACACCTAGCGATCGTACAACACAATTCTAATCTACTTCTAATCTACTAGAGGAAGGATAAAGGCTTAATAGGTTAAATGGATATCGATGGTATTGGTCTTCAACAATTGCTTCTCTAAATCAGCAACCTGAGGAAATAAATTTATTATTTCACGTGCATCTGGAAATTTCCTGTAATATACTTCTACATTAATACTTTTCAGCTACCTAAACAAAATTGATTAATTAGATCAGCTCGGTTACAAATACCTAGGTAAAGCCAATAGTTCATGAACTAATGACAACACAATTCTAATCTACACAACCGGCAATTAATATTTCAAAGAAATATTATTTCATAACATCTAAAGATTCCTGAATTAAATTCTAAATTAATCTACCGGTTTCCTAAATAATATAAATATTTATTAATTTAATCCTCTACAACTCCACAACTTACAATATAATTTCCTGAAACCATAGTTATTTGAATTATATTAATAATAAATTGAATTATATTAATAATTAATTATTTAATTAATATTAAATTATTAATAATTTCACTCATATAACAATAGGAAGGATAGGAAAGGTTTTTTTTTTTTTTTTTGAGACGGAACGACGACGGCACAACACAATTCTAATCTACTTCTATTCTACTAGAGGAAGGATAAAGGCTTAATAGGTGCAGCAACCTGAGAAAAAATATTATTATTTCACGTGCATGTGGAATTTCCTGAAATATTATTCTACATTAATATTTTTCGGCTTCCGAAACAAAAATTGATTGATTGAATCGGCCTGTTCTGTTTATAGACGCCTACAATCACAACACAATTCTAGTCTACAAAATCAGCAATTAATATTTCAAAAACATATTATTATTTTACAAGCATCTGTAGATTTCCTGAAATTTAATTCCAAATTAAAATTTTCCGGCTTCCTAAATAATATAAACATTTATTAATTTAACTCCTCAACTTACAATAGAATTTTTGTAAACCATATATGTAGTTATTTGAACTACAATATATGTATTTACAATTACTCTAAAATCCATTAGTATTTAACCCTTGAATTGAGCAACCACAAAATAGTAAAGAAAAAAAAACAAAAACAAAAAACTCAAAAAGTTGCATCGAATAAGTGAGGCATCCCGAAGGTAATGCTTCCTAGAAAACTACTAATGTTTATATTTCAAATAAATTTAGCTGATTTCGTAAAAATTTCAAATGCGTTACTAATTTGGTTACCAAAGAATATTCGATTAATTACCAGGTCTACATAGGACATATTTATCCCATACTCAAAGGAACTTTAACATTCCTCAACCAATCACCATGAAACAGGGTATGCAGAATTGGGTTGCCACTCCAGCATAATGCTCAATTAAACTAGGCCATCTATCAACAAATGATGGCCAAATTCGGTGTGCGAAGCTGTATTTTAACGAAATTTTGGGATTCGGCAATAATGAATGGATTCATGCCGTTATCGGTTAGGAATCATGCCGTTATCTCAAATTTAGTTTGTAGAGCTGGGCTAGGGTTCTAATAAACTAAGAACCCATCAACCTGCATCGGTACCCCAACGCGTCCCTCCGATGAAGCCCCACAGCCCGACAACCCCGAGCCGAACCCGGTCATACCCCCACCCCAGCCACCGCCAAATCACGCACGCAGAAATTAGTTAAATCTCCACCAAGTTCCGCATACGTGACCCGGCAATAGCCGTAGCAGGGGAACGGCCAAGGTCCAATCAGAATGTACAACTGCAGAATCCCACCAAAAAGACACGTCAAAATCCCGAAACAGATTTAAAAGAAGTTCTAGAGTTCGATTTTAATTACATAAATTATCTACCAATTATAAACATTATAATAATAAATAATAATAACGCCTATAAATATATGTACACATTATATATCTCTATCTCACACATGAACTTAAATTACATTGGGTGAAGAAAATGAATACAATTATGAGCCCCTGTCGAAGTGCAGAACAGATGGGCCGAACCATATTACATGCCAGTACTATAGGGTGGCATGGAGCTATGCAATGTGCACATGGTTACGAAAACCTATTAGCAGTACGTTCCCGTGACGTGAAAAGCGAACTGCGAGAGAGTTTCGGTCCCAGAACGGATTGCAAAGATTAAATAATAATAAAAAATAAAAATAATAATAATTAAGGGAAACGACGCGTTTATTACTTTTACCTCGGTGCCGGTTTATAAATTTTGAAAAGGGTGAAACCTTAATTAGGTTGAATTATTGAAATCAAATGAGATAACCGCAGTGGACATAATTCAATTCTGAGAAAAATGGGTGATCTAAAGAAAATTTGGTGAATTTGTTGAGAACTATGTCAGCTAGAAAAACTAATCAGCGCTTCCCATCAAGAGGTGGGGACAATTTATAGAATTCTGTATTCTGACCAAATATATTGTTACAGGCTGGCTGCTGCCAACCTGCAGATTTTCACTTAAACACATGCAGAGGCCTCCACGGTGATCTTTTGCCGGCTAAGTTCTCAGCGAGAATTGCTAGGGTCGTGGGGTTTGAGGCTTACATGGTTCCTGGCCTACACCGTGATTAACAGAAAGTTGGGGAAACGCAAATAATAAATAAAACCCGGATTCCGCCGAAATTCGTCGGCCGGAACCTGAGGAACGAACAGCAGATAGTCAAATAATAAATAAAATAAATAAAAAAAATAAAAAAAATGATAACGGAAGAGGTGCCTTGGTGCGCGCATCCATCCGAATTCAAACGGGGCCAAGCCCTGGTTACGGAATTGGATGCGGGCACCAAGGGACCTCAAACACTAAACCGACACAGAGGGAGTCTCCGCTCCCATCACACCTCACCGGAAAAATTTAATAATTCATTTTATTTTTGTACATATATATGTTTTAAAGAAAACCAAAAAAACAAAACGGAAACCAACTTCCCAACAAAAGAAGAAAAAGGAAAGGAGGGAACGAGATAGAGAGCGAGAGAGAACAGCAATGCGCATCGAGCGTGCACCCGCTGTGCGACGCTCGATTACAAAATTTTAAATTTAATAATAAATATAATAAGAAAAAATTTAACAGAAAAATAAAATCAAAAATTTTAAAAAGAAATAAAAAAAATAAAAAAAAAAAAATTGTACCTTATTTTTTCTTCAAAAAAAATTCGATGCGGCCTTGCGCGGCCGTGACCGTTTTGGGGCCTCTCCCCTATAAAAAAAATGGGTTGCGGCCTTGTGCGGCCGTCATGCCACAAGGGACTCCTGTCCCCCGGACCGTTGCGGCTTTATGTGCCGATACCACACCGGTGATAGTGCGACCTTGAGCGGTCGGCCGTTGCGGGTCTTTTCCCCGATACCAATAATTAAAACACGAGGGGCCGGTTGACCCCCCCGTACGCTGCGACCTTGTGCGGTCGGCTGTTGCGGGGCCTTTCCCCGATACCAATAATTCAAACCCGAGGGGCCGGTTGACCACCCGTACGCTGCGACCTTGTGCGGTCGGCTGTTGCGGGGCCTTTCCCCGATACCAATAATCACCGCGTGTTCCACCGGTGTGACCTAACCGTAGATTTGGCCTTGACTGGCCGCCAAAATAGGTTGGGCGTTGTGCCTCGCCAACCGTAAATGAGTGGCCTCAACTGGCCACCAGTAAAAAAATGCAATATGCCCGTTGATAAGGGTATTAGTAACCGTAGACTTGCTACACTATCGTGAAAGATACGTATGCGTAATATAAAAATATACGTATGCTGGCGTAATATATATAAATTCTGTTATATAGATGTATATTTTATGTAATTCACATGAACAAGGTGATATGATGCGTCCTGTCCCGCATCCCAAAATTTTCCTTTCAGCAATCACTTAACACCATTAACTATGTATACTACTATCACACCAAACCAATAATCCCGTGATCTCAATCAAAATCGATTTGGGTAATTTTCAATACATATATTCTGAATATAAATATATACATTTTATAATTTTTCACACTTTTTGTTTCTATATTATTTAATTGGTACCCTATAGCATATAGGTAGTACCCAATTTTAATCGTAACAATTATCTTTACTTAAGTTTTTTATTTTTCCAAAACTGATTTTATATAAACAAATAAAAAAAATTTTTTCTCAAAATGGTTTACCAAATTCCAAACAAAAACTCGTCACAATTATATACAAGATTTCTTGTCAAAACCCGAAACTCGAATGAATTTACTCAAAAAAAAAATTCGAGCGTCGCACATACGACGCGCAAAACATTCCAGAAGAATCGTCTTTCTTCTCTGTTTCTCGTTTATATCAATTCGCATTGATATAAACGAGAGGCATATAAGAAAAACATTCTTATGGAATGTTTTGCTTTACGCACACACTCGATTCGCATTGTTTCCTCTCCTCTCCAACATCTTTCTCACCCTCGCGCCACCTTACAAAAGGTACGTACAACACAACATCCACAAAAGTGGGGACAACAACCAACACTGAGAAAACACAGCAAGTGGAGGCACAAACCAAATGGAATAAAATACAATACAGCGCTGGTCACGATTATGTAATCGTAACAAACGCTGTACCGTATTTTACTCCACCCGATCGATGCGATTACACTTGTTATGATTACACAATCGTAACAATATTAAGAATTCTAAGGCCAATTAAAATATCCGGAGTGTTAGCTGGATTTTCAACCAATTCTATTTCATTTCAACTGATTGATTAACTGATTGGAATATGTGACCAAACCTAAGTAAGATTCCCGCTTGACGCCGGACACAACTTCACGCTCTTGTACATAAAACAAGATAATGTAACAGGAAAGGTGAATTAATTATTATGTAAATTGACCCGGTTTCAGACACCTAAGTAGTCAATAGTTAGTAAATTGTTAGTTGAAATGTAATGTAAGACGGTTAGTACAAGACAACACAATTATTTAATATATTATGGAATAATACCCAGCAATCAGAATCATAAAAATATATTAAATTATCGGAAATATAACTTATACTATTTCCAGTGATTGTTTTTACTATTAGGAATACTAATAAAAAGTGATAAAATATTGAAGTTTGAATAATAAAATTAAAGTAGTTAAATGTAATGATTCGTATTACCTAATTAATCCAACTCAATTATCCTGATAAATATTAAATAAAATAAATTAAATAAAATAAAATTGAATTCAAACTACCAAACAATTAGTACAATATAATAGTACTCGTCACTGCCGTCATCTGAAAATCCAACTAAAATCTAAATATAAAGACTAAAACCACATTTACACCATAGCTCCTTTAATAGTATAATAATATTTTACTAATAAAGTATTTCTCTCGTTCAGTTTACACCATAGTAGTGTGAACACATTATAATAGTTTATTACTCATATATTTCATTAAAATTTAAAAAAAGAAAGTTATCTTTTATCACAATAAACAAGAAAAATTAGAAGAATGACTAAAATGACATTTCGTATCTAAAAAATATTATATAGTATCGTTCTCACCGCAAACATTATACCAATACTTATTAGATACGTAGAACACTTTAATTGCAAAAAAGTATGTAATAAAGTAGCAAAGTATTTTACTTTGAGTTTACATCGTCATACTTTTATGATACATACTCTTATACTACTGGTATAAACGTGGTATAATTAGAATCAAAATTATAATTTCAGGAACTTCAACTCTTTCTAAATACTAAACAAAGTAAAAAATTAAATCATATATTTACAATTATTAATAAGTAACAAAAAAATTTCACTTTTTCCGAATAAAACCTGTCAATATATAATATAATATAATTCAGTGATAGGTTAGGTTTCAGTGGTTGACACTTAGGCCATTTTTAACCCATTGTGATACCACGCATTCATGCTACATCATTAACCCATTCACCTATTCACCTACTCACACAATTACAGTATACCACCTGCACATTGCAAGCTCCATGTCAACCTGTACATTGACATGGACGGTGGGTCGGCGCTGAATTCTGCACTCCATCAGAGGGTCATAGTTGTGTTTATTAACATCACCGATTGTAATCGATGAAGAAAATTCCATTTGCATCTAGCCTCTGATGGGATTCGAACCCAGTACCTCCCGGTCCAAGTGCCGAAGCTTTAACCACTGCACCACTTGTTCGGTTAATTCAGTGATAATTAGTTCAACTTTTAAATAAATGGTGATAAATATAAATAAACTTAGATCTCGGCATAATTAAGACTTAAACCAGAATTATTTTCCCCAGAAAAACAAATTTTGAATCAAACCATAATTAAAACCACTATGCAGGCCTGCACACAAAATCTTGATTAGTTAATTTAAAATAATGTTAAAGTAGACATGACATGAAATTTACCCTAAACCGAAAAGAAAATAAATTGGTAAAGTTAAATAATTAGGTCAAGTTCTATTTTTTAATAAAACCTGAAAATACTATCGATTATCATTTCGCTGTCTATGTCAAAATATATAAATATAATATAAAATAATAATAATAGCAACAAGACACAATATACTTTACAAGGAAAACAATTACGGACTTGTTACTGTAAAATAAAGGTTCTACAAATTTTATTTTATTTTATTTCCATACTTAACGCATGCCTATCATGCTTAGTTTCGTTTTTTACGAACATATTCTCTTCATTTACACACAATACTATGATAAAGTCGAACGAGAATTGTGTGTGGGTGTGTGTTCCACAATATAACCTGCAGAATGCATCCGCGCCAGTCACACACACACACACGACACAAACAAAACAATAAAACTTTTAAGAAGGATATCAAATATACGTACAAACAAAAACACAAAATTAAGAAATCCTCTCCCGCTCAAACCATATGCGACTAACACACTATGAACATGAAAATGTTAGCTAATTACGAGTAGTAAGTATACTGGTGCATAAAATATCTTAAATTTTGTGGAATAAAAATTATGTAATACAAAAATATGTATTAAAACAATGAAAAAAATGATAAAACACTTAGCTTGAGCATCCTTTGTAATCCAAAAAGTCCTATACATATTGAAAAATTCCACACAATGTGTACGATGCACTTAAACAACAGTATTAAAATACATATAAACGAAATTGTTATATACATATTCTACGCCATTGCAAGCGCATCACACACAAATTACTATAACTATTCAATATGTATTTTTCATATACTATGCTTTTCATTATACTTAAAACACAAATTATTATTAAAATTATTATTATTTGTTTATGTGTGCACATATATTAATAATTAATTAATTAATTTAAACACATTTTAAATTATTTATCTATTTATATAGAGGAGAGATAAAAAACACGTCTTTCCTCTACGACGTTCAATCGCCGACCTCTCAAATAATTTCGCACTAACAGATGAGAAAAAAAAGATTTAGACGAAATAAAAAAAAATTAAAAGAACATTTTGTGCCAATGCGTAATAAAACATACGAACGGTGCAAATTTCACAGAATCCGTCAACAGAAAAGTGAAGCATTTGACGATTTTTTACAAAAAATACGCGAACAAGTACAGAAATGCGAATTCAATAGTAGCGACGAATTTAACACCGACCAAATCGCGTTAGGAATCCGATGTGAAAATGCACAGCAGAAGTTTTGGATCGAAGACGAATTAACAATGGAAAAAGCAATTAAAATTTGTCGTGCGGATGAAAGAGCAAATAAGCAAATTAATGATATAAATGAAGTGGACTCGTCGGCAATGATGAATAAAATCAACAAAGAATTGCAGACGGTGCAATATAACGCACGGACCTAAAAGTTGCCCGGCATATAAAAAGGAGTGCTTAAAGTGCGGTAGCACACGACATTTTGGTATCATTTGTAGATCACGTAATAATAGAAAAGAAAGTAAGTCGAAATATACAAAACCTCAGGAAAAGAACAAAGGTCAAAAGAATAAAAAGTTAACGTCATCCAAAGTGATAGTAGTGACAATGAAACAGAATCAACGGATGACTGGCTTTACATTTATTGGAATGATCACCACAGTAAATTCAATAAGTGAAGAAAAGTGGACAGAAAAAGTGCGCGTCGGTAAATACGAGATTAAAATAAGACTAGACACTGGTGTGTTTTGCAATGTAATTTCAGATAAAACGGCAAGAGCAATCGGTGCGATCATTAAGGAAAGCAAAATTAAAAAAATTAAATCGTATGACGGCGGCCTAATAAATGTGATCGGACAAACTAAATTAAAGAAATAACTAACATTTTCAACGCCATGGGGCAGATTCAAATATCTACGCATGCCATTCGGTATATCATCAGCACCAGAGGTATTCGCTGAGGTTATGAACCGAACTCTAGAGGGTATAGATAGATGCGAAGTAGTGATGGATGACATTTTCATTCACGCGCCAACATTAACGGAGTTGCGGGAAACCACAAAAACGGTCAGTAGACGATTAACAGAAGCAGGATTCACACTAAACAAAGGAAAGTGTGAATACGATAGATCGTCAGTAAAATTTCTAGGTCATATCTTCACAAAAAAGGGATATGAAGCGGATAAAGATAAAGTCAGGGCAATCAACCAATTTAAAACGCCGACCCAAAGTGAATTGCCGTGTTAAAGAATTGCAGAGAATATTGAGCATGGTAAATTACCTTGGCAAATTTATCAGCAACCTGTCAGAATTAACAGAACCATTGCGGAAATTGCTACATAAAGAAGCAGCTTGGTGTTGGGAAACAGAGCACACCAGAGCATTCGAAAAAATTAAAAAGGTACTGACAAACACACCGGTGCTAGCGTATTACGACGTAAATGAGCCGGTAAAGCTATCTGTAGATGCGAGCAGTAAGTCTATGGGCGCTTGTTTAATGCAGGGGGAAAACCCGTAGCATATGCCACAAGGGCATTTACAACTTCAAAGCAAAATCAACCACAAATAGTAAAAGATGCGTTGGCTATCCATTTCGCATGTCAAAAATTCCATGAATACGTATATGGAAAAGAATTAAGCATTGAAACGGATCACAAACCTTGTTACGATTACATGATCGTAACAAGCACTGTTTGTATGGTATTTTCTCGGGTTTGTGCCTCCACTTGCTATGTTTTCTCAGTGTTGGTTGTTGTCCCCACTTTTGTGGATGTTGTGTTGTACGTACCTTTTGTAAGGTGGCGCGAGGGTGAGAAAGATGTTGGAAAAGAGAGAACAATGCGTATCGAGTGTGTGTCAAGCAAAACATTCCATAAGAATGTTTTTCTTATATGCCTCTCGTTTACACCAATGCGAATTGATGTAAACGAGAAACAGAGAAGAAAGACAATTCTTCTGGAATGTTTTGCGCGTCGTATGTGCGACGCTCGAATTTTTTTTGAGTAAATTGATTCGAGTTGTGAATTATGATAAGGAGAGTTAGTTTTTTGGAAATTCTTGATAATAAAAGTTTTGTTTTGAACGAAATTAATTTTTTTGGATGTTGTCAAATGACGACGCTAGTGATTAGCGATAAAAACTGTTTAATTAAAACACAATTTGTGATTTTTTTTTTTATAAGTAAAAATATAAGTTACCCAAAGGGGAATTAAAAAAATATATATTGTTGATAGTTGGTTTGGAAATAAAAATATCCATTTTGTTTTTTTTTCGTTTTGGATTGAGACAAGGGTGTAACATTTTTTTATGAGCCTCCAGTGCAAGGGAGGATAAGTTGTCGTTCAAACCATTCAAGCACGCGGAATTATATAATACGTGAATTGAAAGGTAGTGGTGGAGTAAGTAATAGAAAAAAATTACGCGGTGCGTGGGAAGCGAGCGGGTTATATATATATAGCGGATTATTATATATCGTTATAATCAGAAGGTGAACCCAAAAATATAAAAAGTGCAGTGTGGTCATTTTATCTTGGTGCAACGCCCAAACAAGTATTTAAGAGTGGTTGGTTGGGTCACTCATTTTACAACGGATCCGGCGGCTAGTTGAAGCCAGCCGTATTATTCGAGTAGCACCTGTGTCGGTCGGACACAGCGGCGGCGTTGAATAGCGGCATCGGTGGAGCGGGAAACGGCATAACCAAGCCACAACTAACTAACGGTAGCAAACCGGCTGGTGTTATTTATTTATGTTGGTATCGGTGGTCTGCCGCAACGGTAATCGGTGGTCTGCCGCAACGACAAACGGGTAGCCGACCAACCGGTTGCCCAATTTAGTCTTGGTATCGGGGAAGGCCCCGCAACGTAACGGAAGGCCAACCGGCCCCTCGTGTTTATATTTTTTTTGGTATCGGTGGTCTGCCGCAACGATAATCGGTGGTCTGCCGCAACGACAAACGGGTAGCCGACCAACCGGTTGCCCAATTTTAGTTTTGGTATCGGGGAAGGCCCCGCAACGAAATAGTAACGGCACCAAGGCCGCAACAGTTATAGAATTAATTAAGGTACCATTTTTTTTTATTTTTATTTTTTTTATTTTTTTTTATTTCATTTTTTATATATTTCTTACATTATATTAAATTTCAAATTTTGTAATCGAGCGCCGCACAGCGGGTGCACGCGCTCGGTACGCATTGTTTCTTTCTCTCTCGCTCTCCCTCTCTCGTTTCTCGTGGGAAGTTTTGTTTCATTTTTGTGTTGAATTAAATAAAAATTAAAAAGAAATGAATTATTAAATTTTCTCGGTTGGGTGTGATGAGGGGGATTTCCCATCCTGTGTCGGCGTAGGGTAAGCGGTTCCTTGGTGCCCGCATCCGGATTCGGAACCGGTGGTTACCACCGTACGAGTTCGGGCGGATGCGCGCACCGGGGCCCCGCTCTACCATTATGATTATTTTATTTTTTTTTAATTTGATTTTGGCTGTTCGTTCCTCAGGTTCCGGCCGACGAATTTCGGCGGAACATCGGGTTTTTATTATTTGCGTTATTTTATTATTTTAAACTTTCTGTATCATCACGGTGTAGGCCAGGAGCCCTGCATGCCTCAAACCCCACGACCTTCGCACTTCTCCGCTGAGAACGTAGCCGGCAAAACATCACCGTGGAGGCCTCTGTAGGTGCTTAGTGAAAATCTGCAGGTTGGCAGCAGCCAGCCTGTAACAGTGGCGCCCAAACATTTGTCGCGAACTTTAAATTTTTTGATTTTTTTTATGATTTGTAGCCTCACTCCCTTTGGCGTGCGTGTCCAGCGCCGAAACCGTGTTCTGCTCTGTTTGACTTCGCCTGGACGCGCACACCAAAGCCAGTCTCCCGGTTGACATTCCCCCTCTGCGATCGCAACCAGCACGGGCTGTTTGATTGCGCGTAGATGGGGGTGTCATACCCCTATTCTTCAGACATCCGATTTCCGAGCTCTTTCCCATTTCCACTGTGTGGTGTTCGATTGTGGTGGAGCTCGGATGTCATTTGTCTGGAGTTTAGCATAGCTTCATTTCTTCCCTTCCCCGAAATTTCTCGGCCGAAATTTGAGGAACGGAACACTTTATTATCATATTATTATTATTATTTTTTTATTTTTTTTTATTATTTAGCCGACACGGAGTGGGATCTCCCTCTCCCTCATCATACCAGCCGTTTTGTTGATTGTATACAAATTTATTTTTGATATATTTATTTGATTGATTCTTTTTTTGATTGATATTTTTGATATCTTTGATTTTATTTGATTCCATTTGATTTGATTTTGATACTTATGATATTTTGATTTTATTTGAATTGATTTTTTGGGTATTTCGATATTTTTATTGATTTTTGATTTTTGCCGATCTATGGGTTGTATTGAACCCACGGTTTGATTTGTACTTCATTTTTTTTTTTTTTTCCTCTCTTCTTCGTATCGTTTCTTTTGAGTTTATTATCTGCCTGCATACCACTGGGTGTGTTGGTAGTTTTGGGTTTTTGATATTTTTATTTTTTGTAATTGAATTTCAACGAGCCCCCCCAAATTAGGTTCTCATCGAAAAGCGCCACTTTGGGGGGTATCTCGTCCAATCCGTGGTTAAACAATCGTGGGAGTACGGGCCCCACAAACACTACAAGTGTTCAATATGAACAGGGTCATTTAACTGCAACAATATGCAGTTTTACAGAATGTTAATTTTAATTTAGCTATAAATAAAATAATTAATTTTTTACATGCAATTCTGCACTTTTGGAGTTTATAAAATATTAAAATATTGTAATTGATATATGATCATATGTAATGTAAAAAACAACAACAAGAAACTATCAAAATTGTATATAAACGCCAAAAAATAAATGAACTACTCAGTTCTAATCAAACTCTACTATACGCTTTTATTACAATATTCCGGTATTAGCCCTCACCCGTGGAAAGCTCGGAATTAAAAGTGTATTAAAAGTGTTAAATTAGTTCAAGCTGAGGCTGAATTAAACAGTGGTCCTTCGAGCCATTAAGAACAGGCAAAAACAAACGCGTATTCTACATTAGAACAAGTAACACGCGATAATTAATCAACTGGCGAACGAGAACTGCCTAAATTCAAAAATGGAAACCCTTGCATTCAATCAAGAACAGCTTGCGACTCAGATTGATAAAATATGTATTAATTATAAGAAGGATGGCCCAGAGAGGAAAACAAAAACTTACCTCACCAACCGAATCCAACAATTAAAGGAGCTTTATACAAAGTTTCTAGAAACAGATGAGCAAATAAGGAAGCTGAAAGATGTCAACTTAGAGCACCCGTACTTTAAAACGGTAACAAGTGTAGTGGGAAAATATAATGAATTTATTACTATAATGCGTGCAAAACTAAACAACGGCCCACCACTTACACCGGTCCCAGAGCATCGCAGTAGAAGCCAATCAGAGTCGAACACCAGTAACAACAAAGATGCAGGTTTGGAAACAATGAATCCAGAGTTGCAGCAATTAATAAAACGACAGACGATTCGGATGAGGAGTCTCTACAGGAAGATTGATGAGGCCGAAGACCTTGTCGTGACTGGGCCAAAACCGGCAATGAAACTGTCACTTGGAGTGATGCAAAAACTCATGGAACAAATAGCTGAACTCCATGAGGAAATTTGCATGCTCGTTACTGATGAGGAAGAACAACGTATAAAGTACTTCACAGAACAGTACTTTGAGAACATTGATAGCAAGTGTCAATCAGTAATCCTTCAAATAACAACGAGGATAGATGAAACCGATAAAATTATACCAACAAACCAAACAACGGACATTCGGCTACCACGAATTCAAATCCCAATATTTGCTGGAGATTACCAGAAGTGGACTGGATTTCGTGACACATTCACCAAACTCATCCATGAGAATAGACAGATCAGTGATACCCATAAAATTAACTATCTAAAGGGTCAGTTAGAGGGTGCTGCGGCCAAATTAATCAACCACCTACAACCAACAGAAGAAAATTACCAAGCCGCCTGGGAAATTTTGAATAGCAGATATAACAACAGGAGACTACTGATTTCAACATATTTAAATACGTTACTCAGTCAAGTAAATATAAACATCGAGTCTGCAGCGGCACTGAGAAATCTTCACGATACAACAATTGAATGTTTGTACGGAATACGTAACGCAGGGGTAAGCATTGAATCGTGGAACTCAATAATAATCTTCATATTAACTAAAAAACTAGACAATGAGTCAAGGCGACTCTATGAGATCTCCTTAGAAGATCCAAGGGAATTCCAAACAACAACGGAATTTTTAAAATTTTTGGAAGGAAGGTTCAAATCATTAGAGGCCAATGGCAACCAAAAGCCATTAATCCTACCAACAACCGCCTCACGTGAAAACAAAGCTCAAATAGTTAAAAGGACCTTCTTAACAACAACAAATATCTGTGTCTACTGCCGAGGGGGACATAAAATTAATGATTGTGGAGGATTTAGGAAATTAAATTCCAGTGAAAGATCGCAAATGGCAATGCTTCATAAATTATGCAGAAACTGTTTATCAGCAGAACATGAAACATATGTATGCAGGCAGAAAAACCAATGTAACATATGCAATGGAAAGCATAACACAGGACTGCACATCGATTCAAACGCAGACATGCAGCGAGTATCTAAAAGTTATTTAACAACACAATTAGGTCCTGCGATATTACCTACAGCTCTAATCGCATTAACAACAAGCGAGGGAAAATGCATGCTCTTTAGAGCATTAATTGACCCAGGCTCTCAGGCGTCATTCATATCCGCAAAGGCAGCAAATCTTCTTAAGGCTACGCAGAAACAAGTCAACACTAAAATCTCAGGAATGGGAGGAAAGGAAGCCGGAGTGTGCAGTCATAAGGTCGAACTAACTTTATCTTCAAGGCTTCAGAGTTCGTTTGAAATTAAGTTTGAAGCAATGGTGTTCAAAAAATTAACGGATAATATTCCAGACATCGACTTTGATACCAACAAATGGGCACATTTGCAGCATTTACAACTTGCAGATCCACAATACAACAAGTCCAATAGCATTGACGTAATAATCGGTGTTGACTACTATCCTCTAATTGTAAACAGTAACATCATTAGAGGACACCCACAAGATCCAATTGCCCAAGAAACTGAGCTTGGTTGGATCATAATGGGCAGCACAGGCAATAACCAAGAAGATAAAATGTTGTCAATGGTCACAACCAAAACAATTAAGCAACAACTAGACTTATTAATTGAAAATGATGCCATTCCGCAAGAAAAAACACATACCCAGGAGGAAGCAATCGCTGAAAAGCTATATGCAGAAAGCACAACGCGACTACCAGATGGGAAATACATGGTACACTTACCGTTCAAAGTAGAACCGTCTATGCTAGGAGAATCCAGAAAAAAAGCAGTAGCACGATTACTGCAAATCGAAAGAAAATTTCTAAAAGATAAACCATTCGCTAAATTATATCACGAATTTATGGAAGACTATCTAGCGCAGGGGCATATGCAATTGGCAAAAGATGATCCAGATGAGAATCCAGTATACTATATACCACATCATGGAGTGATCAACCACGAAAGTACTACCACAAAGCTAAGAGTAGTATTCGATGCATCGAGCAAAACTACTTCGGGATTATCGTTAAATGACATAATGATGAACGGCCCCAAAATTCAAGGTGACCTAATTGACATCATCTTGAGGTGGCGAACACACAAATTCGTGCTAACAGCAGATGCGGAAAAGATGTTCCGGCAAATCTGGATGCATCATGGTCACCAGAACTTACAACGCATATTGTGGCGAAAAAATCCATCACAAACAATAGGAGAATACAAACTAAAAACGGTTACCTATGGAACAACGGCAGCGACGTTTCTTGCTGTAAGAACATTAATGCAATTGGCAGAAGATGAAAAGAACAACTATCCGACAGCTGCAAGGATCATGGAAAGAGATTTTTACGTGGATGATCTACTGACTGGGGGTGACAGCGTTGAGGAGGTCGTAACCATTCAACAACAGATGACAAGACTTGCACGGAGCGGAGGATTTCCATTGCACAAATGGGCGTCGAATTCAGCTGAAGTCATGACTAATGTTCCTGACCACCTACGAGCAAAAGGAATGATTAATTTAAAAATCAACCACATAATAAAAACACTAGGGATTCTCTATAGTCCTGAGGATGATACATTTGAATTTGACCTGACCAGGCTAAATCTTTCAACAGAAGAACCAACGAAACGGCTACTGTTGTCCGACTCTTCAAAATTATTTGATCCTGTCGGCTGGTTATCACCAATAACGATAACAGCAAAGCTGTTAATGCAAGACACTTGGAGAGCTGGTACACAGTGGGATGACAAGCTACCAGAAGCTATTGAAGCAAAATGGAAAAAGTATAAGAACGAATTAGATGAATTAAGCAAAATAAAGGTACCAAGATGGGTTAAAACAACGTCAACACAAAAATCAGAGTTACATGGATTTGCAGATGCTTCGCAACAAGCATATGCAGCGGTGGTCTATTTAAGAACCACAAATACGTTCGAGCAAGTTACAACCAGTTTGCTAGTAGCAAAAACCAGAGTTGCTCCAATCAAAACAAAACTGACAGTTCCGAAGCTGGAACTAAACGCAGCGCATCTGTTATCTAGGCTTCTAAGATACGCTAAAAATACCATGAACATGCAGGATGTAAAGATGTTCGCTTGGACGGATTCCACCATAGTTTTAAGCTGGATAAGAGCTGATATTCCGAAGTTAGAAACCTTTGTAGCCAATCGGGTATCTCAGATTAAAGATAATTTACCTCAGCTACAATGGAATTACGTACCAACAAATCTAAACCCAGCTGATTTAGCAACAAGAGGATTGGCAGCGGCTACCATCACCTCACAAGGCTCGATCTGGTGGACGGGACCAACATTTTTGCAGGAAAATTCTGATGCATGGCCATCATCACCTTCGCACAAGGGTCCACAAATACAAGGTGATCACAACCAGGACAGCGCAGCGGATATCACTTGTCTTACAATAACCGCTGAATCTAAAGCAAACGCGCTACATGAATTAATTGATAAAATTTCAAACATTCATAAGTTGAAGCGTATATTGGTGTACTGCCAAAGGTTCATAAACGTGCATGTTCATAAACAACGGCGACAGTCGAAAGAAGTGACAGTACCAGAACTGAAACTCGCGGAAGTCCAAATAATTAGGATTGAACAACACCGATACTTCCGTAAAGAACTTCAGGCATTGATGAGTGGGATTTTATTAAATAAAAAATCCAAACTATCTGCGTTAAATCCAGTCATGAGCAAGGATGGGATATTACGATTACACGGACGTTTACAAAATTCGCAACTACCAATGAATCAAAAGCAACCAATTATATTACCGAAGGAAAGCTCAATCAGCAAGCGAATAATTGAAGATGCTCATACTACTACAACACTTCATGGGGGCATACAACTTACATTGGCAAATGTTCGCAATAAATTTTGGATAATTAATGGTAGAAATCTGACACGTCATATTATACAGAAATGTGTTACATGTATAAGATTTAAACAAGTAACCCTCAACCAACTAATGGGTGATTTACCGTCCTGCAGAGTAACTCCATCACGGCCATTCAGCAAGGTGGGTATTGATTATGCCGGGCCGATTCAACTGAGGAACAAGATAGGAAGAGGTCAAACCACGTACAAAGGATACATTGCGGTATTTGTCTGCCTGACCACCAAGGCCTTACATGTAGAAGTAGTCAGCGGATTAACAACAGATGCATTTATAGCAGCTTACCGCAGGTTCACATCTCGCAGGGGGTTGTGTAGAGAAATCTATTCGGATAATGGTACCAACTTTGTTGGTGCAGAACGAGTACTGAAACAACAACGCACGAAGATTGCAGCTCTAGAACCAGAAATTGCAAGGGTATTTCAACAAGATGAAACTACCTGGCACTTCATACCACCTGCTGCACCACACTTTGGTGGCATATGGGAGGCAGGGGTAAAGTCAGTAAAGACTCACATGAAGAAAGTCATAGGTGAGACCGCATTGACATTTGAAGAAGCAACAACATTAATGACTCAAATAGAGGCATGCTTAAACTCTCGACCATTGACTACCTTGTATGACCATCCGGAAAATTTAGAATCTTTAACACCTGCGCATTTTCTAATAGGCGGACCAATAAAGGTAGTCCCAGAAAGTAATGATGTTACTTGCACGCTAAGAACACGTTGGCATTTAGTACAAAAGATTGTAGATGACGTCATATTATACAGAAATGTGTTACATGTATAAGATTTAAACAAGTAACCCTCAACCAACTAATGGGTGATTTACCGTCCTGCAGAGTAACTCCATCACGGCCATTCAGCAAGGTGGGTATTGATTATGCCGGGCCGATTCAACTGAGGAACAAGATAGGAAGAGGTCAAACCACGTTGAAGCGTATATTGGTGTACTGCCAAAGGTTCATAAACGTGCATGTTCATAAACAACGGCGACAGTCGAAAGAAGTGACAGTACCAGAACTGAAACTCGCGGAAGTCCAAATAATTAGGATTGAACAACACCGATACTTCCGTAAAGAACTTCAGGCATTGATGAGTGGGATTTTATTAAATAAAAAATCCAAACTATCTGCGTTAAATCCAGTCATGAGCAAGGATGGGATATTACGATTACACGGACGTTTACAAAATTCGCAACTACCAATGAATCAAAAGCAACCAATTATATTACCGAAGGAAAGCTCAATCAGCAAGCGAATAATTGAAGATGCTCATACTACTACAACACTTCATGGGGGCATACAACTTACATTGGCAAATGTTCGCAATAAATTTTGGATAATTAATGGTAGAAATCTGACACGTCATATTATACAGAAATGTGTTACATGTATAAGATTTAAACAAGTAACCCTCAACCAACTAATGGGTGATTTACCGTCCTGCAGAGTAACTCCATCACGGCCATTCAGCAAGGTGGGTATTGATTATGCCGGGCCGATTCAACTGAGGAACAAGATAGGAAGAGGTCAAACCACGTACAAAGGATACATTGCGGTATTTGTCTGCCTGACCACCAAGGCCTTACATGTAGAAGTAGTCAGCGGATTAACAACAGATGCATTTATAGCAGCTTACCGCAGGTTCACATCTCGCAGGGGGTTGTGTAGAGAAATCTATTCGGATAATGGTACCAACTTTGTTGGTGCAGAACGAGTACTGAAACAACAACGCACGAAGATTGCAGCTCTAGAACCAGAAATTGCAAGGGTATTTCAACAAGATGAAACTACCTGGCACTTCATACCACCTGCTGCACCACACTTTGGTGGCATATGGGAGGCAGGGGTAAAGTCAGTAAAGACTCACATGAAGAAAGTCATAGGTGAGACCGCATTGACATTTGAAGAAGCAACAACATTAATGACTCAAATAGAGGCATGCTTAAACTCTCGACCATTGACTACCTTGTATGACCATCCGGAAAATTTAGAATCTTTAACACCTGCGCATTTTCTAATAGGCGGACCAATAAAGGTAGTCCCAGAAAGTAATGATGTTACTTGCACGCTAAGAACACGTTGGCATTTAGTACAAAAGATTGTAGATGACTTTTGGAAAAGATGGTCTAGAGACTACCTGCACCAGTTACAACAACGTACTAAATGGAGGGAACGTCAGCCCAATTTAGTTGTAGGGGATGTCGTTCTACTGAAGGAAGAATCACTGCCGCCGTCACGTTGGAAAATGGGGAGAGTACAGGAGGTGCATACTGGCTCAGATGGCTTGGTTCGTATTGCGTCCATAAAATGCAGCCAGAATATCTATAAACGACCTATCACTAAGTTGTGCAAGCTACCAAGCGAAGAAGACAATTCATGGTCACAACAAATAATTAACGCAAATAAGACTCCAGATGCAAAACTAAACAACGGCCCACCACTTACACCGGTAGCAACACCTAACACCAATGACCCAGTTAGACGCCAACCAGGAAGACAGGCGAAAGGGGGAATCAAGCTTCATCTGGCATTATTGGCCCTGATGAGCATTTGTTTTTCTACCACCAGCGCCAAAGAACTGATGCAGATTGAGAACTTCAAACATTCTACTGGCATATATCTTGAGGAAATCAGTAAGATGGAGCTAGTTGCCATGAGATGGACTTTGGTTGTGCGGTATAATTTAAATACGTATTGGGAAGAAACAACTCAAGCATACCGCTTAATAGATGAACTTGCAACTATGTGTAAAACAGTACATTCGGTAATAGATATGGAGAGGTTTAACTGTCAACTAGTAATCCAGCAATTACGATCTCAAATGAGTAGAATAGATGAAGGCAATCAATTACTGATGTCATCCAATAAAGAAGTAACCAGAGCGAAACGGGGGATTGGTGACACTACAGGTTTAGTGTTAGGTGACATGTTTGGAATATTAACGCAGAGAGAAGCAGATCAATATGAAGAACATTTTCAAACTATAGAAACCAATGAAGATCATTTATTACTGCTAATAAAGAATCAAACCTCCATGATTGATAACTCTGTAAAACTATTCAAGCACAGCCAAAATGCCACAGTACAGGCTATTAATAACATTCAGAGGAGGTTGCAGCACTTAGAAAAAAACATAAATAACACACGTGTAACGGAACAACAAGTATTAACTATTTTAATGACATCCCTTGAACTAGTCGTTGCCACGGGAAGTTTACGGGATGTGCAGGAGGCGATACTAGAGGTTATTCACAATGCACATCTAAACATTTTACACCCACTTTTATTGAGCCCATCACAACTTGAAGAACAAATAGCATCTATAAGAAAACAAATACCAGTCTCCATTACAATTCCGGGTCACGGATTGCGCAAGTTAGACCACTTATTTAAAAGTATGACAACCAGGACTAGAGTGACAAAAGCATATGTGATAATCGAAATTTCAATTCCCTTATCATATGTTTGGTCCTATAACATTTATTCAGTAGTAGCTGTACCTAATATATTAGTAACTGAAAGGCGTGCACATATAGTGCCAACAACTGAATTTATCGCCGTTGATATTCAAAATGAACATTTTACGCAACTATCAGCCAGAGATATATCTAAATGCAACATTATCAATGATGATCATCTATTATGCGAGATACCAACAATACTGTCAGGTGTCTGGGAAGGAACCAACTGTGAAATCGCAATATTGCAACACAGGTCCAATTTACAAGACATATGTGAGATAAAATACCAAAATGTTACTTCAAACCTTTGGATAAAACTATACGCACCAAATCAATGGGTATTCGTAATGACAAAGGAAACAACTGTGACGGTTGTATGTGGATCAGTTACAAACCAAAAGCAATTATCAGGGTCGGGAATAATAAAGCTAGAATCGGGATGCGCCCTTAGAGACAATCACTTAAGCATACTGGCCTCTGATAGATTTGAAACTACCATCGAGAATTTCGGAATTGCACCATACTTAAAGGGGATGCACTTAAAAGATTTAACAATAGAGATATCTAAACAAAACTATGAGGAAAATGAGCTATTAACCACTCCAGATACAAGGGGTTTAGAAGAACAAATCTCCCTTATGAAAGAGGTAGAAGAGAATACAACCAACGAGCACTTTCATCATATTCATCATTATACAGCAATACATCTTATCCTATGGATAGCACTTGCGGTTGGGATAACTGTCATAATTCGCCACATACGAAGAAACCGCCGTAACCAATCATCCGTTCTTCCAAGTCCCGTCCAAACCCGCGCCGCAAGATGTTCAATATGAACAGGGTCATTTAACTGCAACAATATGCAGTTTTACAGAATGTTAATTTTAATTTAGCTATAAATAAAATAATTAATTTTTTACATGCAATTCTGCACTTTTGGAGTTTATAAAATATTAAAATATTGTAATTGATATATGATCATATGTAATGTAAAAAACAACAACAAGAAACTATCAAAATTGTATATAAACGCCAAAAAATAAATGAACTACTCAGTTCTAATCAAACTCTACTATACGCTTTTATTACAATATTCCGGTATTAGCCCTCACCCGTGGAAAGCTCGGAATTAAAAGTGTATTAAAAGTGTTAAATTAGTTCAAGCTGAGGCTGAATTAAACAACAAGGTATCCATTCCTTCCTTCTTTTATTATTATCTTATTTGTATTTTCTGTTGCCACTCTGCCTTCTTCCTTGGGTGTGTCGGTAGCTTCATTATTTACGTTATTATTATTATTAACATTTTCTTTATTTTTCGTTATTGTGTTATGAATCGAAATCCGTGGGATACGCCAGAAAGCCCTCAAAGACGTACAGTGTGGGATAACTCGGACGTAGAACCTCGTATCCAACGTATTTCTCCGTGGGATCGAGGGGAAGATAACCGAACTCAAATTCGAACTAGATCTTATCCAACGCATGGGGTAACTTTCTGGCTACTTATCGCGATTTGAGTCATACATTGAATTATTATTGTATTTAAAATTTCAACGAGCCCCTCCAAATTAGGTTCTCGTCGAAAAGCGCCACTTTGGAGGGTATCTCGTCGTAGCCGGGTTAAGCAATCGTGGGAATTCGGGCCCCACAAAACACTATAAGGTAACCATTCCTCTTATCATTAATTAAATTTTTTTTTACGTTTTTAGTATCTAGTTATAGTGGGTGTGGAAATATAGTTATAAATTCACTTTACTCTGAAACCTTCAGTTTCGAGTAAAGTCATTTTGAAATAAAATATTTTTGTATCTTTTATAAATTAATAAAGACTACGTTTTTATCGAATTAATCGAACTTACTCCCTAACCCTACCTAATTCTAAAATGGACGTAACCTTACTACAACCAGATGAGATGGAGGTGGAGTGCCTCCTTCGCGATATTCGCTTCGACACATCCGATGCATTGCATCAACTCGAGAAAGCGATCCGAAGGGAGCAGGCCGCGATTAAGGAAGTACCATCCAAAATGCACACGAGTGCCTCTAAGAAACCAGGGGTGGAGTTACTAACTTGTCAACGAAAATTAGAGGGGATTCGGGAGGAGATCACTTGTTTGGGTCCGTCCATGCAGGATCCCTTGTTATTGGCTCAACGTTACCATTCCCGGTTGCTGCATTTGTCTGGTCGGCTTAGTCGCGCATTTAAATCACCAACATACGAGCAGTCCGCGCGTAAGATCCATCATGCATGTTCCGAATTGTTGACGAGTCTGCAGATGTACTTGGATGATAAGGACAAATTGAACGAGTCCATAGAAAGCGCAAAGGGCATAGATCTCGCGTTGGAAATACCGCCCCTTGATGATCAACATGACGGGACCCGATTGGAAAACCTCGGTAGCGAGGACGATTTCGAAAAACCACAGCAGCCGGAGCGAAGAAGTACTCTGGAGGATCTTCTCGATCAGCTTCAAACGACTCACGCGGCGGTACATCAATCAAATTCACAGACGGCCTTGTTGGAATCCATGCTGCAAAAGTTTGAAACCGTATCGCAGCAATTGGTGAGTTTGAACCAGCGACAAACCGCCCTCCAAACGCAGCTGGACGGAAAGGACCAGTCAAACCAAGTTACGCCGACTCCGATCGTACAGAACCGGGCGCCTCCGACATCCACAAGTTCGCCAGTATCGCCAAAATTTGTTGACCGACGTTTACTGTCCGGTAGTGGACTAAGTTTCACGGGATCTCCCTCGGGAATCAACATCGATATGTTTCTGTTTCAAGTTGACACCATCGCGTCGTCTAGGGGATTGTCTGACCAGATCTTGCTATTGGAGTTACACACCATCTTGAAAGACATAGCGTTACAATGGTACTGGACATTTCGTAAACACAACCCGCACGCGACCTGGTCAGAACTACGAAGCGGAATTATCGAGCGCTTTCAAGATCGTCGCACAAATTACGAAATCCGCAGAATGGTCGAGGCACGTAAACAACAACCGAACGAAAGTTTTCTGGATTTTTACAATCATGTTTGGACGCTGACCCTACAATGTCGCACACCGTACTCCGATGAAGAGCTCATTCAAATCCTCATGAACAATATGAAGCCGACGCTACAATACCACCTAACCGATCGTCAATTTAGCAGCATCAACGAGCTGATCAAAAGCTGTTCGGCTTGGGAGGAGTCTTTCCGGCGGCTCAAAGCTCCGGCGGATCCTGCAATCCATCCACGACGCGTGATCAATGAGTTATCAGGCGGTCCGTATGATGATATTGGAGCATATGACTCTTATGAGAATTATCCCTTAACTGATGTTCTACCCGATAACTCAGTATCCGCAATTCAAACGGGGAGCAGGTATCCGTCGTCAGCGGCGAGACGTCCGGGCGGACAAGTCCCAGCCGACAGTTCTGGGGTAGTGTACAAACAGCATTCGAGTTATGGTAAAAATATCGTGTGCTTCAATTGTTCAGATATAGGACACACATTTATGGATTGTCAACTGGCTCCAGTCGGATTATTCTGCTATCGATGTGGGCTGCGAGGGACGATATCTGCGCGTTGTCGACGTTGTGCGGAAGACCGAAACACGCAATCACGACTGTCGGAAAACCAGAACAGTGGTTCTTGGAGGACTGGGCCACGAGAATCACCACAACCACAATCGCAACCCAGACTGATGTTACAACGGACAAATCCACTCAAACCAATCCAGGAGGACGCAGCGAGCAATACGGACGCGGAACTCCGCTCCCAATCGAACCCGACCAGAAAGTAAACTCGTCTGCCAATCATGATTCCCTTCCTGATCCTTCTTCCCCACCAAATTCCCCTTCCCTTCCTGTCGCTCTAAAGTTCTTCTATAATTCTCCGTCGTTAGCCAAGTTAGATCGTTTAAAACGTTCCAAGAAATATTGGAACCACCGCGCTACAATGAGAAACGACGTGATTTCCTCCGTTTTGTTCTCCGAGGGTAGTGACACTCGGCCTTACGCCCAGGTCTTTATAAATAAGATCCCTTTTAAGGGTCTTCTCGACAGCGGGGCGAGTGTCAGTGTTCTCGGGAATGGAGCGGAGAAAATCTTGTCGAATCCATTCGTAGAGTTTCATAATTTTCCATCCACGATAACTACCGCGAGTGGTTAAGTCCAACGAGTATTTGGTTACATACGAGCTAACGTCGAGTTTAATGGAATTACTCAAACTATGAATTTTCATGTTGTTCCTTCCTTAGAACAACCTCTCTATTTGGGTATTGATTTTTGGAATCGTTTTGGAATTTCTCCAAAAATCTCCGCGTTAAATAACTCGGACGAATTAGGTGAAGCTACCAACACACCCAAATTTCATATTTTAACATCTGATGATCGTCGTAAATTGGATCTAATCCGCGAATGTTTCCCGAGCAGCGATATTTTAGGTTTGGGCCGCACATCCCTCATCACTCATATGATCGATGTCGGTTCCGCAAAACCAGTCAAACAACGTTTTTATTCCGTATCCCCAGCTATCCAGAAACTCATGTATGCCGAGTTGGATAGGATGTTGTCTTTGGGGGTCATCGAGGAGTCACAAAGTTCCTGGTGTTCACCGGTCACGCTGGTGCGCAAGGCCAATGGCAAAGTTCGTTTGTGTTTGGATGCTAGAGAACTGAACAAGGCAACCGTCAAGGATGCGTATCCGCTGTCAATAATCAACGGATTGTTGGGTCGTTTGGGACACACCCGATTCATTTCGGCGATTGATTTGAAGGATGCCTTTTGGCAGATCCCACTCGACCCAGCATCCCGCGATAAAACGGCGTTTACGGTTCCTGGACGGCCCTTGTATCATTTCAAGGTGATGCCGTTTGGCTTATGCAACGCCCCACAGACGCTTTGTCGCTTAATGCACCGCGTGATCCCGTACCAGCTACACGATAAGGTCTTTGTGTACCTCGATGACCTTCTGGTCACATCCTCCACTCTGGCCGAACACTTCGAGTTGCTTAAACAGGTTGCTGGATATCTGTCGGATGCTGGTTTAACAATTAATTTGACCAAAAGCAAGTTTGTGTTGAAAGAAGTAGACTATTTAGGTTATATTGTGGGTGATGGTTGCCTCCGTACAAACCCAGACAAATGTAAAGCTATTCTGGAGTACCCTATTCCGAAAACGACGAAACAGATTAGACGTTTTCTGGGAATGTGCGGATGGTACCGTCGCTTCATTCCAAATTTCGCCTCCTTAGCTTCTTCTCTCACCGATCTTACTGGTAAAAACACTAAAGTATGTTGGTCTGCAGCTGCTGATTCTTCCTTTAACGCTCTCAAAACCGCCTTGTCAACTGCCCCAGTTTTGACGCATCCTGATTATACAAAACCCTTTTTTATTCAGTGTGATGCCAGTGCCGTTGGGGTCGGTAGTGTCTTATTTCAGGTGGACACCGAGGGGGTGGAGCGGCCCATTGAGTTTTATTCACATAAGCTCAATGCGGCGCAGCGAAACTACTCGGTGACCGAGCTGGAATGCTACGCTGCCGTCCTCAGCGTGCGAAAATTCCGTCCTTACGTGGAAGGCTACCCGTTCGTCATTTACACTGACCATTCCAGTTTACGCTGAGTTTCCGCCCCGGTGGCAAAGTGGTCAGCATGCTTGCTCCAGCAACCGGAGGTCCCGGGTTCGATTCCTGGTGGTGAAAAAATTTCACGGCTGGTTTA
Organism: Nephrotoma flavescens; assembly: GCA_932526605.1. Lineage (NCBI taxonomy): Eukaryota > Metazoa > Arthropoda > Insecta > Diptera > Tipulidae > Nephrotoma > Nephrotoma flavescens. The sequence continues at coordinate 189,417,990 of OW052220.1, read as the reverse complement.
GGGTCAATGAATTAATCACTCATTATCCGAAATGAAAATATGATTATGAAACCTCATTTGAGGCGGCCAAATCCCTTGATGGGATATAGTGCCAGAGAGAGAGAGAAATGAGTCAAAAAGACCTCTCCGGACGTTTGGCGAGATGGAGTCTTAAACTCCAAGCGCTGGATTTTCAGATTGGATACCGAAAAGGTTCAGTTAACATTGTACCTGATGCGCTGTCTCGAGCTTTTCCGGATGAATCCGCTCTTTGTGAGGATGATTCCGAAAGTAAGAGCCCGCCTGATCCTGGTGCCCAATTTGAAGATCCAGTCTTGTCGAGTAAAAATATCGACCCTTCCGTGGATGCGTTAGTACCTTCGTCAGTCCCTGTATTACACGTTGATCAAAATTCGGTTGCGTTCCAAGATCCAGATTACGTCGATCAGATCGCGAAAATTCGTAGCTTAAAAGATTGTTCGCATAACTACAAGATTCAAGATGATAAACTATTAATATCCCCCTCGTTTGGTTTTAAATACACGGATACCGACCTTTCGAACTGGAAATTAGTTATTCCGAATAGCTTGACCCAATCACTAATCGAACAGGCTCACGTACCTCCCACTTCAGCACATTTAGGCGGCAGCAAAACCCTCGAGCGCCTTCAGCGTCAATTTTTCTGGCCTCAGATGGCAAAACAAGTCAAACAATACGTCGCCAGCTGCACTAAATGTAAAATGAACAAAGCTGTTAATTTCTCTACGCAACCAGCCATGGGAGCTCAGGTCACGTCAACTCGCCCGTTCCAAAAATTGTATGTTGATTTTTTGGGTCCGTATCCACGTTCGAAACTCGGTAATACCTGCATCGTTATCATCTTGGATCATAACTCAAAATTTGTCGTTGTAAAACCTCTACGGGAAGCGTCTGCTCTTTTGCTGTGTCGATTCTTAGAAAACGAAATATTTCTGTTGTTCTCGGTTCCCGAAATAATCACGTCCGACAATGGGAAGCAGTTCACCTCGAATCTATTTAAAGACTTGTTAGCTAAGTACGGCATAACGCACATCCGAACGCCTTTGTATTCGCCTCAAAGTAACGCATCCGAGCGTGTTAATCGAACCTTAATTGCCAGCATTCGATCTTATTTGAGCGATCACGATCATAATTTGTGGGACAAAAACTTACAAGAAATTGCGGCTGCTTTACGTAATGCCATTCATGATACTTTGCATTATTCCCCTCATTATGTCGTGTTCGGCCAACATATGTCACTACACGGTTCGGACTATGCGTTAAGAAGATTACTCGATGAACATGATCCCAGCGAAGTCCAGGTGTGGGCTAAGCCAGATCGCGTAAACCTTCTTAAAGATTGTATTATACATTACTTACGCGTAGCACACGAAAAGGGGGCTCAACATTATAACTTACGCAGTAATAAGCGTTCTTTTCGAGTTGGACAACCCGTGTTTATACGATCATTTGCTTTGAGCGATGCGTCGAATAAATTTTCCGCCAAATTGGCAAGCAAATTCAAACCCGCGGTAATTTCCGGTAAAGTAGGTCAGGTAGCGTACACCATCGAAGATTTGAGTGGCAAAAACTTAGGTACTTACCATATTAAAGACATTCGTGCCTAATCATATCGCCTACCTCGTTTGTTTAAATCGTCTGTTATCTCGTTCCCATTGTTTGTTTTAGGCCCGGCTTATGAGACATCTCAGGGTGTGGGACGTTCCCACGTTTGTTACGATTACATGATCGTAACAAGCACTGTTTGTATGGTATTTTCTCGGGTTTGTGCCTCCACTTGCTATGTTTTCTCAGTGTTGGTTGTTGTCCCCACTTTTGTGGATGTTGTGTTGTACGTACCTTTTGTAAGGTGGCGCGAGGGTGAGAAAGATGTTGGAAAAGAGAGAACAATGCGTATCGAGTGTGTGTCAAGCAAAACATTCCATAAGAATGTTTTTCTTATATGCCTCTCGTTTACACCAATGCGAATTGATGTAAACGAGAAACAGAGAAGAAAGACAATTCTTCTGGAATGTTTTGCGCGTCGTATGTGCGACGCTCGAATTTTTTTTGAGTAAATTGATTCGAGTTGTGAATTTTGATAAGGAGAGTTAGTTTTTTGGAAATTCTTGATAATAAAAGTTTTGTTTTGAACGAAATTAATTTTTTTGGATGTTGTCAAATGACGACGCTAGTGATTAGCGATAAAAACTGTTTAATTAAAACACAATTTGTGATTTTTTTTTTTATAAGTAAAAATATAAGTTACCCAAAGGGGAATTAAAAAAAAATATATTGTTGATAGTTGGTTTGGAAATAAAAATATCCATTTTGTTTTTTTTTCGTTTTGGATTGAGACAAGGGTGTAATATTTTTTTTATGAACCTCCAGTGCAAGGGAGGATAAGTTGTCGTTCAAACCATTCAAGCACGCGGAATTATATAATACGTGACTTGAAAGGTAGTGGTGGAGTAAGTAATAGAAAAAAATTACGCGGTGCGTGGGAAGCGAGCGGATTATATATATATAGCGGATTATTATATACCGTTATAATCAGAAGGTGAACCCAAAAATATAAAAAGTGCAGTGTGGTCATTTTATCTTTGTGCAACGCCCAAACAAGTATTTAAGAGTGGTTGGTTGGGTCACTCATTTTACAACGGATCCGGCGGCTAGTTGAAGCCAGCCGTATTATTCGAGTAGCACCTGTGTCGGTCGGACACAGCGGCGGCGTTGAATAGCGGCATCGGTGGAGCGGGAAACGGCATAACCAAGCCACAACTAACTAACGGTAGCAAACCGGCTGGTGTTATTTATTTATGTTGGTATCGGTGGTCTGCCGCAACGGTAATCGGTGGTCTGCCGCAACGACAAACGGGTAGCCGACCAACCGGTTGCCCAATTTAGTCTTGGTATCGGGGAAGGCCCCGCAACGTAACGGGAGGCCAACCGGCCCCTCGTGTTTATATTTTTTTTGGTATCGGTGGTCTGCCGCAACGATAATCGGTGGTCTGCCGCAACGACAAACGGGTAGCCGACCAACCGGTTGCCCAATTTTAGTTTTGGTATCGGGGAAGGCCCCGCAACGAAATAGTAACGGCACCAAGGCCGCAACAGTTATAGAATTAATTAAGGTACCATTTTTTTTTATTTTTATTTTTTTTATTTTTTTTTATTTCATTTTTTATATATTTCTTACATTATATTAAATTTCAAATTTTGTAATCGAGCGCCGCACAGCGGGTGCACGCGCTCGGTACGCATTGTTTCTTTCTCTCTCGCTCTCCCTCTCTCGTTTCTCGTGGGAAGTTTTGTTTCATTTTTGTGTTGAATTAAATAAAAATTAAAAAGAAATGAATTATTAAATTTTCTCGGTTGGGTGTGATGAGGGGGATTTCCCATCCTGTGTCGGCGTAGGGTAAGCGGTTCCTTGGTGCCCGCATCCGGATTCGGAACCGGTGGTTACCACCGTACGAGTTCGGGCGGATGCGCGCACCGGGGCCCCGCTCTACCATTATGATTATTTTATTTTTTTTTAATTTGATTTTGGCTGTTCGTTCCTCAGGTTCCGGCCGACGAATTTCGGCGGAACATCGGGTTTTTATTATTTGCGTTATTTTATTATTTTAAACTTTCTGTATCATCACGGTGTAGGCCAGGAGCCCTGCATGCCTCAAACCCCACGACCTTCGCACTTCTCCGCTGAGAACGTAGCCGGCAAAACATCACCGTGGAGGCCTCTGTAGGTGCTTAGTGAAAATCTGCAGGTTGGCAGCAGCCAGCCGGTAACAACCTTTGGAGACGATCTTCCTAAATCCCATACAAAATGCACCATTGAGATTGCAGCGTATACTATTCGACATATTACAATATTCGGCAAAAATAAAGTATATCAAAGGAATGGCGATACCAATAGCAGATGCATTAAGCCGGGACTGCGAGATCAATGAATACGAAAGTGACGAGACATGCGCTATAAATGTAATTCACGCAATTGGTGAACACCTACGTGACAGACTGATAAGGGAAACGGTGGTTGATGTTGAGCTAGACATTAATAAAAGCAATCATGGGCAAATGGCCGGTTGAAAAGGACAAAATGAAAAAGATGATCAGGGCGTATGCGCCATACATACATGAAATCACATACGAAGAGGGTTTACTGCTGAAGGGTAACAGAATAATCGTGCCAGAAGCATTGATCCAATCAATAATGATTGTGGAATTGTGGATGCAAAAAACTACGTAGAGTGATGTGCAATTTGTCAACAGACCCAAAGGGCGAATACAAAGGAGCCATTATTATTGCGAGAGGTACCTGAATACCCATTCCAACTGGTATCTATACGGACATATTCAAGTTCAAGGGGGACAATTACATACTGTTGGCGGACCGCTACTCGGGATTTTCTGATTTCAAAAAATTATAATCATCAACGTCGACAGAGGTAGTATTAACACTAAGCCACTGGTTCTCAGTCCATGGAAAACCCGAAATATTGGAATCGGACGGTGGGCCACAATACACGAGTCAATTATTTAGGGCATTCGAGTCAAAATGGCAATTCAGACATCGAATATCGTCACCATATCATCCTCGGTCAAACGGATTTGCGGAAAGAAATGTTCAATCTATAAAGGGAATATTAAAGCGCTGCTGGAAAGACGGAACGGATCCATACTTAGCAATGTTATTACTTCGGAATACTCCACGCAACGAAACATTGGGATCATCGGTTCAGCGATTATTCAGCCGTCAAACACGAACAATTTTGCCGATAAACATGGTAGACTTAAAATCCAAAATAATCAACGGTGGCACTGAAGAACTTCGAGAATTGAGAACGAATCAAAAACGATACGCATATCGTGTAGCAACACCTCGATTGTCATTTAAAATGGGCGAAAATGTCAGAATGCAAACAAATCATCGCGAGTGGAAACCAGCGAAGGTAGTCGAAATCACTGGAAATCCAAGATCGGTAATAGTCGAAACGCCGGATGGTAGAAAATATTGAAGAAACAACATACACCTGCACACAACTAAAACGATGACACCATTACCTATTTCACCATCGATAGAATTCGAAGCAATAAACAGTCGAGCGGGCGAAACACCACCGGTTGAAATACCATCAACGGAGTCATCAACAACGGGAAATACCTCAACAAACACGGGTCAACCTGGTTGTAGGGGGTCAACGAGTCCGACACTGTTGTCAGACACAAAAACGCCAGTCAAAGTCAGCCGCAGAAAAATCAAACAATTGGTCAAATATGATCCTTCGTGTTAGGACATAAAAATAAATAAACTAATTTTCAATTTTTTGTAAGAAAAGGGAGAACTTGTCATGTGAACCTGATACAATATACTTACCACATGAAACATGAACGCCAATAAACCAGTCTCTTACTTACTATCGAACCTACAACACGCATTATCATTTACAATCATTACAACATAAACCTAGAATAAACATTAGCAATTAATGAATACTTACCTTATTATTATATAAATTCATCTTGAGTACCTAGAAATTAGTTTAAATTATTATTAGTATAAATAAACCAAATCATATCTAAACAATATACATAACATAATTTGACCTTGAACTTGAACTTCAATGTGATCATCAAACCAAATTATGTTACGTATACTGGAAACACAATATATTGAATTTCAATTTATAATTACATATTAATGCATAGATAATTATCTATAAAGCACATTAATAATTATTATATATTTAGTATAAGCTAACATATTGTTACGATTTTACCTTGTCACTCAAGGTTCGAATCACTGGATTGTGAATAAAAACAACTGCTTCAAATTTGAACTCACACAATTTATTTACACAACACAATTTATTATACAACACAAAATTAACAATTAATTATTACAATTATAACACACTTTAATAATCACTTTAATAATCTTTCTATTTAACCTTCACTGTATCACGTTTAAAATAAAACTCAGCATTCCACGTCAACGCGCGCCTTTATATACCAAAATATTTGTTTCTAGAATAATCCTAAATGCGCATCGAGCAATTATGTTAGTATAGAAATGACGCCTAAATGTTGAGTATAAATCATAAGTGCAATTGAACAATTAATGAAATTAAGTTATTCTATTCTAATCCAGGTGTCACCGTAACACTACCCCCCACCTAAGCCTGTTCGTCCCGAACAGGATCCAGATCACCTCCTCTGTAGAGCGCCAAACGTTCTAAATGCACCACCTTTGGTTTACCTTTCCGTCCTTTCTGTATGCGATAAACCACGTCGTTCAACTTTTTAATGACAGTGTAAGGTCCTTCCCATGTGGGTTGCAACTTCGGTGATAATCCCTTCTGCCGTTGCGGGTTGTGAAGCCATACCAATTGCCCTTCCTCGAAGCCTTGATTATTTGCTCGTATGTCATATCGAGCTTTCATTCGATCACTTGATATTCGAATTTTCTCCCGTACAAATTGATGTATTTCATTAAGTTCCTCTTTCATCCGGTCGACGTAATCCTGTCCGCATAGAGCTGCTGATGGAACAGCCCCAAACTTTAAATCTCCTGGTAATCGCAGATTGTTCCCAAATATGGTTTTAGCTGGTGTCACTCCTGTTGTGTCATGTACCGCTGATCGGTAGACCATCAGAAACATTGGTATATGTCGATCCCAGTTACGTTGGTTCCTTTCCACAACCTTTGCTAGATATTCCTCCAATGTGCCATTGAATCTTTCCACCATACCGTCCGACTGTGGATGTAAAGGCGTCGTTCTTGTTTTATTGATTCCAAGCATCTGACATATCTCCTGAAATACCACCGATTCGAAATTTCTTCCTTGATCCGTGTGAATTTCCATCGGTACACCAAATCTGCTAATCCAGTTGTTGACCACGGCATCAGCTATTGTTGTTGTCTCCTGATTAGGTATCGGGTACACTTCCGGCCATTTGCTGAAATAATCCATTATTACTAGCACATATTTATTTCCGCTCTCGGTAGTCGGAAATGGCCCCGCCACATCCATTGCAATTCTCTCAAATGGTGCCCCGACATTATATTGTTTCATGATTCCACGGCTTTTTCGTGCTGGTCCCTTTACTGCCGCACATTGGTCACATCTTCGACACCACTCTACTACTGACTGTCTACATCCGGACCAGTAGAAACGTTGGCGAATTTTAGCTAATGTTTTATTAATCCCTAGGTGACCTCCACTTGCTCCTCCATGATACTCCTTGAGGATTTCCGCTATCCGATCTTTTGGCACCACTACCAACAATTGTTTTACTTTGTCATCCGTGCTTTCCCACTTTCGTTTTAAACATCCATTTTCTATGTGGAGGCTATCCCATTGAGCCCAATATGCTTTTACAATGGGAGTTTTGTCAGCTATCTCACTCCATGTGGGCCGGTGTTCCTTTTCCTTATGTTCCATGATGAATGATAGGTCAGCATCCCGTAATTGCTCCTTCTTGATCATTTCATCAGTCCATTCCTCATCAGGTAGCACTTGCATAAGCCGAATATCGATGATGTTTTCCTTACCCTCCACACGCCCACAATGCTTGCATTCCACGGGACATGGCCTTCTTGATAATGCGTCGGCATTTCCATGTGCGCTTCCCTTCCGATGTTCAATTTGGAAATCGTAGCTTTGCAAACGTTCGATCCAACGTGCTACTTGTCCCTCTGGATTTTTGAATTGTAACAACCAGCGCAAAGCTCCATGATCCGTTCGTAGAAGAAATTTTTGGCCATAGAGGTACTTATGGAATTGCTTAACACATTCGACTATAGCCAACAACTCTTTCCGTGTTACACAATAATTCCGTTCCGGTTTTGATAACATCTTGGAGTAGTATGCAATAACTCGCTCCTCACCATTTGTTGCCTGTGATAATACTCCTCCTATACCATCATTACTTGCATCGGTGTCCAAAATGAACATATCTCCGTTGGGTATAGGGTATGCGAGGATTGGTGCTTCGCATAATCGTCGTCTTAGTTCCACAAATGCCTCTTCCTGGTCATCCTTCCATTCGAATGCCTTGTTCTTCCTGGTTAACTCGTGTAAACTCTTCGCGATACTGGCGAATCCTGGCACGAATCGTCTATAATAGGTGCACAATCCAAGGAAGCTCCGTAATTCATGTAAGTTTTTAGGTCGTGGCCATTCCTTCACTGCTGCGATCTTGTCTTCATCGGTATGGATTCCATTGGTTGTTACCTTATGACCCAAATATTTTACTTCCGTTCTAAATAGTTCGGGCTTAGCTTCAATCCGGCGGCCTGTATCCGATCCAAAACCTCTGCCAAATTCCTTAAATGCTCGTCGAAATCCTTGCCCATAACGATGATGTCATCTAAATATACGAGGCACGTCTTCCAATGTAATCCCTTTAATACGCGCTCCATTAGCCGTTCAAAAGTCGCAGGGGCGTTACATAATCCGAATGGCATAACATTAAATTGCCATAATCCGTTACCCACACTGAATGCCGTTTTCTCGCGATCTTCCTCCTGGACTTCCACTTGCCAATAGCCGCTTTGCAGATCTAACGTCGAAAATATTCGAGCACCCGAAAATGTGTCTAACGTGTCATCGATCCTTGGCAAGGGGTAACTATCCTTTTTCGTCACAGCATTTAATTTTCGGTAATCCACGCAGAATCTCATGCTACCATCCTTTTTCTCAACTAAAACCACTGGTGAACTCCATGGACTGCTTGATGTTTCGATTATCCCTGCTGCTTGCATATCTTTTACCATTCGATCCACTTCTCCTTGCTTTGCCAATGGTAATCTCCTGGGTGGTTGGCGAATCGGCGTTTCTGCTCCTGTATCTATTCCATGTTTTACCATTGTGGTTCTCCCATTATTGTCCGATGTACTGCAGAATATTGGCATGTACCGCTCGAGCAATTGTTTTGCCAAATTTTTCTGTTCCATGGTAAGATCTTCGGTCCATTTCTCCATGAGTTGTTCTACAACCTCTTTCTGCCCTTGCAAGTTAGTCGTATTAATCGGATTTTTCTGCTCGCACTTCACAATCGCAGATATTTCTTCGCATTTTCCGATTATTGTCCCTTTCTTGATGGTTTTCGTCTTATCCGAGAGATTTAGAGTCCTAATTGGTACTCTATTATCGCTGTCTGGTTTCACCAGGACTTTCCCGATCATAATTTCTCTGGCTCCGCTCTCCGCTTCATTGGCTTCCACAACCCACAACCTGGGTGACCCAGAATCTCCCTCCAATCTTGCCCATACTATTGTTTCCGAGTTCGGTGGCAGCTTCTCCCGATGATCCATTATAATTTGCCTGCTCGTTTCTCCTATAGCGGCGCTAACGTGAAGTGGCAACTCGATATTATCGTAGGTTAGTACACCCCGTCCAACATCCACCACGAAGCCATTCGTTCTCATAAAGTCCATCCCCAAGATGACTTCGTCTACAATATCTGCAACCAGCACCTCGTGTTGAAATTGATTTCGCCCAATCCTTATTTTTACGACCTTTTTCCCTTTTATTGCTGAATTTTCTCCAGTCGCCGTTCGTAACTTCATTCCATTAGCTGGTTCCATAATTCCATCGACAATATCCTCACGAACAATCGTATGAGTTGCTCCCGTATCCAGCGTGATCATGCATTTCTTCCCATCAATATCGGCTTCAATTGTTAAGCTGTCACCGCTTCTTGCTATTCTCGAAACATGGATGGAGGTTATGGGACAATCGGTTGTGGGAGTCAGCTTCTGCCCCTGCAAACTGACTCTTTTTAGTTTAACGACTCCGCTGTCGTCTGACCTGCCCTTCTGGATTCTATCTGCTCCTCGTTTGATCTACGCTTCATAGGAGATGGCGACCGTGCTCGTTTCTTCTTAATCTCCCAACAGTCCCGTGAGATGTGACCCATTCTATCACATACCCAGCATTTAATCCTGCCACTTCCATCTCTGAACCTTGGCGTAGCCCGCGCGGTGTCTATTCTAGAATCAATCTCCACTCGACGAATTTTCATTGCTGGTTTGATGATGGTTTGCGCAGTTTCGTTTGTTAACGCACAAGCGATGGTTTCCGTGAAAGTTGCCTTAGGTGACAACATCACCGCTCTGCGCGTCTCAGGATCTCGAATACCGTCAATGAATGCATCTATTTTAATTCGCTCCATGTAATCGGCCGACATATTTGAATGTGCTAAATGCACGAGCCGCTCAATTGCCGATGAATATTCCTGTAGCGATTCTCCTCCTCTTTGGTATTCCATGCGATAGATTTCTCGTTTGTGGTCACTTCCGTATTTTCGATCTAACGCCTTCATAATTCCCATGTAAACGTTCCTTTCCTGCTCGGGAATGATTTGTAGTGTTTCTGCCGCTTCGCCTTTAAGAGCCACAATTAACGCTGCAACACATTGTTCTTCAGTCCACTGATTTTGCTTAATCGCCGTTTCGAATTGGAACTTAAAAATGCTGAAGGATGTTGTTCCATCAAATGTTGGTGGTTTTATCTTAACTGCATTAACCGTCTGGATCACTTGTTGTGTCGTTCCATTCGCCTTGACATCTTGGAGCTCTTTCTCGAGACGTTTAACTTCCGTTTGAAAATCTTGTTTAACCAATTCAAATTTTTGTTGAACCGTCCCTTTAACATTTTGAATTTGTTCGTGTACTTCTGTTTGCAGTTTTTCCACTTTACCGTGTAGTGTAGAAGATAACTCCAGAAACTTCTCGTCCATTTTATTTTGGCAATCTTCTATTTTGTGTTTAATGTCCGCGTTCGATTGTTTAATGTCCGCTCCTTGTTGTTCCATTTGTACCATCTTCTGTTTAATGTCTGCCCCTTGTTGCTCCATCGATTGTTTAATTCCACCCAACTGTTGTCCCATCATATTCATAGCAGCCATCAACTGCGATAAATCAAAACTTCCAGATGGGTTTTGTGTTGTTTCGACCACCGTTTGTACGTCCTTTTCTTTCTTATCCATACTGATCTCGTCCGTTTTTTCCTCCTCGAAATCATACACGTCTGGATTTAAACCTTCCTTCTCCATAACCTCACGTAGTCGCTCCACCAAACTAGCTTTTGTGCCTTCACTGGCCAAACCTCGCAGTTTCAGCTGCTCCTTTAATTGCGCAAGCTTTAATTCGTAGAGTATCATTTTTCTTTATTATTCACAATCCCACCGCTGTCACCAATTGTTACGATTTTGCCTTGTCACTCAAGGTTCGAATCACTGGATTGTGAATAAATACAACTGCTTCAAATTTGAACTCACACAATTTATTTACACAACACAATTTATTATACAACACAATTTATTATACAACACAATTTATTATACAACACAAAATTCCCAATTAATTATTATAATTATAACACACTTTTTAATTATCACTTTAATAATCGCTTTAATAATCACTTTAATAATCTTTCTATTTAACCTTCACTGTATCACGTTTAAAATAAGACTCAGCATTCCACGTCAACGCGCGCCTTTATATACCAAAATATTTGTTCCTTGAATAATCCTAAATGCGCATCGAGCAAATATGTTAGTATAGAAATGACGCCTAAATGTTGAGTATAAATATAAATGCAATTGAACTATTAATGAAATTAACTTATTCTATTCTAATCGAGGTGTCACCGTAACAATATATTATTTTTACTTACCATTTGTTATTTGATATTGACATTATTGTCATTTGTATTGACATTTGTGCACCACCACTAATGCAACATTGATGGGAACGTTTTATACCTAATATTATATAATGTAGTGCCATCTAGCGGCAATTAAGTTAGCGATTGATGACCCTGTATATTAAATAATTTTGTACCTAATAATGTCAAATCGAAAATATAACCCTTTACCATTTTAACCACCGACCGAGCAACATCCACTTAATAATAAATAAAACTGTATGAAGATTTACAATTAAATAACCGTGTAATAAGTGGAAGCAGAGGATCCTTAACATCGAAATAAGAAAGTGAGTGAAATATCAACGATAGTTATATACAGTCCACTGCTCCGGGTATTTTTCATCATATACATTCTGTTAGGCGTAGTGTTATGTACATATTGCGTCATATTAGGTTTGCAGTTTGATGATGAATAAAGACAAAGATAAGGTTGCAAAAATTCAAAAACAAGTTGAAAGCGAACCATTCAAATCAAAACGTTATACGAGGAATCAAATAAAAATTGCATCAAATAATGTAATAATGACAGATGACCAGTTTCGGGAATTGTTGACCATGGTTAAACAACAAAATAATGACAGTGCAGCAAACTCTCAATAAGTCAACCCTTTAGTTGTGCTGTTGTCTGTGTTTGGTCGAAAAAAGGCCCCATATAAGACTTACCGCGAACGATTTTCAAACATTCAAGCGGAAACGACGAAAACATATCTCTTCATTTATACATACTGTTAAAGTTAGCCGAAAGTTTCCAGCCGAAAGATAATGCAGATAGTGTCTTGAATACAGCAAAAATCAGTCATGAACTCGAATTTAGGAAAATTTAGGATCGAATTACATCATTCGGGTGAAGGAGAAATTATTTCAGTTTATAGGAATTTAAAAATCGATAGGGGCGAGAGTATAAAGAGAGTTTAAAAATAGTCAAGACACTATCTGCATTATCTTTCGGCTGGAATCTTTCGGCTAACTTTAACAAGGTCATATACGTGCTTCCTAGTTCATTAACAGAAACTGTACAATTGGATATGGTGTATGGGTTGTTGTCAAAACGGGTACGCTCAATTAAGCGAAAAGCACGAATTGAGGAAGAATTTTATGAGAATCAGATAAGAGAATCTTGGTTTGGAGTCATTCTGTAAATATAGTAAAAAGAGGACATGTAATTGATGAATCTAAAAGAGACCGAAAGATTCAAAAGGTTCAGATTACGAGCCAATTAAATCTACTTATAGTTGCTATGGCTTTGATACACCGGGATATGTACGAAGAGATGTCCAAAATGTACTACTAAATGGCTGCTTTAATCGTTTTTTCAAATTTGTTGCAAGTTTTTTATTATTTGTGGGGATAAATCCACATTGATTTACCCAGTCGGAAATTTCCACCTATTTTTGTTTAGTAGTGAAATAAATAATAGAAGACTTGCATTTAAAAAACGATTCAAGTAGCCGGTGATAAATTCGGATAATACAAAGAATTTTAATGTAAATTATAATCCGCATGCGGAAAAATCCACTGATTTCAAGAATAGCCGCCCTGCAACTTTTAACGTTTCATCAGTGGATTTCTATAATCCGTTTTCTGCTGAGTTTGATTCAGTTTCGTTGAGTTGCTGAATTTCCGAATATAATATTTTGGGAACTGCGTTACATCCTTAGCCAAGATCAATTTTGAATATTACTATATAGACGACTTATAATGCAATTACAATATACACAAGTACCCAATGCCAAGGATTGACGAACTTTTGCATTTGGCTAAAAAGACTCTGTTCATGTGAACTATTGATTTACGATGCGGGTATTGGCAGGTCCCAGTATACGCATGTCGGATTGCGATAAACCCTCTTTTATAGGTTCGTATGGGGCGGTTCATGCGAATGAGATTCGGTTTAAAAAGTGCACCCGCGACATTTCAGCGGATGGTTGATAGAATAAAATCGGGAATACAAGGTGTCACGATTTTGGCATACCTGGATGATATAGTCATTCTTTCGGAATCATTTCAACAGCATTTGAGTGATTTGGAGAAAGTTTTTAATCGATTGAATCAATTTAAATTGCGTGCTAATCGTGAAAAATGTTTTTTCTTTCGAGGGAGAATAAAATTTCTACGGCATGTTATTAATGGAGAGGGTATTAGTATTGATTCCGATAAAGTTCCCGCAATTTTTGAGCGCATCGAGCCTCGGAATGTGAGAGAAATCAAGTAATTTTTGCAGACATGTTCCTGGTAAAGGACTAATTTGGATGAATGTCGAGTAAGAACTGGCGAAGATTATAGCATGTTTTGAGCAGCTTGATCATCCCGATTTGGGAAATTTTACAGGACGTGAGTATTTAATGGAATCAGGCGTTTTGTTTCGTTACGTTCTTGATCAGCAGATGGAAGAGGCACTATTGATAGTACCAGCTGTTTGGCGGGAACATCTAAAGATTTACCATGATAGTTCAACCGCAGGTCATTATGGTGTAGACTGTAGATCGTATACCATAAATAAAATTTGGAAAGGAATGCGAAAATACATCGCTGAGTATATAAAACATTGCAATGTGTGTCAAAAATTTAAACCCAGTAACTTAAAGCCAAGTGGATTACTCAAAACGCCTGTTATGCAGCAACGGTTTGAAGTTCTGGTGGTCGATCTATTTGGATCACTACCTGTTACTCCCGAGGGATATAAATGGTTTCTAGTTGTAGAGGATACCACAAGCCGTTAGGTTGCATTATTTCCGCTTTTTTATACGACAGTAAAGGCTTCTGCCAAAATTTTGATTGGTGAAATTTTTATGAAGTGTGGATTGCCGAGAAGAATGACATCCGATAATGGATCGCAATTCATTAGCCATACAATGCAACACGCGTCACAGTGTTTTCATATTACACAAAGCTTAACGACCGTATATCATCCAAAAGCAAACCCAGTGGAACGGAAAAATCGTGATTTGAAAGTTCAACTAGCTATTATAACTAAAAATGATCAAACACGATGGGCAGAAAATATACCCTCCATTACGTTTGCGATGAACACCACTAAAACAGATTCCACGGGGACCTTAGGCCCATCTTTGAAGCTGAAAATTTTATTTCAGAAATAACTCAAAGGCGGGGTTCTAAAATTCGCTCTACAAAATATATTATTCTTTCTTTACTGATCGAACAAATAATTTTTACTACTGATCGTCGCAAATAGTGAATAGAAAGCAAAATTTTACTGATTATATTCATCCTACATTGAATAGAAAACAAAAAAATATATTCTCTATTCCCACTGTAGTGGACTATTCTATACTATTATCTATTTTCAAACAAATATGAAAAGTAAAACAAAAGAAGAAAATACAATTTTGTTTTAATTCTGGCAAACAAGAAAAATTGAATCAATGAAAACCACATCCAACGTTTCTATACCACATGGTAAACCACGTCACATGGAAAAAAATTTACTCTAAAATACAAATGTATAAAGTATTCTCCGACTATTCATTTAGCAAGGAGCAGACTGTAGAAAAATATAATTTGTGATCTATTCCAAACATCGATCTCTTTATGAAAAAATTAATCGCTCACTATTCGTTGAAAACTAAATATTCTTCTTAATTTTTTATTTTACTATTCACGATCGAAAAAGTAAGGAAAAAAATAAAAAACCATCAATTGAGAGAATATAAATGGAATAGAAACAAAGTGAAGAGTATTTTTGAACGCTGGTCACAGGATAAACGGAAAGCGGTGGCAGATAAATCTCGTCGCCTTGAACGTCAGTATAAGTTGGGAAATTTAGATTTAGTCCAATTCCATGTATTAAGTACCTAGCGACGTTTATAAAGGAGTTTTGCTCCAAAACGTGATTAAGGTCCACTATCTAAGGTTATTGCATCAAACACGTTTGAAATTGAGACTGCTGATAGGAATAAAATTATAATAAGTGGATATCATACCTCACCTTTAACACCATATCAAGGTCAAGAAAACTCCACAGAACCAATAATTCAAAGAAGGCGAAGAGGTCAACGTAGTGAACTACCATCGAGACGATGTAGTAGTCCAGAGGGGGGCCTTTAGCAGTACCAAATTCGGAATAAGTATTTATCAAGGTGGCGCTGTATTTTATTTCTATTATGACCACTGATCTATATACATGGATACGACATCAATGTCAGAAATCATATAAAACAACAGCAAAAAATGGGATCACTTTTTTTATAGTCATATCGCTCGTTTATATACACCTCTTGCTTTAAAAAAATATTCCCGAAAGATAGGACCGTACCGAGGATAGATTTAATTTCGAAATTTTCTTAAATTGGTTTTTTATTATTATAGTCAATGAACAAATAATAATATTCAAATAATTTAAATTATAAATCACTTTTTATTCGTTTAATTCATGTGGTATCGCTTTTGTATGCAAATTTCTTCTTGCAATTTCCCTTGATATTTCAAATCCGGCCTGCAAATATTTCGAATAAAACAAAAAGAGTTCGTGTCGTCAAAACGTCAAACGTCAAAAACTCATAGGAACCAGTTTTCTGTTTACTTTAATTTGATTTTCGAAAATTCGGAATTCAAAAAGAGACAGAAAATTTTTCTGCCTTTGTCACAAACGTAGAACTATTTTTGCTCTACCATATAGTTTTTGTCATGTCGTATCCATGTAATATAGATCAGTGATTATGACACTGTAACTTTTATAATCGTGTTTTCTCTTTCCTTTGTGCGTTTAAGAACTCTTTATTATTATGTTGAATTGAGAAAAACCAAAAAAGTGTTTTGATTAAATAAGTGTAGAAATTATCGTGGAATATATCCATCCTGTTAAGTTCAACTGGAAATAAATCCGGTAAACGACCAAGATAAACCAACACAACCTACTCGGGATAAAAGGTGGTTAAAATTTTAGAATCCATAACCAATACTATCTACTAGCCAAATTTCATCGTAATTCGTTAAGGCCCCGATTGACGAATTTTGCAAAAACACGACTTTTCGTAGTACCATATCATAAAAACTAATCAACCGATCGCTAACAAAATTGTAATTGAATTTTTTTAGGAAAATTGACGGTGCCTTCCAGATTTTCCGCTATGGCATTACAAAGCAAACAATATTCGCAAAAATCGCAAAAGTTTTGGTACCATTGCGGCGATATCAGTCAACAAAACATAGATTATGATATATCAAAAGACGCAGAAAATCTTAGAGTCAATCATCTCGACGATTGGTGACGTTTTGCTAAGTTTTAAGTATTACCCAAGTATTTTTACTTTCAATTTTTCTGGCGATATTCGTACTTAAGTACTAAACTTAGTCTAGTATTTTTCTAAGTTTGAGTTGCAATTTATTAAAATAAAACGTATGAAGCGTGTCGCGAAAATCCGAAACTGGACGAAACTCATTATAAACATTTTATTGCATGTGTATACGTATTGAGAAATATTTGGTGGGAACAATTGTGCTTGTGTTTGTTTAAACGGCAATTTCAAATTTTGGTTGTAAAATTAAATGTTTTTAAAGAAATATTTTTGTTTTTGTAATATAAAATAATTTATTAAATTCATTATTTAAATTCATTATTGATAACTTTGGACATACATATATATATATACATTTCGATTAAATTATTCAGTTTTTTAATTTCTAATATTTACACTAGATTTTTTTTTAAAATAATTTTCCTTGTTTGTATTTTATATAATAAAAGTAATTTGTGGATATTAAATTGGTTTCGATAGAGTTCGTAAATTTTTCCATAGTACAATCTAAAATGTTGGAAATAATATTATAATTATTAAATTTAACACGGAGTAACGTAAACCATACCTCACATTATCTTTATTGACTGTAAAACGTAAACTTGCAGCTAAGCTCTTCGGTGAACAGCTCTGTAAAGTTTGCCCTAATGCACTTTTTTAGTTCGTGGCCACCTTGCTTCATAAATAATGATTTCTAAATATAAAGTAGGAAAACAAAATATAATAGATTGTAACAAATTATCTAGAATGAATCTTACATTACCAATTGTTTTACAGCCTCCCTATCTTCAATTAAATTAATATCAAAGTTGACAAATGTATCCGCATGGTTAAAAGTTACTATAAACTTAGCGTTCTCACAATAAACTAAATAACGCCATTTGTATATGCATATGTATATAATACGTATACGCTACAAACACTATCATTATAATGTGAAGTTTAACTTGCGTTAATTTTGGATGAAAACGAAGGAAAATACTATGCTCAATTTTTACTTTCGTTTTGTTATACTTGGGAAGAAAGAAAAGTAAAGACGCAATCGTAAAATTTATTGATTTTATTCGTAATTAGTTTTACCACATTCTAATAGATGTAGCTAGTTTCCAGTATTACAGTAGGACAACTCAGTAATGGGACGCAAAACAAATATAATAATAATTTTTGTAATTAATTAATGTGGTTTTACAGCTAGAAATTAATATTTTAACATAAACATAAACCCCGGGGTTGATTTGCGATATTTTTGCGATGATTCTTGCGCTATATAGAGATTATATTTTGATTCTAAGTAATCGAACTTTTTTATCCTTCAATTTACCGAGTGGTTGCTCTCTATAGTAACATGACATTTTCTTGTTCACAGCGCTGAGGTGAAGCTCATTTTTTGAACGGTTTATTGGAAACGAACTAATTTGATTTATATTATAAGGAGCTGCACTCCTCTATGTTCTGTCGGATGATATTCTGTAATGACACGATGAAAAAAGTTTTAACTATTTGGTTTCATTGCCGAACCCGATGTACCCGTATGTTTTAATTAGAATCCCATACGCCTTAAAAAAGTATATCAGAAGATTATGTTGGAATAAAAAAAGCCAAAAAGATGATAGATGCGAACAGTTTGGATGTATTGGGATTTCGCTCCTTATGAATCCTCCTCATTTAAATGGAGTGTGCGGTTCACTTAACGTTTATTAATGAATAAATATTGTCGGGTTTCGTTCAGTCTAACCAATCTAATCCATTAATCCCACCATAAAACTGAATTTGATTAAAATCAAAATTGGTTCAGGCATTTTTAAGTTCTATTTGACATTTTGATCTTGTTACTTTAAAATTTGTTTGAATAGCTTTGTTAAACACTGGTTTAAAAACCGTAGTAAGTAATTTATAGCGAGCATCTTAGCCACGAGTACCAATGTATGTAGAATTCATTCAAACGTATGGACTACAGACCAAATCTTCATATTTGTAGTTTATTTAAAGTTTCATTAGGCGTGCGACAGTATCTGATATGTAGGTATACAGCAAAGATAAACTTTCGGCAACCTTTAAAATTGCATGACGAGTATGGAAAGATGATCCTATCGGCTAAATACTTTTTAATTTATTCTTATAATACGTCATACGAGAGCTCAACATAGACCAGTGCAGCTGATATTAGCATATGTTAATGGCATCTAGCTTTTAAGTCGCAACGTTGTTCTCCTGAAACAAATCACCTTGCCTTTATAATTCCCAGCTCATCAGGTCGACATGAACCAAAAGCCACTTGCACACTGTTTGCGTTTTGTTGACTCGTAATTTGCAAACAATTTCCGAAAATCTTCTTCATGAGTAAAGTTAGTTTTATTATAAAGCGTCATTCACTTGATGTGAAACGCACGGTTTTTAATAATCGGGTTTGTCTTTTATACATTTATTAAGGCATTGGAAAATCAACATCTGCACATTGTGCTGGTTACATCAGTGGTCGCTATTAGTTGAGATGTATTGATGATAACCGTATATGGTTAAGAGACATCCAGAGGCTTGTTGTACTTGAGCGGTTGGAAAATTACGATTCATTCGTAATTCGGAATTATTAATTATGAATTACGAGATACGAAACCATCTCAAAAAGTAGGTATGTTGAATTGGAGTCATTGAAAATTCACTAAATTCTGGAGCCAGCAAGTTAAAACTTATTCAATGGAAAGTAGAACTGGCGGAGGAACTGATACGCGATGGCTGTATCACGTTGAGCGGGATCTAGACTCACTCGATTATGGTTTCTGTCATCTCTCATCTTATAAACTAAAACTGTACAATTTGAAATAATAAACCAAATCCCTTCATGAAATGTACCATCAACAGTCAAACAATATAAATTTTTGGAGAGACACGTAGACACATTATATCAATTTGAAATGTTTTTAAAATGTGCACTTCCGGACTTAATAATTTATGAAATTTACCAGACTTCCAGGCTACACCAAAAGTGTAAAACCAAAAAGAAAAGAAATGTTTGGTTTGAAAATTTAATGCGACCAGTAAATATTGGGCTAGATACTCGATCCGCTAGCAAGCAAGCAATTTGCTAGCCAAAATCCTGACTACTCAATCAATTTTACAAAGGAAATTTAAATTTCAAATTATATTTTCAATATACGCTTTTTGCTTTTTTTGTGCGATTGCACAGTAGAACAACACAAAATTTGCTATTTAATTTTTGAAGCCGTAAATTTTACTGTAATATCGCAAAAATAAACAAAAATTTTATGAAAAATATATTTTGAAATTTAAATTTCCTTGGTAAAATTGCTTGTGTGCTAGCGGATCGAGTATCTACCCCATTATGTATTATATACAAATAATTGAGTCATTCACGGAAAATGAGCAATACAGTTTTATTATGCCCCTAGGGGATACGATCACTCTCTTTCGATCTGTCTTTAGATATTTGGGTGACTAAAAATTATGTGCATTTTCACCCAAAATATTAATAATTTAACTCATTATGTTAAATCCAGCTCTATGAGGTCAGTTCCTCAGTTGAAATGACCATCTACTTTGCTACTCGTACCATCCGAGATGAGGTTTCCATTCAGTTTGTTGCCTTAGTCAAAGGCAATATCCTCCGGTTTACCACAAGATTCCCGTGTTGGTCCATGGATTTTCAAAATATAATTCCTTAATGGTGTTACTAAAGTGATAATGTTGTGATGTGGTAACACGGTTATTTATAAGGTGGCAACACGGGTAGGAAAGTGTAGCCCGTCTACGGATACATAAAAACAGTAGAATTACACCATGAAATTGGATGGCCGCTTAGGCAGATCAATCAAATCGTAATCATATGTGTATTATTTAAGCATTCTTCTTTTACTGCGCTCTTATTCATGAACATGAAAATGCAGCTGCGGTGAAAATTTTTCTTAGTATGCGGCACGAGTGAATCTCGAATGCGAAAAGTTCGATATTGCAAATTACACATCTGACGACTTGAAAGTATTGAAGTTTGTGCAGGGACTCAACAAACCGCAAGACGCTCAGGCGCTGGAGAAACTTCTTAACAAGTTGGATGCAAAAATAAGAGGCACTGAAAGTGAAGTTTCCGTGTCGGAAATTGCACGAAATTGAAATTGCATCTTGTTGGCAATAGCGACAACTCCAAAAATAAACTGGGAAATTGTGTTGAATGCGAGCAACGCATAGAAAGCCTGTCAAACAGCATGCAAACCTTTTTGTTACGACCCAGAAAATGGTCAAACATTTGAGAACTGGTATCGACTCTACAAATAATTGTTCATGGAAGATGCAAAGGAGTTCGATGACGCAGCCAAAATTTGTCCGTGTCTATGTAAATTAGACGCGACAGCACATGCAAAATTTAAGGACATGCTTCTACCGAAGGAGCCGAAAGATTTCACATTCGAAGAAATTATACAAAAGCAAAATAGTACGTTCGGAAGAACGGAATCCATTTTCAACACGCGGTTCAAATGTCTACAAACAACCATGAACGACAACACCGATTTTTCGTCTTACAAAGCCCAAATCTGCCGCAGGCGTCAGGATGTTCAAGTTCAACTAGAAAAACTCGCCATAAACCAATTCAAGAGTTTGATTTTCGTATGCGGAAATTCACACACGTCTACTATCAACGCTGGACGGCGATGCAGCAGAAGAATTCACACTCGACCAACTTGAAACGAAAACATCGAGAACAATTCAGGACAAACGTGCAGCACAAATGGCGATCGGAAATTCATCACTATGAAAATAATTGGGCACGAAGCCATATTGCAAATCGACACGATCAGAGATTTTGCAGTCATATCCGAATAGATGTGCGGGACCGGCTCACCTCAAACCAGACCGAGTAGCAAGAAAGTCAACTCAGCGTCGCTGGATCCTGTCCCCATTGTCGGAGAATTTGCTTGCGAAATAGGGATACCATCTATCGGTCAAGTATTATTTCACAAATGTTATGTGACCAGTCTTAAGGGGCTCAATATTCTAGGTATTGATTGGATCAAACCATTTGGAATTTGAGATCAGCCCATTAGTTCTATCTGCAACGCTATTAGCGATGAAGGAAGTCGTGACAACTTTGTAATGGAACTACAGCAAAAAGTCCGTGAAATTTTCAGCGAGACGCCCGGTTTATGCAAAGTCACTAAACCTCACGTTCACATAAAGCCTGATGTACATCCACTTTACCGCCCGAAAAGAGCTGTATTATTCGCAATACAATTTTCAGCAAGATCGACCTTTTAGCAAGATCTCAGAATATAACTCAACTCCGCTCATTTTTCGGAGCCATACATTACTATGGGGAATTTGTCAGGCAGGTGCACAGCCTACATGTACCATTGGATCGACTCTTAAGAGAAGATGTTGTGTGGGAATGGTCTCCAGAATGCCAACAAGCATTTCAAAAATTCAAAAAGATTCTCACCTCCGAATAGCCCCTCACACATTACGATCCAGTGCTACACTATACGCCGATGCGAGTAATTCAGGAATCGGGCATTAATCAATCACGTATACGATAACGGAACGGAAAAAGCTATCGCACACACATTGAGGGCACTCACAAATGCCGAGCAGAACTACAGTCAAATCGAGAAGGAGAAGTCAGCTCTTATTTATGCGGTAAAGAGATTCCACCGCTACGTGTATGGTAGACAGTTCACGCTATAGTGCATAGGCCATAAGCCCCTTCGAAGTATCTTCAACAACCGAGTTTGGCAATGCAGACATTCTGCCACGCTGCAGCCGCAACAGATGTTGAAGATGAAGACGTGGTCATCGCGTGTATATTTACGCAGAAGAAGAGATTCATGACGGATTTGAAGAAACCATAAAGGCCTTGTCGATCAACCGCCACATGATCTCGAGCGCAACACAAAACGACAAAATTCTTCGAATGGTCGTTTCATACATCTAGCAAGGATGGCCAGAAGTGAAGACAACATTGCCTGACAGTGAGGATCTACTACAATTTTACAACCGTCGAGAGTCATTGTCATACAACCACTGGTGTAACATGTTTGGTAGTCGAATCGTGGTACCGTACAGATTCCGCAAACTCATGTTGCACCAACTGCATGTTGCGAACACAAGAGCCGACGCAATGAAAATTCTAGTGAGATCAGATGTATATTGGCCGAAAATCGACGAAGCAATCACGACTTTGGCGCGATCATGTGAACGTTGCTCAGAAAATGCAAAATCTCCAATTAAAACATTGCTACAGTCGTGGCCACGAACGATGCGTCCTATGGAGCGCATACATACCGAAGTACATGAGTGTGACAATATCACATCGCGAAAGTGCGCGGAGAAGGTCAGTGAATTTTTCGCAATATTCGGCAATCCAGAAAATCTAGTTACGTAATTTGTGAGTGAGAAATTCAAGGAATTCTGCGAATCACGCGGAATAAATCATATCAGAACTCCGCCGTAACACCCAAAGTCGAACGGCCGAGCAGAAAGATTCGTCGATACATTAAAAAGGACACTCAAGAAATCAAAAGGAGAAGGAACAAAAAAGGAAATTTTAAGCAAATTCTTCCATACCGTTCAACTCCTAATCGACAAGCTCCACAGCCTATGTCACCGGAACATCTTTTTTTAAGACGAGAAATCCGAAACGAGCTGGATTTGCTAAAACCAGTTCCAGAACGTAGCACAGATACAGACACACATCAGGAACAACAATTTAACGAACATCATGCATATTGCACAATTAAGGCAGTTTGAGGTTGGAGAAAAAGTATTTGCCAAAGTGTTCCATCGTAACGATGGCTCATGGGCTCCAGGCGAAATCATCAAGCGCCTTGGAAAGGTGATGTATTTTGTTGGCCTAACCAGAACATATCGTGTGATTTGATCATCAGCCAATTCGGCGTGAACAACGACTATCATTTTCCATTCGACGTATTAATAACGCCTACCAGAGATATTCCAGCATTCGCGCTATCAACAGTTCCACATGCTAACCACGAATCAGCAACAGCAACACTGCCAAAGAATTGCGATACGCAGAATTCACCAAGACCAGTAACTCGTCCACAACGTCATAGACGACAGCGTGTCCGTCTACAAGACTTCGAGGTGTCTATTTAAAAAGGGGGAGATGTTGGCAATAGCGACAACTCCAAAAATAAACTGGGAAATTGTATTGAATGCGACAACACAAAGGAAGAGAGAAAGAGAGATATAAGTAAAGGAAGATAGAGAACAAAGGCAGGTTGTTTAAGTTGTTGCTGTCAAATACAAGTGATTAGTAAATCAATAAAAGTATTTGTATTTTATTTAAACCATCGGTCACCCCAAGTGGTAACACATCTCGATTCCGAATCTGACTGAACGATTATCTCCGAGAGCATCTGGAAGCTGCTGGGTACGTCTCACTTAGCAAATTCTAGTTTGAACATGCTCGGAAGTGACTATATGGAAGCTCTGGATATTTGGAGCGTGCCCATTGCGAACACCTATAATAAAAAATAAGCAATAAAGATAATCACAAAAATGAACGAAGAAATAAAGTAAAAATTTCCGTCCCATTTCATTAATTCACTGGATTTGTGGAACAATTTTTAAAATTGAAGGCGGGAACAAAATCAATCTTTCGTAATAGACGCCCAGTACCTCTCGCAGCAACTGAAGCGATCGAAAATAAACTGAAGAGATTACAGTTATTGGAAGTAATCAACCAATCGATTACTCGGACTCGCCGTACTGGTAGCCATCAAAAGAAACGACTGATATATAAGTATTTATGCCAATTATTCAACAGATTTGAATGAACCACTGAAATAAAACAAGTATCCATAGCCAGGGCCTGAAGAAATCTTCTCAAAACTGAGTCAATACCGAATGTTCAGCAAAATGTTACCGAATGTTGTGATCAATATTGTGTGACCTATTTCGAGAAAACCGTCTGTCTGCTACCGAGCGTGAAGTCGGCACCTGGTAAATAAAGGTACTTTTCCTTTCATTGACGATTTGACGATTTTATTGTTGTAGAAAGTGACGAGAGAGTCCATCACGACAATCTTTTCGAAACATTGAAACGCATCCAAGAGTACGGTTTTATGCCCAAATCCCCAGAAAACCATCGAGATGCTGGGGCTAATTCCCGCACTGAGACACCTCAAACAATTACAAGTTTTCCTAGGAGCAGCCACATGGTACATTAAATTCGTCAAAAGGCTGAAACACTATCTTGAGCCTTTGGACGGGGTGTTGTACAACGACGTAGAATTTGAGTGGCAACCGGCGCACAAATAGTTCTAACGTGGAGCTTTGATGTTCGTTCTAAAAATTTTCTACAAAAGTATCGTTCTACGATACGCTCTTATCTTGCTCGCTTACGATTTCACCATCAAATATGTGCGGCTTTGCGAACGTAGTTTTCATCTCACGAATAATTGCCGGACACGTGAAGCGTAAACATGGGTGTTTTGAAACCGATACAGAAAAACAGCTCCCAGTAACATTTGAGAACTCGCACGAAACCTGTGCGAAACTTTGATAAAAGCCTCAACCCTCATCGAGTCACTATGCAGTCTGATGAGGCGATCGATTTTTTTAATTTAAAAAATTCAATATTTCATTAGTTCGACACCAAACTTCTAACGTCTTGGTAACCTCATCCCGATGTTTTAGTTTTTCATAATATAAAAAAATTGTATAAGTAAAATACATTATTTCCAATTCAAGAATGAACGATTGAGCACAATTTGGGAGTTTCAAATTTGGTTAAATTCTCTTTGAGTCTTCTCTGTTCACGTGGTTTTTTCAATACGAGTAAGCAGCCAGAAGCGGAAACAACAAAAATACAATACATAGCCCTTCCCTTGAGAAGAATCTGGATGCAATAATGAATGAGCGAATGTTGAAAACAACACTGCTTGTGGAAGATAATAACTTAGTTGCCTCGTCCCTGATGGAGTATTCAAGGAATCTATGGCCTGTGTTAAACTAAGCTTTTTCAGACCACGTGCGAAGTCGACCACAACACAAGAATTCTCAATTTTGAAATTAACATAAATGTTTATTTAGCAAGATGCAAACCACTTTTTGCAGGCAAGTTTCATTATGAAAACTACAAATTACATAGGGGATGTAGCTCAGTGGTAGAGCGTTCGCTTTGCATGTGAAAGGCCCCGGGTTCGATCCCCGGCATCTCCAGATTTTTTCAATATTTTGATTAAAAATGGTAAATTAACTTACAAAAAATAGTTTTATTTTATAAAAATTATTAATTTCATTCATACTCTATGAAATTCTCTTTAATTCTCTGCATAATCTCTACCTCAACTTTCAAGTTCAAGAAATAATTTTTTATTTTGTTTCATCTAACTTTACATACACAATTATGTATTCGGGCCGGGATAGGGTTAAACAATAATTTTTGTTGAAGGCGCCATCTGTACAAAAGCAAACAACTAAAATTCGGCTTGGTCGTTTTCTATACACAGATTTAAATCACCACGAGTCTAAAATAACGCCCAATAATTCTCCACAATCATAACCTCAAAACAAAATTGACGTAAGTCAATAATCATAACAGAATGAGAAAAATTAATGGATATTGCGATTTATGCATTCCTTTTAATAAAAATATACCAGAACTAAAAAAAACGTTGATAGAAATCGTACGCTGTAAGCGAATCAATTTTAATAGATAATTCAATTTTACATAATCCTTAAATATCTTGATTTAATAGTAGGATACGCGGTTGTGGCACTGGAGGAAATTTATGATGACCGAACTGATAAAAATGTAAACAAAGCATCTCGCGGTAGTGATATGTTTCCTAAACCATATATATCTGACGAATTACACGAATTTAAAGGTAAAATAATCATATTATCGAGATTAACGATTGCATATGGGGATACTGGGATAGCGCACAACATGAACAACTCGGCGAATCTCAAATTATTCGACATCATTGCTGGACGACCGACCAATGAAACTGCGCTTAGTGTAAGTTCTATAGCTAAAGTAAGTTAATAAACGATTAATTCCCCTATTTGTAGCATTGCTGTTCAACATTTTCTTGTGATTTAATTTCGCTATCGACGGACGAATCTGATCTTAATCTAAGTCGAAAAAATTACAGTATAGCAACAAGGCGAGGCGTTTATTTTGAAATTCAATATGCTCCGGCCATAATCGATACCCAATTTCGAAAGAAAACCATAATACGAAGTCATAAATATCACGTTGCGGGCAAATCTAAGAGCATCATTTTAACCAGCGCCGCTTCAAAATCTATAAATCTAAGAAGTCCTTACGATATCGCTAATTTAGGATTGATATTTGGCTTAAGTGAAGAACAATCGAAACACGCAATGCTCGGAAACTGCCGAGATCTTATTTTGCGCGCAGAAGGTCGTAAAATTGGAAAAACTATTGTATTTGCCAATGAAATAAGTATGGATTCGTCTGAGGATGACAATAGTTCAGGTAGTGATTCAGATCAAATCGATGAAATTGAAATAAAACCGCCGAAACGGCAAAAAATTGATTAATAAAAAAACGATTTTTATCAAATGAAACACATGTTCTTTATAGTTAGAGTTGTTAAACGTCATTTTACAAATTGTCGCTGTTGTATTCACCACTATGTTTATTTATTTTTTTATTTTTATATTCACCACGAGTCGCCGACTTTTTTCCCATGTATTTTATTCAACTACAGACACGAAACAAAATGGAGGTCTTGTATGTGGTGCGTACATTTTAATCGTTGTGTTTTAAAAAAATAACAAAATACCTAAAAAAAACAAATAAAATTAAATAAAAATATTGTGTTTAGTGTATATAAGTAATTTTAAATAAATTCTAGTCGGTTTCGCTTTAGTTAAAATAGTTTTTTGGTATTATAAAAAAAGCGAAAAAAAAATTATAAGAATATTGATGTATTGTTGAAATAAAAAAATTTAGAAAATAAATTGTTTAAGAAAAAAGTGATAATCGGCATAAAAAAATTAAATGGTGGTGTTTGATATATAGAAGAGGAAACAAGCAAACGCTTGCTTCTTTTTTTCTTGTCGCGCATCAAAAAAATTAATTTTTAAAGTAAGTACAATTTTAATTCGTATTTTATCTAAAAATAATTACTAAATTATGGTACAGTTTTGCGAATGGTTTCTTTTGGTGATAATTTCATTGAAATTGGTTGATTTTTTGTTAAATTAGAATGTTTTATTAATTCGATTTTTTCGATTCCAAAATGCACGTAATGGCGATTTTGATATATTTTTTTTGTGTATGTAGATAGCTATATACTTCGGGTTATGTACTCATATTTTTATTTGTGTGTACGTTTTCTTCATTTTGTGTAATAAGTAATTATATATATTTATATATAATTTTTGAAACAATGATAGTTTATTAGCGTTTTTTGAAAGTAAATTAAAATTAAGTAAAGTTGAAGAAAAAAATTTCACTTGAATTTGAGCTATGTATGTACTACGTACGTATGTGTGTACTTGTTTTATAATTTCAATTTTTTGGTATTGTACACAGTCAATCAAAACTTAGAAATAATATTCATCCTTGTTATGTACTACACATTGAATATATGTACTTATATAAGTCACACTTATGTACATACATTATTTATAAACATATAATACATATGTATTAAATACAATGAAGAAATGGTTGTTTAATTTTAATGTGATAACAGTACAATTTCAATAATTTGTAATTATAAAATGGTTGATTGTTCGGCGATCAGAGAAATTGATGCAGTATTGAACGAACGGGTTGGGGGAAAATTATATGAAAAAAGAATAAAAAAGTGATTCGAGATGGTTCGTCTTTTGTGTAAGTTGTATTATATATACATATATTTCTATAATTATGCGCCGTGGTCATATAATATAATATACAACAAAAATAAAAAAATATGGTGATGATTTTTTTTTTGTTTCTCTTCTCTCATTTTAATATATTTTTTTTTTTATCAAGTACCACAAGATGCCGGTCGTATTTTTATTCCTCAAATAATCAAAACTTTGTCTGACATTTTCTTTTTGTTTACATTTTTTTATTTCCTACGTTTCTATATAAAATTTAAAAACATACAAGTCAGTAGCCATCTATTTGTTATTATTAAATCCAATAAAAAATTTCGTCCTGGATCAAAAAATTTAATTATTCATAAATAAATACAATTACAAGTACAATGAGAATGCCACACATTAATTCAAACAATACTACAATCCAATTCAAAAAAAAGTAAATTATGTATTATTCTCTCATTTGTACTTATTTTTTTTTGTATTCATACATACACACTATTTAAATTGCAAAAAAGAGAACAAATCTCAAAAATCAATATCGCTATTGATATTCTTTCTTTTATTTTATATTATACACAATTTTTAATATCAAAATTATATTTCTTACACAAAATAAAAAAATCTATTATTCATTATATTTTGGCGTAATAATCAAATAACTAAAAGGTATCATTATTAGTGTAATACAGTGAAACGACAGTAAAAATATAACAATTTGATGGTGGATCTTGCATTTGATGTAAGAATATTCTAGGATTATTTTAATTATATTGGTTTTTTGTACATGTTCATTATTTTATGAATGAATAATTTTTTTTTCTCCTTTATCAGTCCACCTGTTCATGCGCATACAAATGTTTTTTTTTTATTATTTTTCAAAAGGCTTCGTTTTATGTTTTTTATTTACATTTTGTTCATTTTTTGGTAGCGCTGATAAAATATAAAATCGTCGCGGTTTTGTTTTGTCTTAAACCGCATAAACATATTATTTTACACACCCTCAATTATGGTTCCTAGATTGTATTTTAATCTGCCGGTCTAGTGTCTGAACCAATCAAATCTTAATACTTATGAACTATACAGACAATGGCCATATTATGTAGTACGTATGATGGCAAAGAGCGAGTTACATAGCTGCATTAATAAATCTTTATTTAGTCGCCAGTCACAATGTCTATTATTTCACCGAAATGAGCATCCTATGGTATAATATTATTCTATAATTGGGGTTTATCCCCAATTTAAGAATAACCTTCGCACGGTTGCCGTAATAGCTGCGTTTTTTTTTGAAAATAATCGAGTAGAGTTCGCGATAGCCCTTTTCAAATTTGTCCAATTTAAAATTAAAAATTTATTTATTTTTAATTAAATAATTTAGATTTTATAGAAATCTATGTATAACCAAATAAATCCATCATAAAAGTTGTATGGTTTTCTTGTAATATCGTTGTTCTGTATAGTTCTGAACTACTCCGTTATTATACAGAACCATACAGAACAACGATATTACAAGAAAACGATACAACTTTTATGATGGATTTTTTTGGTTATACATAGATTTCTATTAAATCTAAATTATTTAATTTAAAAAAAAATTAAATTTTCAATTTTAAATTGGAAAAAATTTGAAAATAGCTATCGCGAACTCTACTCGATTGTTTTCAAAAAAACGCAGCTATAATGTCAAACAGGGTTTGATGCACAGTCCAATTTTGAGACATATCTCACTTATAAAACATTAAACTTACGAGTAAACTTACATTTGTCATAAGTTATTAAAGGAATATTTTTTATGTGTTTTTGTTTTGTACGGTTGAAACGGTCTTATATCAATGGTACAGTACAAGTGATTACTAATACATAATGGATAATGATTTGATTTTAAATTTTGTTAAAGCAAACATATGATTACATATGGTTTTGATCTGATGTAGTTGATGAAAAATCATAATGGGCATAAATCGCGGTTTTTGTCTGCTATAGTAAAACGATAGCCATCGTTCTAAAAATTAACGTCGGATTTATTAAAGCTCCAGGTGTAGTAACTATAATTAATGGGCTCCCAATTGACAGGTCTCCTTCATTTAAGATGTTAGTTTGCAAATTTTCAGCGACACATCTGGAAAGAACATAATATAATATGTAATTTCCAAAAGGACAAGTCAATATTATGTGTTCAATAGGCGATGCAACTTCTACTTCAATCGAAAGTCTTAAGACTTTATAACGGTTAGGTTAGACCTATTATAGAGTTTAACTCTTTTGTCTGTGATGGTGCTCCTAATTCTCATTGGGAATATAATATATTATTTGGAATTCAGATTAGATAGATACATCGTTTATCCGTTCGTATCATAAAATGATGTGTCCATTACTTCCTCCCTAGATTCTCTAGGTGCTTTAACTGGATTTATAAATTTTATTAAGGTAGATGATTCTCTTCCGAAACACTCCAATTTCATTCGCTTTTGTTACTAGGGCCAATACTACTCACCAATCGTTTTCTGAAGTACCTTGCGCTGACAATATTGTAAACCACTGTTCTTCAGTCTTTTAGTTATGAAGAAAAGGACTCTGTCCACCATATTGCCGTGACGAAAGTCATTCAGGGAGCTCGCTTTTGGCAATATATTTGTATTTATTTATTTTATTTTTCAAATAACTCTTAAGCTAATTTTCCAGTTTACAATACAATATGCATACATCATCAACTTAATAATTATAAAATTTCTTGTATTAAAAAAAAGATGGGAAGAGATTTCCATAGTAAAGCAGTGCATTCACATTACCAGCTTAATGACGATTAATAGCCCTCAGTCAAACTGGATTTGAAGTCCGTCATCGATTAAAAATGGTTAAGATGCATTCCGCGTATTTATTTCCTATATTATTTGTTGGATACACGATAAAGGAGCGTATTTTCATTTATTTCTCTTGTCGAACCGTCTTTGTCTAGAACGGTAGATCAATTATTGTCTTATATATTCATCGATTCGGAACATTCAGTTTTGTCACTATTTATAAAATAGAAAAATATTTGAATGTAAGCGACGTCCTTAATCAAGAAATTGCATCCAGCTTATAATAATGTTTATCATAAAACGATAACATCACCTTTGCTAGATACCAGACATCATGTTTGTGTCTAGCAAAGGTGAAGATATTCGTAGCTAGAAACATATCGGCCGATTTCTAAAATTTTGTTAAAGAGTAATGCACTTATTGACGTAATATGCATGCTATGTACTAGCGATGACAAACGCGGATTCTGAAGGTTTTCGATTTCACTGAATTTTCGGAAAGTAGAATGAAAAATTATTCAACAAAATGGTAATAATCGTTTTCCTTAGTTCAGTGCAGTGAATTTAAATAGGAGATATGTATAATAAATTGTTTCGGACAACACTATCTATTGGTTTCCATCTAACATGATTGCAAATATTTGCAAAGGGAAATTTTTGTATCATGTAGTTGTATCTGTGTGTTATTTTCATTTGTATATGAATAATTTTGATGTTTTCTAAAACAAATCTCTTAATAACAACATAAATAAAACTAATTTACAAGAGATTTTTAGGCTACGGACAAATCAAAATTCCTATTAATACCAGCAAAATTAAGAGTTACAAAGAAAAACCAACTACGCGATGCGCTTCACTATTAAAAATATTTAGAAAATTCTGGGAGCAACACTTAATCCATAAAAGATTTTTCTGTATTAAATACGATTTCCTATATAAGTAATTTAAGAAGTAATTTAAGGATGGTTGCTGTTGCAAATCATCCTACATAAAAATGTAGATACCGATCGATCCAAAATTATTTTGAATGTGTACTACCGAAGAAATCGATTGCAAATAATTGTAAAGCAATATCAGTTGGAAGCGCACAGCAACTGCAATAGCCACACCAAAAATTTGCTAGCTAATTAATTAGACAATAAAAGTGAGAATCCTTTATTTTAAATCACAGCAATCGCAAAGAAAGTCAAGTATCTGAAGTGTCAAGTATCTAATAAAGTAAGGAAATCAGTTGTGGATGGGTGTGTCCAAAATTTCCGCCTTCAGCAGGGGCGAAATATTGTAACATCGCAATTTATTTTCAATTATTTATCGAAATCTGAGTTTCACGAAACAAATTAAATTAATTCATTAAATGTTTAAGTCGCAAATATCATCCAAAATGCTTACTCTTAGGGGAGCAGTTGCGGAATATCTGTAACTACATTCATTACACCGTAACTACTTTTGCTACTATTTCGGGCATATACAGTATCGTTCGAGTTAATGTGAACACAGAAAATTAATGAGACAAATTTACGGTCTTACTTTGGTACCGGTTAAATCCATGCTGGAATAGAATAAATATTGTGCTCAAAGTAACAACCAAAAATTGTATGTACATACTTATTTTTATTAACAACTACATACTACGGGAACAATTACATTTTGAAGTTAAACAAAACGTGAAAACACAACTCAATATACATATCTAATTAAATAGTAATATGACCGAATAGTATTGAATATTATTACAAATCGTAACTAATTTACAACCGGTAGAATAGAATTATTCTATACCAGCAAAAAAGTTGGTTTAAAACAATTCCAATTTGGAATTACATATATGGGATTGTTGTTTCAGATTTCTCAAAGTAAGACCGCAATTATTTTTTATTTTTTTTATTGAAATGAATATTAATAATTTATGTGCCCACCTTTGGCCTTAATGGCATCTTACATACGGTTAGGCATCGAATTAATAAAATTTTGATGATTTTATGTTATTTGTGAATCCCAGAACCAAACCTCGATAACAGCTTCCACCATTTTTTTTACTGTTCTACAGTCTTGTTTCCGAACTCCTCTAACCTTACATATTTATTTATTTTATTTTTCAAATAGCTCTTAAGCTAATTTTCCAGTTTACAATACAGTATATATACATCATCTACTTAATAATTATAAAATTTCCTTTAACAGTTCTGCCC
The DNA here is from genome assembly GCA_932526605.1 of Nephrotoma flavescens. NCBI lineage: Eukaryota > Metazoa > Arthropoda > Insecta > Diptera > Tipulidae > Nephrotoma > Nephrotoma flavescens. Next base: position 189,384,211 of record OW052220.1, on the reverse strand, counting down.
TAAAATGTCAAAACTTTGGTATTAAATGGCTGTAGGATGATTTGCAACAGCAACCATTCTTAAATTACTTATATAGGAAATCGTATTTAATACAGAAAAATCTTATGGAGTTAAGTGTTGCTCCCCGAATTTTCTAAATATTTTTAATAGTGAAGCGTATCGCGTAGTTGGTTTTTCTCTGTAATTCTTAATTTTGCTGGCATTATTAGGAATTTTGATTTGTCCGTAGTCTAAAAATCTCTTGTAAGTTTGTTTTATTTATGTTGTTATTAAGAGATTTATTTTAGAAAACATCAAAATTATTCATATACAAATGAAAATAACACACAGATACAACTACATGATACAAAAATTTCCCTTTGCAAATATTTGCAATCATGGTAGATGCAAAGCAATAGATAGTGTTGTGCGAAACAATTTATGCTTCTCTTATGGTCCATACATTTTCTATCAGATTATGCTAATTGGCCAACTCAGGACTGGAAAAAATTTTTGTTCACGGACGAAACGTATTTTATCGCGCAGGGCGTTCACGGTTTGTACGAAAATCCACAGGGGGAAAATTGATAGCGAAACATTTCGAACAAATACGTTAAACATCCACCAAAAGGATGTTTTGGTGATGTTTTTCGTATAAGGGCCCACCCAGTCTGGTACCAGTCGAAGGCATGATGAACGGCTTAAAGTATAAATCTATGCTGGAGCGGAAATTACACCGAAATTAAGAAAAAGTTGATGTTGGTGAAAATGTTATTTTCCAACATGATTCATCGCCATGCCATAAATCGAAATTGGTACCGAGTTACCTCGAACAGGAGAATATTAAATGCCTCGATTGGCCTGACAATTCAACGGACTTGAATTCGATAGACAATTTATGGGCCATTGGTAAGGTTAGAGTTCGGAAACAAGACTATACAACAGTAAAAACAATGGAGGAAACTGTTATCGAGGTTTGGTTCAGGAATCCACAAATGACAGAAAATTGCCAAAATTTAATTAATGCAATGCCTAACCGTGTGTACGATGTCATTAAGGCCACAGGTGGACACATAAATTATTAATTATTCATTTCAATAAAAAAATTAATAATAAATAATTTGTCTCATTAATTTTCTGTGTTCACATTAATTCGAACGATACTGTACTGATACCCTAATTAATAAGGAAGGCGTTTTTGGTTTTGGCTGCAAAAGACTAACAATTTCTGATAACCGTGGCCATTAACCTCTTGCAAATTTAGATGTACATAGTTGGATTCATCAAATCCAATAAATTTTTATTAGAAGCGAGGGCGCTGAGAGAACGTCAATTGTTGCACAACTTCCCAACTTTTAAGAATTTTTATCATATTCAATTGATAAATTACCGATTTCCATTCATTCTATTTCAGAATTTCGTAAATTGAAATTCGGTTCAATTTCATTACATTCTATTTTCTAAAGCTAATTTATAATTCAATTTTGCCAAATTCCATAAATTTAGAATTATAAACAATTTAAAATGCAATGACGTATGTATTGCAATTTTCGGGATTCCAGTGGCAACACAAGACTTTGAAATGCGACATTTAATATTAGCTGTGTTTCTTGACGCTTGATCTGATCCAGTTCAGTTCAAGTTTCATGAAACAACACAAAAGCGGTTGGTTAAATTTGAAATCAAAATTAGTGAACTAAAACAAAATTTGGATCATGTTTTCCATATAAAATTTGAACTGATCCGGATCAATGTGCGCGAAACACGGCAATTATTGAATTTAAATGCAACCGCTATACAGCCAAGAAAATTCACCTCTTGGTTTATCATTTTAGAAATTATTTCACTAAAAATCTAGAAAGAGTGTCTTATTGGAGGAAAAAATAGAAACTTTCTTCCTTTGGTGTCATCCAAAAGCCGGGGCGGTTTAAAAACTTAGAGAAGGACATGCCCAGATACATTGTCCACTTTGGAATGAAAATAGTCGCCCTTTGCAAAATTTTACTATGGTCTAGTGTCTAGTCTTCATATTCCAGCTAGATTTTTGTGTAACCAACAAGAGCTTGTCTTGTTTTACTGAATTACATACACATTTGTGTTTTTTTTTCAATTTCACAAAATGTTAAAAAGACCACAACCGCGCACCGATCACGCCGTCAAAGAACAAAAGATAATGAATTTTTCCGTCATCAAGGCTAAATAACCTAAAAATTAAATTTCAATGTGACTAAACATCTACATTTTTCTGAGTAACCGTGCGATTCTGGCGTATAGTCACAGATGGCTTAACTACAATATTTCGCATAACGATTCTGCACGTATGGATCAGTTAATTACCTGATCCATATCCGGTTCCTTTAACAACCTCTTAGCTTAATATCTACCAATTAGGTGGTCTTGAACATCGTAAATGCTAGAATTTTTATTATGTTGCACTAAAACTAATAAAAATAACCATTTTATAATTTATTGAATTATATTTTACAATACACAAACTGGATTTTAGATGTAACATTTTTAGAAAAAAAAATTATTCCGACATTATCATTTCGGGCCGAAGTAAATATTTTTTTTTGTTTTTTTTATTTTATTTATTTAATTTTATTTATTTATTTAATTATAATTCACAATAACAATTTTTATTAACTTTAATCCACTCAAAATCTAACATACCTCATTTTGAGCAATAGTTGCTCATTCATAATGAAATATGCAGGTCGGGATGGACTGTACAATTTTAACATAGAACTCAATACATGTTGCTTCTGCACATATTCCTTTTGGAATAATATTGTTCGTGTATCTTTTTTATCTTATTTATTACGGAGAATACATCCGTAATACACGATTTACTTATGTGAAGTCCATTTAAATATGTGAACTCGTATTTGATAATTTGTATTTGGCCCATTTTGGTTTATTATTTGCCTCACATTATCTGATGCTCTGGTAAACGGTAGTAAATACGCTGTGAGGCCTTTCAACAGTGGTCTTTTAATCCTTATATCAGCGATGGAACGTTTTATTTTATGCATTTGGATTTTCCTCGAGAATGCTTACATTGCCAATTCCAATTTACAATTTAAAAAAAAAATTGAAATAAAAAAAATCGAAAAATATAAACTGTTTTTTGTTGTTGTTTATTTTCAACAAAAAAAAAACATAACCCATATAATCAATTTTTTGCCTAATTTCTCTAGTTCTCTTCAAAACATTATTTTGCACAAAAATATGTCGTATTTTATCGTTTATTTAACAATAGAAATAGAAGTTCAATGGCTCGTATTAATAAAAATCACAACTTGACAGGTCTCCAAATTATTTGGAGAGTCAGTAATAGAAATTTTATGAGTATTACCACCAGAATACCAATTTAGAGATACTCTTACAAACAAAACTAGGCACGAAATTATGAATTTAACTTAATTATTGCGAAAATAAATTAAGTCTATTGAACTTGTATATTCCAATCGTCCTTGCATAACTCCAACTTTGAGAGCTAATAACAAAATGTTAAAAGAAAATTTCGACAAAAACTTCTTGAAAAAAAAGGCCATGGAAATTTTACTTATTACTAATACAAATACGAAATTAAGATTAAAACGATACATTTTTATGTTTATACAACATATAATTAAACACAACGTTATAATTTTAATTCAATTCCAATAATTACATTCAATGAAAAATCTGTAACGAGCTCTGACACGATTCTAATTAAGTTCTCTATATATGCTCCGTATCGAGACAAATTGATGAAATGGCAGCAATTAATCACACATCTTCAGATCAATAAATTTACTCTACAACTCGATGAAACAACACTACGGGACAATGAAGCGTTTCTGATGGTGTATGTCAGATTTTTAAATAATGATTAGCTCTCAGAAGATATGCTTTTTGCTCGGATGCTCAAAACAAACACCACAGGTGGGTATGAGTCAATTTTTCAAGAAGTTAAGACTCTTTAATGAAAAAAGTATTCCTCTGCAAAATATAATCGCGTGTGCCACTGATGGTATGATTGATTTGATGCACCGCCACCGAGACGGGACCAACGTTTTATGCTTATCAAAATTGGAACCAAATATTAAAAATCTAGGAAATTCCCATCAGACGCTACGTTCTCATTAACTAATAACATTGTACATTTTATAATAAGGCTGTGTGCCAAACTTAAAGTAAAAGTCAATTTTAAGTAAATTTTTCGGTAAATTCAATTATTTTTCACAAACTATGACAAATTGTCGAAAAATCTGCTAAACTCGGTTTTTACCGTAGTAAACGATTTACCTTGTTTGGCACACAGTCTACTTAAATTAAACAAAAAATGAAGTTTTGCTTTATAATTCTTTATGCGTAAACTACGAGGTGATGGGCCACAGAAGAAAATAATAATCGAGAGTGGGTCTATGGCAAAATAAGGTTGAGAAACACTAACCACGATGAGATCATTTGTTTAAAACAGAACATGAGTTGTGTGGAACAAGTCTTCAAAACTTTCGTATAGAAATTAGAGTACAGTTTTGAATTTTTATAAAAAGAAAAATCCCATTGGTTTAGTTAATGGTGGGAAGGGAGGATGTTTCGATTAGAAAATATGTTAATTTTTGTTTTTTAGACAATCAATATAGGTATGTATCTTGGTTATTGTGCGCGTATTATCTTTCTAATGAAAATTATGTTTTTTCAATTAAAAGGGGTAGTTATGTATTACGATGACATCTGCCTTAATACCAATTACAAAAGGATATTTTTTATTCAGTAAACTGTTTCTAATAAACACTATGCAGACGTTTTATGATTATTACATATAAGTACACATATTCAACTTTGTAGTTTAGTTAGTACATATAAAAACCAATGACCTATCGAAAGTAGTAAATACAAACATCCTTGAAGGGATTATGATTTCTAGTTCATAAAGAAAACGAAACAGAAAATGCTCAAGATAAAACTATTAATATAATATTGTAGTATGTATATAAAGAAGGCAGATGGTTAATTTTGTATTTACGTATTTTATGTATGTATTTATGTACGGTACCACCAAAATAACACAAAATGGTGTTTTGATACACGATCATCATGGATCAACATTTTTATTAAGCTTGAATATAAAATTTTACCTGGAAATGAAAATTGTTAGTTAGTCAACTATGTATATGCCACCTTTGTGTCGTTAAAAGAAATTTATTTTTATTAAAGACACATTTATAAATTTTTATTTATAAAAACAAAACCATTATTAGTACAAATTTTTAATTGCGCTTACGTGTAGCTATATGTTTAAATTCTACTATAATTATTTTATCATAGTTTCAATAAATTTGTTTTGTTTTTGTCAAGGGGTGAAAACTTGATCATAAAGAAGCATATTGCACATATACCAACCTCATTAACTATACAGCGTGTCGCAACTGATTGAATCGAACGGAACGGTTAGATTCCTCGATCTAAACGATGGGTGTCCCATAATGTGTGTTTAACAAATATATCTGTGCCAATTTAACATAATCACTTGTCGAGATAAGTGGTTATGTTGAATTATATTCTGTTCGATAGTATTTACCATTTTTTCATTCCCTTCAATTTTTCATCAAAATCCGACTATTTTTGACCGAGATCACTTATATTGAATTTAATTTTGCGTTTGGTATTTATTTAAATCGATCTGTTTTTTTCTAAATGCTAATTAAAAATTTTGGGAATTCATATAAAAAGTGCTTGAAGGTGTCAATAAACACAGTTTAAAACCCCCTGATACCATGAGTCCAAAAATAGTTTAGTTGTGTACCATAATTTTTTCACAAATTAATTTAAAATTTAAATTTGGTCCCCTGAAAAGTAGCTAGAAAATAGATAAGTAGTTTTGTTGAATTGCTTTGCCACAAATATTTTTCTTAATATAAGTTAAGTCCTATCTATGTGCTTTTAGAAAATCATAACCTGTCAAGATTGTGATTATAACATTATCTTAGGACGTAAAATGATAATTATAAATAAATGACGTAGTTTTGTTTTTAAATTTTCTATCCGGTTTCTGGGTAATTTACCGGGAAATAATGGACATTGTTCAATTTCCAATTTTATAGAATTAAAAGCTTATTTTTAATTATATTTGTTTATTTTATTAAGTTGAATTTTTGATGGTATATCATCGGGCGGTATTTTTTTTTAAAATAGAAAATACATATTTATAAATTTTAAATTAAAATAAATTATAATTTTATATAAATTAATAATTATTTTATATTAATCATTTCTTTTATTTTTTATTTTATACTAGCTTTTTTTGTGACGCGAAAATTGAAATTTTTATAAATAATTGTCTAGTTTAAAAAAATTACAATAACTCCGCGATGAAAGTAATACAATACCGAAAAATATAATTAAAATGTTGGTGATCTTTTCACTTGCCGATAAATTAGTAAAACTATCCAATTATAAACTAACTTTATTTTAACCATTTGTCAACACCATTTACTAAGAGTTAAGCTAGATTAGAACGCGAAAGTTATCAGGATTTTACAAACACCACACGAATTTCGAGATCGAAAAAATATATCTATAATTTGAATATTATTTTAGGAGTTTTGGTTCCAGGCCTAATGGTGCGAATCTTGTTAAGAATAAGTCGTTTACCTTGCTCGGGTACTTTGTACAATTATAAAGCCTAATGGGCTAGTTATATAGACGAAAACGAAACGGACTGAAATGAAACGAAACGAAAGACAAAAGAATTATGGTTATATAGACGAATTGGTGAAACGGTTTTAACATTTTCATATTTGTTTTTAATTTTATATTATTTGAAGTTTACTTCTCGTGTGTATGAAAACTTATCTTGGTAATCCATTTTATGTGTGGCGAACTAAATAGAAATATACAAAATATATAAATTTATACAAAATATAAAATACATATTTTGACAATTTGACGTAAGTGCTAGTAAGGATAACTAAAAAATACATGACCGATAGTGTATCACCGCAAAGACGAAACGAAAGCAAATTGAATTGAATCAATTTCTCCGTCCGTTTTCGTTTAGTTTCTTCTATATAATTAGTTTAGTATGTTTTCCTGTATTCAATTCGTTCGTTTTGTTTCGGTTCGTTTTGTTTTCGGCTATATAACTAGCCCATAAGTTAAGTAGAAATAGAAATGGTTTTAATTCGCTTCTAACAAAACATTTGTGTTTTCTATTCACACTGTCGTTGTATCTTTGCTGTGAGTGACAAATTTAATTGCAATAGTTTTGTTTTCTGAAGCCTTGTAACTTCTCTTGTATCATTACATGTATCATTTTCTACAATCAGCACTGATGCCACTTTTTTATTTATTATTATTCTTAAGTACCTTATTTCATTCGGAGTTAATTCTTAAGAGTTGTAAACAAATTTTATTATACATAAACATAAAATTATAAAACATTGTCTTATAATTAAGTTTGTTACCATCCAGACTTCTGGAATATTCATTCAACGATGCTCAAGAATGTGTGATCTTAGAGGTGTACAAAAATAAGCATTATTAGCAATTTGTGTTCGCACCTAATGTGATGTGGACTTTTTGCTTACTTTATCTCTACGTGTGACGTTTAGCTTCTATGTCTTAATTCATTTGAGTCAGGAATATCAAATTTGATAACATTTTTCATTTTAGTTGTTATTCGGCCAAATTATCTATACTTCTATTAAAATTTACGAAATTACCGGTAAAATTTAAAAAACATGTGGTAAGTTAATAATTGGAAATAGTCGGTAACCTGGTTAACTGGTTCATCGAAAACCGTTATTGGATGCGCTAGTTTCTTCAACATCACAGAGTGCTTGAGTGTAAGGCGTTTATTATGGAGAAATTTTGAAATCAGTAAATGCCCGAAGAGAACTTGGAAAAATGTATTTTATTGCTTCGAAATCTATGAAATAGAAGTCCTATATTCCCGTATTAGCTGCAATGTCATTTGCCCGGGGTGGAGTGTCGAAAGGTTAGCAAACATTTCGTTTCCACTAGACCACTGAACAAACGTTTTTACTTCGTTTAAACGAATTTAAAAAATAAAATTTTCTATTATTTTGGATTATCGATATTCAAATGAGATAAACAAGTTTTACGAGTTTACGGCCCGTTTTGCAAAATCTAGGAGCATCCCATTATATTGCACTTAATAAATGTAAGTTTAAAATGATACGAATAGAATAGAATGACTCATTGGAGCTTTTAAATAATTATATAAGGAATTAAAAGAAATGTGCAGTTTAATAATTTTAATGTATTTCTGCAAGTTTTAGAGGGTTTATGCGTTTTAGATAAACATTATTTTAAGCATCATGAATTCAGGATATTTTAAGGTTTTGCTCAAATGGTTTAAAGCCAAATAAAATGTGAAGATTACGTACAGAATTGGTCGTGTTTGTTTAGTGGTTTACATTTTTAGAAAATATGTTTATATGATTAGCTAAAACAAATTCATTAGTAACAAAATTTATTTGTACTTTTTACGCCCAGTCAATATAAAAATTTGGATATACTCATTGGTTTCTCAACATTATTTTCTGCAGATCAGCATACGTTAAATTTTTAATATCAGAAGAATGGCTTATAATTTTACATAAGAATTGATCACATGTTCGTGCTATATCGAGTGCTGTTCCCCTTAATATCACAAAATTACATCATACAGTATCCCGCTTTTCAGTACGAAACGGTTGAGTACTATTCCTTTTAATAACACATCATACTTTTAAGATCTCCTCACGGTTGAGTTCAATTTGTCGTTTATACTAAATTTTATCAAATATTAAATATGTAGTAATAATAGGTAGAGTAATAGGTAGGTTAGGTTTCAGTGGTTTGACATTTAAGCCAATTTTGGCCCATTGTGATATCACGGATTCTTCACCCACTCACACAACTACCACCTGCACATTGCAAGCTCCATGACAACCTGTACATTGACTTGAACGGTGGGAATTCTCCACTCCGTCAAAGGGTATTAGTTGTGTTTATTAGCATCATCGATTGTAATCGATGATGAAAATTCAATTTGCATCTAGCCTCTGAAGGGATTCGAACCCAGTATCTCCCGGTCCAAGTGCCGAAGCTTTAACCACTGCACCACTTGTCCTTGTTGTGTGTGTGTAATAAAATTAAATAAAAATTTATAAATTTTTATGGCTCGACATATTTATTTACTTTATTTTGACAACTAGACTACACAGTTAAATTTATGTGAAATTATATTTACTTTTCCAAATCAATGTGAAATTTATGGCTCAAATAGAACAAAAAATCAAAATTGATGTGGTTTTATGTATGTATTGGAGATATTAATAGGTCTATTATGAATCTCACTCGTCACTGGGTGAAGAGTCGTCACTATAATTCTATTTTGGTATTATGATTATCGCAGTGAGCGAGTGATCGTCACATGCGTGTCGCATAGAATTCTTGGTATTATAATTCTCAGTGAGCGAGTATAATGTTATATATGCTCACCTAAAATATGATGGTGAGAGTCAAGTGACAAAGTATTTTTGGTATTAGAAATATAATATTTTAACATTAAAATAATTAATTTATATTTTTCATATAAGAAATAAACCAAAAATTACCAGAATTCAACGATTTATCAAACTTGTTGAAGAAATGGAAAAAACCAGGATATTGCCCGTGGATTTCCAGATGTTGGTTTTGATTGATTTTCTGATTGGCCACGTTAATGTTTTGTTCCTCCTCTATTTCATCTCCTTTCTTTTCTTGTATACACAATTTTTTATATAGTATATTTTTTATATAATTATTTTGTGTCGTAAAAATATCTTATCCTTATAAATTTTGTCGAAGACATACAAAAATATCATTTTATGAAAATTGAGAAAAATTTGTGAAAGGAACAGAAACTTAATTTATACAATTTGCTTACCCAAGGTTGGTTCCACAAATAAACGATAGAGAATATTAAAACTATACCGCAAATAAATGTAACATCAATTTTTTACAAAGTCTAATTATTAAAATTACAAAGTAAAAATTTTTATATTAGAATTTGCAAATCAATCATCGCAGGAATTCGGATAAGTTTCTGCAATATACTGCCCTCCTAGAATCAAACGCGGTATCTACAAAAAATGGGAAATTGAGGTTATGGTTTTTTTAGTAACCTGGCATGTTAGTCTAGCTATTTACCAACGGAAAACGCGGTTTTTACATTTTTTCTTTCAAAAAAAAAACACGCATCATTTTATCGTATCTTTCTAAAATTTGTACTTCTCCTAAGCACAAATGGGGTACCTACATACTACTAGCTAAAAGCATTTGTTTCTAGTATTAGTACGATTTTGATGATTTTTGTGATGCGGTTGCAAAAGCCCAAAAATCAAACGTTGAAATTAGGAAAATCTAACACTATGACTTTTATCAGTGGAAGGATTACAAATCAGAAGTTATTAGACGCAGGTACAACGCTGTATCTACATCAATCTTGTAACTTAGCATGTGAAAATATTTCTTTTTACGATAAATGCCGTATGTGATTTTTTAGTTGGAAGATTAATTTTTTATTTACCCATTTTTCAACAAAAAAAAAATGGCTCAATTTAAGTCCAAACCACACAAATGTGTGAGTAAAAAAATCATAGTATGTATGTAATGGCGTTTTTGATAAAAAAATTCGCTCGATGTGAAGTACAACCAACACAATTGTGTGTATAGTTATAGTGTTTTTTTCGGACGAATAGGTTTGAAAGGAAAACACACACATTTGTGTTTTGGTTCAAAACACATACAAAAATAAATTTTTGACATGGTATTTTTGCCGTACCCACACAATTGTTACCGGGCAGGAAAAAGGATTAAATTTAACATTTCTATTAACCCGTTCCCGCAAATGATGGCTATAGCAGCCATATTTTTGGTGATATGTAGTCAAATGACGGCTATAGCCGTCCTGCATATTTTAATTAATTAAAAAAGGAACATCATTCGTACGAAGTGTACTAATGCATGTATTTGCTAATTATTCAGTAATACATCAAAGATAAAAAAGATGTAACATTCCAGATAGCATATCAATCGTTTTTTATTGTTTTGATTTTTCATATTTAACAATTCGATATATTTCCGCCTTCAGAGACAAATGACGGGTTTCAGGTTCAGCAAATGACGGCTATAGCCGTCATTTGTTCTGGAGATAGGAAAAATGTTGTGATGCGCAAATGACGGCTATAACCGTCGAGAGTTTTCATTGAAAAACTGTGAGAAAGCTCTCTTCAAAACATATAAATAACGTTCAATTTCATATAGTTCACATAGTCTTAAACAATGGAAAACAAAAAAGTGTGTTTCTTAGCACGGTCGTCAATTTAAAAGTGTGCGGCAACGGGTTAAACTTTTCACACCAATTTACCTAAAAGATTATATTTATTATATAGCAAACATTCCAATTTACAAAGGGCTCTTACCAAAACTTGAATGGGTAATTTCTCAATGTCATGTCACCATTAGATACCGCTTTTGATTCTAGGACCGTAGTATAGGTATGTACACCTTTAATGATGTTACCTTCATGAAGTTTTTATGAAGGTAACAAAGGCATTTATTAGAAGAACATGAAAGTCTGAAGAAAGTTGTTTTGAAAACTCGTTGATTCGTTTATTAAAATTGATATTCAATCTCTATTATGCATAAATCGCGGGATATTTCATTTTAAAGGAATATCATTTTAACGGAATATTTGAATTTAAATGGGCAATTACATTTACAGCAAAAGTTTTCTACACATGGCTTAAGTTTAGAGAATGGATGCAGTAGGGTAAAAGGTCACTGGGTTGTTGAAATGTTTTCGTGTTGAAGATTTGGAATATGGCCAACTCGGCGGAACTACCTAGCCCAATTTAAATCGAATTTGGTTAAATCCCGTATAAGGAATCAAGTTCTAACACTATAGTTTAGATTACCTATTTGATTTATTAAGCAGTTACAATTGATATATTGAATACAAATGGGAATCTTATGTTATTCAAGGATGTTTCAGTGTAATTCTGAATTATTTTTATCCAATCGCATTCTTCACTCGTAACTGTTTTGTAAAAATGCATACATGTTATAACTAAGGTTTCGAATGATATCGCTCTTTGCGGTTTAACGTATCCATTATTAATAATTCAAGAACGGTTGAACAATTTTTAGTAAGGGGACTCAAAATGAGAGAAAAAATGAATAAAGAGATGATGGGTTCTAGTTAAAAGAAGTTAGGGATGGGAAAAATTTGGGAAGAATTAGTTTAGCGATTAAAACCCACAGTTAATTTTTTTATACCAATTGCAAATGTTTATAACCACTTGAAACGACTGGACTAGCGTAATTGGAGGGTTAGATTTATCGTACGATACGTAACAATAATTCACGGCTTACTTGATGAATCAAATTACTCCACTGGTCCAAAACTTTTTTCATTTTCTTTGTTAATTTTTATTATTACTTCAATTAATTTAATGTGGTTAACTATTCACTCGTACATGCACTCCAACTATTCACTCTTAGATGCACATGCACCACAAACCAGTTCTGCAGTTAAAAGTTAGTACAATTGCACACGTTTATGATGTTTTAATAGATAACTACCATATTATTCAGAAACTTCAAATTTTTTTATAGAGAAAGCTCTGAATTGTTTTCTAGATGTTTTATTTCTTTTATTTTATTATTTTTTGGGTAGTGCTAGCAGCGACACGCGACTCGAGAAAAAATTTTTTTAGTTGTATGTACATACACTTCATTTTGTTTTGTTTTTGCCTTGTTTAAAATTACAAATATATTTGTACATACATCTAAAGAAAAATACAAATACACACCAAAGTTATAATATTAAAATTACAGAAAAGCAATAGCAGAAATGAGATAGCACTTTACTTCTTACGAACATTCAAAATACATATATATGTATAAGAAAGGTAAAAGAATAAAAAAAGAATTGAAATCGAATTTTTATTTCTCCGCCATACATTTAAATTCGAAAAAGTATTGAAATTGCGCAAAAAATTCTTGAACTTTTTTTTGTAAATTTAAAAAATTGTTTTCTTGCTTGTTGTTATTCTTCATATTTCTTAAAATAATAGTGATTTTCCGATTAAAGTTAAAAGTTACTTCCTCAAAATGGGAATTAGGCCCACAAACTTACCGACAGAGGTGGCTCAAATTTTTAACAAAAGTTAATTTGTTATTAATTTTCTCGTCTATGGTATGTCTGACTGAACATTTGCCATTGAAAATGAAAACTGTTTTTACGTATAAGGCTTTTGTTTATTGACAAAAGAACAAGAAATTTAAGTTCATTGTACTTTTATGTGACGATTTACGATTACAACCCCGAGCATATTGCGGATTTTTTAAAGGGGTTCATGTAAAATATACCATGGAAATATTTGAAAGGGACATGTAGACGTTATTCACAGTCATAACCGTCCCAAAATACGGAATAGTTTACGATTTTGTATTTTTTGCATTTTTAAATTTAAATATTAAATTATGAACATTTAATGAAAACTATAATTTATAATTTGTGTGTTGTTTATAGCCCAAAAAGAGAAAGAACTACAAGCGAATTGATATAAAAACGCGCAAGAGGTTGTTAACCTTATTATTAATAGTTGATTTTATTCAATTAACATAAAAATAATGTTTGTTTGTAGTTTTTGTATATAGTTTAATTGTGAAATTAATAATTAAATTTCTAATTGTTATTATTCACACATACTTGTATTAAATTTACTACTAGTCCATCGATCGCCACTACTAGAGAGGAAGTTAAGTTTGCTTTCGTGTTTTGTCTCTGGTTAGTGATTAGCCGACATGATTAATTTCGCAACTAGTTTTGGTATTCATAGGCTCTTTTGTATCAAGTTCAATGTCATTTACTATTGATTTTAGGTGAATGTGTATTTTGATTTTAAACTCACCTTGATTTATTTTTTAATGTCTGATGTATATAAACTATTTCATAGTTGGATTTGTAATTCTTCTTAACCACACTCCATTTTATGTATTGTTCTTATTTATTTATACATACTCATACTACTATTTTAATTTATAGAAAATGAACGGATTAATTTACGTCACATTTTCATTGTTTAATTAAATTTAAAGCAAAGTAACAATCATATTTTTCACATCGACCCGAGTACACATCATATATTTTTCTTACCCACCTAGTTAGTATACGGAGTACGTCTACGTAAATACAAATGTTATCTCATGAAAAAGGAAAATAATCCATTTTAAATTCGGAAAAACAAAAAATGGAAAATCTATAGAAAACATGCATTATTACATTTTTTGTAGTTTATTATTATTATATCTCGCTGAAAAATATCTATCTGAACTGTACAAAAATGTTTCCAGTAAATCAATAAACTACAGAACCAAAAAAAAAATTATTTATGTTTTATAATTAAACAATTTGTCTATTTTAAAAGGTGAGAGGTTGTACGCTGTATGTGTATTAACCAAATCATAAGCGTATAGCTTTTCCCCTTTTAATTTAGATGCCTCATCATTTCTTTTTTATATACATACATTTCCTAATAACTTTTATTCACTTTAAATATTTGACAACATTTTCTTATTGATTTCAGAACGCACACATCCACATATAAATAAAAAAACCACCATGTTTTGTAAAGTGATAACGCGATTTTAATGCATATAAAATACGCGAATCCCATTTTAATTACAAGTTTTTTGAGTTAAATACGGAATGGAAGAATTAGATAATGACCAGTGTAAAGAAGGTGACAGGATACGATCACTTCAAATTACTACTAATAAATTATCAACACCTCTATTACCAAAATCAGCAGCTGCTTATTGTGTAGTTGTTGATAAAAAAATTTACAACGATTATAATAAAAAGTTTTAAATTTTTTATTTTGTGAAATTTAGAAATTCGAGAATAGAAAATTTAGGAAATCTATATTATAATATATTGCACAATAAATAAATAATTTTAGATTACTGATATTCTGCAAATGAACACTGTGAAACTGAAACATCGTTAAGGATATATACGTTTTTTTTTAATTTAAGGTAATTTTTATAATATTTTTCTCCAGATTTCCAATTCAATATTTTTGTTCAATTTATTTCCAGGATATTTTTTTGCTTAATAAACTAGATAGTTGTATATAGAAAATAAATTACGATTACATACATATTAGGATTAAAAAATTATTATTAATGATTTAAAAATATATAATTTAAAACCAATTCCTATATAAAATACATAAAACATAATCTCAAATGGATAACACACAAAATATGTTTCATGGAAATCATCAAGGGTAAGTTACATAAAATTTAATTGATGCATAGAATATTCTAAGCAAAAATATTGTTTGGTTTCTTATTTTAAAGGGATTATTATAGATATGACTCAAACGCACCGAGACCAATGGGTCCTCCAGGAGGTTATCCACCACGACACAGACCTCCTCATCCACTTCAACAGCAGCAGCAACCTCAGTATCCGCCCTATCAAGCCACCGGACCTGATACAATGTATTCAATGGGAGATCAACACACTGGTATGGGACTGGGCGATATTAGTGGGTGGGGTACACCAGGTGTGACACAAGCCAGCCCTTATGGAACACCTGCAATGGGATACGGCCATACACAGGCTTCCCAACCCCAACAGCGACAAACACCGACCCAAACGGGGTAAGTTAATATGGTAAAATAAATGCAATGCAAACTTTTCATACAAATACGATTTTAAACAGGTATAGGCAGCATATCAGTGGGTATCCGCAGCAAGATCCACAAAAAATGCAGTTCAATGCACAACAAAGTATGCTTGGTGGGTTGATGCAGCAGCCCGGATATGGTACAATGAGTCAAACTCCTCAATCTCAACAGCAGAGAGTACCTCATTATTCGCAGTCTGGACCACTCCCTATGTATCCTGGCACGCAAAGTCAAACGGCGCCAACTCAGCCATATGGTGGATATCCAACGAACATTCAACATCAAAGTAGCAGGTCGGGCCAGCATGTTGGCTATGGCCTTAGCATGGAGCAGCCCACTTATAGTCAACATTTACAAAGTTCAGCATCTGCTTCGCATCATTTAACAGCCCCACCTCAACAACCAACACAGCAATTGCCTACGCACCCTGGCCAACAGTCGCAAAGTCATTTAAATCAAACACCTCAGGGGCATTTAACTGGACCAGCTGCATCATCACAAATGCATCCCAGTCAAATGCATCATTCCACACAACAATCTCATGGTAACCAAGCAAGTCATCCGCAACATCCGAATTTAACAACCATGCAATCAGTAGGTTCAATGCATAATATTGCACAGTCACCAGCTGTTGTACAGCAAAGTCATACACAACAAACTCAAGGACAGCCTCCACCTCAGCTTCAACAGCAACCTCACTTATCATCTCAACATTCTAATTTAGTTCACACACAACCACAACTCCCGTCGCTTATGCATGGATCCGGGTCAGCCGTAAACCAACATCAGCCTAGTGTTCAGCAACCACAAAATCCAATGGTAGGTCATCAAATGCATAATATGGGCTATCAACCGCAAACTCCAAATGTCCAACCGCAGCAAAATTATTTGTCTACGACAAAGCCGCAGGCGCAGCAACAACAGCAACAACAAACTCAACATGGCGGAAGTCCTCAATATCGAGCTCCGTATCCCCAGTTGTCACCGCAAATGTCACCGCGTCCGCCTCAAATGTCTCCACATCCTCAAATGTCACCTAGACCAGTTATGTCACCTGCCAAGCCACCAACCAGCGCACCATCTTCGTTATCTCCTCATATGGGTGGAGTACAAAGTCCACGCCCTGCGTCACAGCAATCTCAGCCTGGTAAAGTACCACAGCCAATTAATAGTGGACCTGTATCTACACTGCAGGCACTGGAACAAATGGTAATGCCGCCTTCAAATGTACCCAACGAATCAATGGAATACAGCCAAGCCGCTTACCGATCGCAGCATCAGCAAATGCAATCAAATCCATTATCGCCGATTGGTCCACGAATGCCTATATCTCCCCAACACCAGCAACAATGGGGTATGCCTCATAGGCAACCATCGGGAATTAGCAGCAATCATATGCATCAACATATATATGCACAGCATCAACAGCAGCATATGCCACTTAGTTCACAGCAAATGCCACCCAATTCCCTTACTCAATTGACTGATTTAAATATGACACCAGTATCGCAAACACTGCCACCAGTTCCACCACCGACAAATATTCAACCAACCTATCAGACTGTTGGTGGACCGCCACCAATTAGTAATGTATCAAGCGAAATCGTAACAGACAATTTACAAACTAGTATCACAACAAGTTTACATTCGCCTTCGAGTAAAGATTTAATGGGCGGTAGTACGACAACTCTAACAGCAATGACAAACAGCAGTAATAGTATTAATAATCCAACGGAAATGAGTAGCTTAATTGATCCGTTTTCGGGTTTAATGGAACCACTAGTGGCAAATCCAGTAATTCCTGTATCACTAACAGAACCTTATACGGATCCGTCGAGTCCATTACCAACGTTAGAAAATAAAGTACAAACAATTAATAGCAATAATAACAGTAATGAAATAATAAACTCATCTAATCTAAATAATGAAAGTGATAATTTAAATTCAATATCCGAGGTTACTTCGTCCGATTTATTAAAACCGTCGGACATTTTAAGTTCAGAATCGACAACAAATATATCGTCCGAAGGCAGTATACCCAATCAAGGATTGGATTCTATGAGTCGTGATAACAGTTCTAGTAGCATAACAAATGATGAAAATACTAGAGGTAGCAGTAGTAGCAATGGAGAATCATTTGAAACTCCGCAATCCAATCCACAACAAAATCAAATGGAATCGACTAGTATTGAAAATGAATCGAATTTAGCAATAGAAAATGAACCAGAGCAAAGCTCTGCCGATGACGAAGAAAAAATTGAGTCAACGTTTGACGAACAAGAAAATAGTAGGGGCCCAATACAGCATGTACAAGAGAATGTCACAACCACCGAAAATCTAGAACACTTGTCGTCTGATTCCCAGTCGTATAATAAAGATGAACATGAAGATACTTCAGGTGGAACGATAATTGCGCCCGCCGACGAAATAACTATAACAAAACCAACCGAAACGGTACAAGCTGAACCTACTACAACTACAGCTCCAGCACAAACTTCAACTGATGTTACATCAAATACTAATCTTACTACAATATCAAGTGTACCAATCCAAATTATCGAACCGACTTCAATATTGCTTCAAACTGAACCTATACCAACACAAGCGCCACTGTCTGTACAAACGCAAATGTTTACCCAGCATCCAGGTATATTGCCAATTCATCATGAAATGGGAACTTATCCAACTCCGGGACCGTTACTACATCAACAAGAGCGTTCATCGATCCAGCAACAAATTCAAGATTTGTACTGTGTTCCACCTTCGTCTGAAGTAAAAGAAAAAATTATCAGACTACAGGACAGAATGAATATGCTGCAGCAACATGAAGTTACCGATCAATGTTTGGGCGGTCCACAATGTATGTGGCAACCGCCAATTTATCCATCGACGATGATTGAAAGTCCACAGGTATCGAGTACAACTGGTCGTGGCCGCGGCAAAGGACTTCAAAAGCCACGTAAACCACGCACTAAAAAGGTCGATAAAATACTGGCTCAGTCTACAATTGATTCTAATGATGGTAATATAACACCAACAGCGGCGCTACCCCCAACAGAACAATTGCCTGTGTCCGAGGATTGTGTCACACAAGGTGCAGGTATGAGTGACCTACCACATGATATTTTAGATATGAATGAATCGGCAGATTTGTCACAAGATGGACATGATTCGTCAAACGAATTGGACACATCGACTGATGGAAAAGGTCGAAAGAAGAAACAAAAGAAACCTCGAGAACCGAAAATACCGAAAACACCTAAAGAACCGAAAATTCCAAAAGAACGGAAGAAAAAAGAACCGAAAGATCCCAATAAGCCTATGAAGAAACGCGGTCGAAAACCGTTGAATTCATCTCATGGTGGAAGTAGCAATGATACTTTCGAAGCCGACAATAGCACTGCTGATGGGTCATTTTCAATGGAAGCCCAAAACGCTGATACGTCAAAAACATTTGACGAAAATACATCAACCTCTATGATTGGACAAACACAAAATTCGTGTGATGCTAATTCTGAACATATAATGACACAGAGTACGAGTATTACAGCAGGTACTAGTGATGAAGTTACAGATTTTGATGATATTCCAGTTTCAAAAATACCTATTAAATCTTTATTAGAAGAAGCAGCCGCTAAAAAAGCGGAAGCTGAAATGGATGATAGTCCGAAAAATTCAGATGCTGAAACTCCTGCCACCACAAGAAAACGCCGTTGTCATGGACCAAGAAAACGAAAAAATACAAAAAAGTTAGGTCGAAAAGGAAAAGGACTCCGTGGTCGTCTACCTGATTCGGATGGTGAAGATGATGATAATTTGGTTACCACGCCGCCACCCTCACCACCACCTGATTCGGAAATTGATAGTTCAAAGCGTCGTTCAGCCAGAAATACCCAAAGAAAGAAGTATGTCGATGATGTAATGATTCGATTTTCCGACGATGAATCTGGAATTACATCACCTAGTGGGAAGAAAGAAAAGAAAGAAGGTACTGAAAAGAAAACTTCCGAATCTGCAGAAAATAGTGAAACTCTTGCATCTGTCTTAGATCCATTCGAAGACAGTTTAGAATTAGAAAAACCGGAACCGTCGACGGGGAAACCAAATTATGTATACGTCAACACAACCGACGAAGACTCTATGGTGGTTCAACATGTACTAGCGTCAAGAATGGGGAAACGTGAACTAAAGCCTGAAGTAATAAAAGTAGAGCCAATACCTGAAATTGATAAAGTTAAAGCCGACGGTTCGGATGATGCCGAATGCGACGATGAAGATGATGAAAAGCCGCTTATCGACGGAATTAAATCGGAAGCAAGTCAATCGAAACCAGAACTGAAAATAGAAAAGGATGAAAAATCTGAAGAAGAAGATAAAATCGATGAGGATGCCCCGGCGGATGAACTAGAACTAATGGAAATAGACGAGAGTGAGAAACCTGCCGAAACCGAGGATATGAAGTCTGAAGTTAAATGTGAAACGCAACCTGAAATTGCGGGGGCAGAAGATTCGGTTGAATCAAAATTGGAAGCAACCGAAGTAGAAGAAAAGGTAAAATCGGACGAAGTAGCTAATCCTGAATTAGAGACTAAAACCGAGGGCACTGAAAGTGAAAATAAAGAAACAAACACCGAAGAAACACCTAAAACTGATGATAAACCAACTGAGCCTGTTTTCGTTGAAGTTGAAGAATTTTTAGTAAAATATCGTAATTTTTCATATCTTCATTGTGAATGGCGTACGGAAGAGGAGTTATATCGCGGCGATCGGAGAATTGCTTCAAAAATTCGTCGTTTTCAGATCAAACAAGCTCAGCAATTAAACATATTCGAAAATATAGAAGAAGACCACTTTAATCCAGAATTTGTCGAAGTTGATCGCATTTTAGATATGTCTGAACATACAGATTCACAAACCGGTGAAACAGCTAAACATTATCTAGTCAAATGGAAGAGTCTTCCATACGAAGATAGTACTTGGGAATTGGAAGAAGATGTCGATCCTATTAAAATAACACAATATGAAAAATTCAGTAAGGTACCGCCAAAGGAAAAGTGGCGAATGCGTCGTCGACCTAATCCAGAGCAATGGCGTAAATTAGACGAAACACCTATCTATAAAGGTGGAAATACATTGCGTCCTTATCAATTGGAAGGTTTGAATTGGTTAAAATTTTCTTGGTACAATAATCACAATTGTATATTGGCCGATGAAATGGGTTTAGGAAAAACAATACAGTCTCTAACATTTGTTCATTCTATCCATGAATATGGCATAAGGGGGCCATTTTTAGTAATAGCACCTCTCTCCACTATTCCAAATTGGCAGCGTGAATTTGAGTCGTGGACTGATTTAAACGTTATTGTTTATCACGGTTCAATAACAAGTAAACAAATGATAAACGAATATGAATTTTACTATAAGAATGATACCGGAAAAAGTAGCAAGGAAATTACCAAATTTAATGTACTGATTACAACGTTCGAAATGATTGTTACCGATTATATTGATTTGAAGAACTTTAACTGGCGTTCCTGCGTAATTGATGAAGCTCATCGTTTGAAAAATCGTAATTGTAAATTACTCGAAGCATTGCGGCAACTTAATTTAGAACACAGATTATTACTTTCTGGCACCCCATTACAGAATAATGTTAGTGAACTATTTTCACTGTTAAATTTCTTGGAGCCTAGTCAATTTAGCAGCAGCGAGGAATTTTTAAACGAATTCGGTAGTTTAAAAACAGAATGTGAAGTACAAAAATTACAAGCGTTACTCAAGCCTATGATGTTACGCCGCTTAAAAGATGACGTAGAAAAGTCTCTAGCACCCAAAGAAGAAACAATTGTCGAGGTTGAATTAACGAATATTCAAAAGAAATACTATCGTGGTATTTTGGAACAGAATTTCTCGTTTTTGAAAAAGGGCACTACCACAGCGAATATACCTAATTTAATGAATACCATGATGGAATTACGAAAATGCTGTATCCATCCCTATCTATTGAATGGGGCCGAGGATCAAATTCAATACGACTATAAAATATCCCATGGCGAAGATCCAGAATCATACTATAAAAATATAATTCATTCTTCTGGTAAAATGGTGCTAATAGATAAATTGCTTCCGAAGTTGAAAGCAAATGGCCATAGGGTTTTGATATTCAGTCAAATGGTTCGATGTCTTGATATTTTAGAAGATTATCTAATCTATCGTAAATATCCATTTGAGCGAATCGACGGACGAATTCGTGGTGAATTGCGTCAAGCAGCCATAGATCGATATTCGAAACCGGATTCAGATCGCTTTGTGTTCCTGCTATGTACCAAAGCCGGAGGTTTGGGGATTAATTTGACAGCGGCAGATACTGTTATTATCTATGATAGTGATTGGAATCCGCAAAATGATTTACAAGCACAAGCTAGATGCCATCGTATTGGGCAACAAAAAATGGTGAAAATTTATCGTCTTCTGTGTAGAAATACTTATGAACGTGAAATGTTTGATAAGGCCTCATTGAAATTGGGTCTTGACAAGGCTATTCTACAAAGTATGAATACCACTCAAGGTGGTAAAGAGAGCAGTTCCAATCGGCAACTTTCGAAAAAGGAAATTGAGGATCTTTTAAAGAAAGGTGCTTACGGTGCCATTATGGATGATGATAATGCAGGTGATAAATTCTGTGAAGAAGACATTGATTCAATTTTAAAACGTCGAACACAAGTAATTACGATGGAAAGTGAAAAAGGATCTACTTTCTCGAAAGCTTCTTTTGCAGCGTCGGGAAATCGATCTGATATTAATATTGACGATCCCGATTTTTGGAAAAAATGGGCTAAGAAAGCTGAAATTGATCAGACTGTGGGTGAAAAGGATGAAAAAGAAGAGTTAGTAATATCGGAACCCAGAAGACGTACTCAAATCAAGAGATATGGACATGATGAGAGTGTAATGGAAATGTCCGAAGATGAATCAGGTGAAGAAACAGACGATGGAGGAATTGGGTTAAGAAGCAAGCGCAAAAAAGATCGTCTATCGAAAAAGAAGGCTGCCCTTAACGATGATTACATACCGCGCGATCGAGATACATTGGCAGCACTTGGCTTCGAAGAAGTTTCATATGGATCATGGGCAAGATCAGAATGTTTCAAAGTTGAAAAGGGTTTACTTTCTTACGGGTAACGAATACTTAAATTCGAACAAAAAACATTTGTCTATTTTCGAATTTGTTTTGTGATTTTTCAGTTGGGGCCGGTGGAATGAAATATCAGAACATGGGTCATTTAAACGTGGATGGAGCGTAACTGATATAGAAGACTGTGCTCGAATTATTGTAAGTATAAACGTTAGCTAAAAATACCTAACCAATTCGTTGTGATGATTTACCATGCTAATATTGAAAAAACTATAGGTTTTTGCTGAGTAAAACTATTTCTCAAATGGACTGATTATTTAATTGACTATTGTTAATAATTTTGTTTGTAATTTTTTGGTTTATCACATCATTTTTGGTTTTTCTTTTAGTTACTCTATTGTTTGATACGATATCAGGGTGATGAGAAAATTAAAAATTTCATATGGGATTTGATTGCACCCCTCGAAAGCGGAGAAGTTCAAAAAATTAGTCGCAATCATAGCGGGCTACATAACTTAGTGCCGCGCGGACGAAATGCCAAAGGTACGCAATTTTATTGTAAGATATTCATATATTAGACTATCACCTAATCCAGGATTACTTCAAGGTGGTAAATTACCAAAGGATATGACTTCACAATCCCCATCTTCAATGATCGATCCAAATAAAGCTTCAACATCGTCGTCCAGTCCATCAACTCCATCGAATAGTGCTGGCATGTCTGGACAAAATATTCACGATCCAAATCATTGGAGTAAAGACGAGAAATATAATGCCGAAGAATTTCTCGATCATAACTATAAAAAACATTTGGCTCGACATGCCAATAAGTGAGTGTAAAATATAACATACAAAAACGTTTGCAATTTAAAATGTTTTGTATTCAAACAAAATTTAATTTATACGAACGAAATTGTCATTAAAAATATTTTTAATCTTTAATTTAATTATAGGGTGCTACTTCGCGTTAGAATGTTGTATTATATAAAGCATGAGATCATTGGAGATTTGGTACAACAAATCAATGATGGAGTTAAAGCAAGGTAAGATTTTATTCAACAGTTTCTTGGTTTTTTGTTTTTTCTAATTATATTATTTCTTAAATTCATTATTATTCCCTTATCTTTTTTAAAAATTATTTTTATATTATATACATAATATTTATTATATCAAACAGCTTTTTTGCTTTTATCATTATAACTTCATTCAAAACCAAATAATTTATTTATTTTTTAATTAAGGAATACAAATTTTAAGGATTTCATTATTTCATGATTTGAAAGAAGAATTACATTTTTTATAAATTAGAGAATGGCTTTAATATTTCAAATTCATTCGATAAAAAATAAATTATTTTCATTATAATTATTGGTCCAAAAGGAAAAAGAAGAGAAGTTGGGAAATTTTTTATAATTAAATCATTTTATTATATAAATATTTTGGTTGTTGGAATATTGAATGTTTCTTTATTTACTTAATTGTTTTATTATTCGTTTAATGTTTTTATTTGAACTCTTTTAATGGTCAATTTTTATTGAATAAAATTGATTTGTTAGGATGTGCCGTTTACTATACTAAGTTAAAAACAGTTGTAATAAAATGTATCCATTAGAAAAAATTAGTATTTACCACAATTTATTATCCAAAAATGGAATTATCAAAACGAGCTTTATATAACTACTTTATATAAACTAAAACACATACATTTCGCAAAGCATGTGTTATTTTGCAAGTTGTCTCTATTTCTAAAAAATCGCACCGCAGCAGTGTTGACTACACAACAAAAAAAAAATATGAATTAATACTAACATCACGACGGGTTTTCAATGTTTTGACAGAAATTCAAAAACAAATTGTACATTGTTTATTAAAAAATCTATCGAAAAATAAAAACGCAATGTCAAAAAAATACGCTCATGCAGTTAACTTGCGTTTTCGCATGTGTAAATTCCTTACATCTGTTTCCAGCATTATAGTATTTTTACAGATTAAATAAAGCTCTAGTTAAAATTAGTACATCTCGCTTGAAACGCTTGTTTTTGCTCAGCAAATAAAACAGCAAAAATTGTATTTGTTTTTGAAATTTACTGGAGAATAAAATAGTAATAAGCATTTTGAGCGAAATAATGATTTAACTGTGCTGTTAATAAATTATTCATCTTAAAAAATCAAATGGAACTATATTATGTGTTTAATAATTTTTCGTCTAGAGACTTGTTCAATTTCCAACAGGTACATAATGTAGCAAAATTTATCTTTAACTGCTTCAATGTTAGTTTAGTGGCTGAGTTTATTGTAATAGTTCTAGCGCTAAATACAATGTGTATGCGAGCTATTTGTAAACATGTATAACAATAATAAACTTTAAAATTTTACTAATTTTATGTTTAATTTATTAATTTATCTGAAAATAAGTCGAAGGGGGGAGGGGGAACATATGTACTTTACATTTTGAAAAGATCTAAATAACCAGATTTAACTTTTTTTAACTAAATCTACACTTACACGCTACTTGTGGGACCAAAACTGACTTGACGCGTTAAATAAAGAGCGGTTATATTTTATGATAATTTTTGACTACGCTTTTTAGGAAGTCAAGTGCTTGTCCTCAATGTTCAGCATTAGTAAAACCACAAACAACGATCAATGATACGAATCAATGGTAATTCCAAAGTCTTGTATCTGATTTTTTGTTAAACTGGCGTATATGTACGCAAAAAAAAACAATTTTGTTTGTGTACAACTTACAGAAGCGTACACGCATTTGAAATTTTAAAGGTAACAAAGGGTGAAATATCTGTTGTGTCTGGTAGAACTGTATTTGGTAAAATTCTGCAAAAATCATAGAGATCCCTTTCGAAATATAGTGCACGTAAGATTCAGGGGGTCTATTATGAAATTTTCGACGCTCGTATTTTTTTCGACAACGTCGACAGTCGACAACGTCGAAAACCGCTATTATGAATTTTTTTTTCGACGATGTTAAAAATCGGTATTATGAATAATTTTGAAGCAGAATACACAATTGCATTTTACTTATGTATGCGTAAAATCATTTTTATTTCGTTATGGTGTTTTGAGGAGAAAGGTGCCTAAACAAGAAAATATTATGCAAATACATTTTATTTGTAAATTTGAGGGTTTCATTAATACATAATTTAGTATACATAATTTAGATTTTAATTTTGTTTTTAACACAAAAAAAAATCCGTTCAAAAATAAAATTGTGTTACTCGTATATAATTAGGGACCAAAACCATAAGCGCAAACATATTTTTTTAATTTTTTCCTTTATTCCTCAAAAGACAAAATAGTAAAAAGTGGATACCAAAAAACCAAATCCGATCAAAATAAAATTCTTCTATTTTATTCCGGCCCTACAAGGAAAATTATATATAAAACACAAAAAGTTTATTGTTAATATAACAAACTAAAACACTAATATAAAAATTTACAAAATTTAAATCATACTCACATTTTGATAAAAAAAAAATATAATTTATTATTAAATTTAATATTTATTGTTGGAAATTATCAAAAATATTAAATTTAAATTAAGTAATTTTTATTAATTAAAATTTTATAAGTTTAAATTATTAATTTATTTTTACTAACAAACTTTTTTTATTTCTCAACACTTAACGCTTTTCTTTTATGTACTCGACACCTAAAGAGCTGTCGTAAAATATTCGACGTTATCTAAAAAAAATCGCGTCTAGTATTTCATAATACAAAAATTCGACAACGTCGAAAAAAAACGCGGTCGAAAATATTTCATAATACCAAATTTTCGACAACGTCGAAAAAAATACGCGGTCGAAAATTTCATAATACCAAATTTTCGACAACGTCGAAAAAAAAACGCGGTCGAAAATTTCATAATAGATCCCCAGTATTTCAGTGTCGTAAGGTAAGCTTTGGTTACTAAACTAATAAAGGTAAACGAGGGGGTGTGGGCACAGTGAATGTCTTTTTACCATATTAATGGGGCATTTACATGTACAAAATTGTTTCCTTCTACAAATTTTTGTAGGTAAATAAGAAAGCATCCGGTATATAAAAATATTTAATGTGCGAGAAAGAAAGATATATTTTTTTTGTTCAAAATTGGCTTTATTCATCAACGTAATCTCCATCAAGAGCAACACAATCATTCCAGCGCCGCTCTTACATTTCAATACCACTTTTGTAGAACGATTTATCTTTTGCCTCAAAATAGGCCTCAGTTTCAGCGATAATCTCTTCATTCGAGCAAAATCTCTTACTGGAGAGCATTTTTTGAGGTCTATGAACAGCCAGTAGTCGCTGGGAGCCAAATCTGGCGCATACGGTGAATGTGGGAGCAATTCATGTAGTTTTGCCATTGTTTTGATATTGACTTGTGACTCGGTGCGTTGTCTTGACGAAACACAATTTTTACAAAAGTAGCGTCACTCTTAGCACAATAACTCACAAACTAATGAATAGAATATAATGAAATTTTGACAGCTGTCTTTTGAAGGTTATTAATTACCAACTGAACAAAAAAATGGGTTTTCTTTGTTAGGCCTGGGACTTTTCAGCCCATGGGTTATAGTAATGCCATAATTTTTTTATAGCATTATTATTAATTTATTTTTAATTAATTCAAATGCAATATTTACATTTTTATCTATGGCGTCTGTTTTTATTATGAATCCTCAACATTTTATAAATACGAAAAAATGAATTTTTTGTTAATTTTAATTAAAATTGATATCATAAAAGTAATTGGATCGAATATATTTTATGGCAACATTTTATTGTGGTTTAGGCGGTGTAGTGGCTTAAAAATCTGCAAAATTGTGTTGGGATATATTTCTTTTCTTGTTTCTCATGTGCGAAAAGTCAATGTTATATTTTTCATTTTGTAGAAGAAAAATGTTGGTCGCATGTAAATGGGGGTATAACGCGATTTTTTTAAATTTATTTAATTAAGAGCAGAAGCCGCCTTTATATAAGAGCTATAAGATTCTGTCACTATTTATCGTTAACCTTAAATAGAGGAATACCGTTCTTCCTCCTAAGAAACATGAAAACTTAAATGATCAGTTTCAATTTCCAAAATTACTTCAATATTGAGGAACAGTATATTTTAAACATCAACCGTGTTAGTTAAGCAATACCATTTAAATTGGGCTTTAACAAAAATTTATTATTTTCGATACAGGTTAACTATGATGTATATGTAAAGAAAATCAGATTATTTAAGTAAATTATTAAAGAAAATGTGTATACGAGCGAGTAAGGCTAAGCTCCTCGAGGTTGGTTTCACATATTACGTTTTTGGAACATTTTAAGAGCAGTTGTTATCTCTAAACATAACTCATTTAAGTTAGGTGTGCGACAGACCTGAGCCATAAAATTGTAGCAGACCTTTGGTTTTACTGTGTGAGGTTGTTTTCGTTAATTCATTCCTCAGAAAGAATAGAAGGAATATAATATTGAACACGTGATCTAAGAACATTCCGAACGAAATGTAATAAAAGAACATAAATAGAATAAGCAGAATACTTCTTTACAGCATCGCTTTGTTTTTATTTTTACTTGAGTTGAGCGATAATATATAAATATATATACATATATAATATATTATGTTGTTTTATTTAAAAAAAGAATAATATTAAAATATTTGCACACGCACTGCCTCACAGCTTGACAATACAATTGTTCAAAACAGAATATTCTTTTCATTCTACTAGCGTCTTTCTTTGGGAATTTTACAACAACAATGCCATACATTTCATTCCAACCAGAATAGTTTCATTCCAAGTTTTTGTTGGAATAGGAATGAAATTATTCTACGCAAAGTTAACCTATTGACCAATAGAGCAACTTTTTTCAAAATTATTATTTTATGGGTTGGCGTCTTGACAAGAAAATCCAATTTTAAATTTGTCAACAATAAAATAAATTAGTTTTTATTTGTTATCGCATAAAGAACCAAACGACATAAATCAACGATACAAAAAATGAATTCCGATACTGAATTAATCTGAAAAATAAGACATATTTTTGTCGAAAACGAATTTTATATTTTCATAAATGTTTGCTATGACATAACAGTAAATCGCATGCTTTGTTTGATTTTATTAAATTTTTGTACCAACCGATAAAAGTATAAAAAAATCTCTTGGCTGACTTTGGGCACAAATTTCATTCCTATTCGAATAGAAATAATATTTCCCAAAGTAAAGCTAGAAACAGAACAAGAGCGACTACAACGAGCGTCGACGAATAAATAAAAAATATCGCCGCAATATCGCTGGAGCTAACAGAACTAAAGCGTCAGTTTATGCGATAAAAAAACATCCACAAACGGCATATCCTTCTGTGTTTTGACAAATGACGTTGTGGCGTTAGCCTACTAAATTGAAAAAATTGATTAATTATATGACGGTTAAAGCTCAAAACAGAACAAGAGCGAAGGCGGCGAGCGAAATCGCCTGTCATATTACAAAACACAGAAAACACAATAAAAACACAACCATCGACGCAGGCGACGACGATTTTTTCGTTGAAATAAATTTAGAGTCTATTTCTATTTTTATCGTCGACGAAACAATGTTGCCAACTGTTGTTTTTATATATATCTAAGTTGGTATCATTTAACCGTCATATTATTAATCAATTTTTTCAATTTAGTAGGCTAACGCCACAACGTCATTTGTCAAAACACAGAAGGTTATGCCGTTTGCGGATGTTTTTTTATCGTGCTGACGCTTTAGTTCTGTTAGCTACAGCGATATCGCTGCGATATTTTTTATTTATTCGTCGACGCTCGTCGTCGCTCTTGTTCTGTTTCTAGCTTAAATGATACCAACTGAGATATATATAAAAAACAGTTGGCAATATTGTTTCGTCGGCGATAAAAATAGAAATAGACTCTAATTTTATTTCAACGAAAAAATCATCGTCGGCTGCGTCGATGGTTGTGTTTGTATTGTATGTTTTCCGTGTTTTGTAATATGACAGGCGATTTCCCTCGCCGCCTTCGCTCTTGTTCTGTTTCGAGCTTAAGACCGCATACGTTTCGATGTAGTATAAAGAGAATGCGTTCCAAAAATTCTAAATAAATAAAAGAACAAACGAAAAAAAAACAATACATAGAATGATAGAATGGGCGTTTTCAGGGCACACAACAGTTGGGAACATGTTGAGTAAAATCGAAGCCAACGTTATGAAAATGTTTAGCGCTATGAAATTTTTAAATCAAATTGGCGGTGATTTCACTAATCATGATAGGGAACCTGAAAGCGCCCAATGATTAAATTTCGTTTTGTAACGTTGGATATATGTAATATACAGAATAAATAAACGAAAACACTCAAATAAATAATTTTTCTTGTTAGATATAATTCGTTTTGAAACAAATAAATCTAGTAGCATTTCCTTTCTTCAATTTATCGTTTAACGTCTTGTTGATATTTTTAATCAGAGGTGGGATGTTGTAACATCACTTTTTTCGATATTTATCGAATATTGTATCTCTTTTTCCTAAAATAAAATTGCTTGCCATTTCGCTTTTCAATTTTGCTTTCAATATTGCGATCGCACGCTACTGGAATAAATTGTTTATTTATCTCTTTTTTATTCTTCGATAAAGTATCACTCATAAAATACGTAGGTGGAAGAATAAGAGAAGAACGACATAATGTTTTCTTCGATTAGCATTAGAAACAACGTAATTGATAAATGAAAAAACGTTAAATTTTATTCGTGTGAAAGAGATGTAAATTTCGATAGTATCGAAAAAAGTGATGTTACAACATCCCACCCCAGCGTGTTTCAGTCATAAACTTTACCAAGTATTTTGCAAAGATATTCGTTAAAATATCTGTTTTCTTCTAATAATCTACTGGGTTATTACCTGTATTTTGTTGAGAAATAAAGCATTTTTGCTGTAGCTGTTTAGCGCTATTCAGCTATTTCAACTAATGCAAATCTGCATTATCTTCAGCTAAAGCAAAATTTTAAAATGCTTTAGTTTTTGCTTTATCCATGATGGTGTGTAATTGTCTCAACAAAATACAGCTATTTTATTTCAATTTTAATAACCCACTGCAATTTGTTGTTTCTTTACATGTACACACATCACAGCATATATAAACATAATTACTATAATCAGAACAGCCCTTGAGCTTTTCACCATTACTAAAACCAATCAATAGATGTTCTCTATGTATAAATTTATAAAATCAAGAGACACAATTCCCGGTATCTCTCAGCTCATAAAGTTTTGTGGTTTTACGAAAATAACCACAAATTTAATATTTTTTTTATAAGTTGGCACGCCGTGGATAAATTTAGTGCTGCAAAAATCATTTAGAATTCTATTGAATAGTTTTATAAAATTATATTTGTTTTATTATAAAAATAAAATATGAAAATAATGATATTGCACGCTCTATAATTATTCATATTTATATACTATTCATATCAGGCATTTTCGAAAATAGCCCATGGTAACTTTTGGGTAAATTTAATTTTTTTTAATGTTGGTAACAAAGTTACTCAAGTTACTGTCTATACAAAAAGTAAGATTACATTTCGCGTGTGAATATTTATATTCAGCAAACTGTGAATATTTATATTCAGTATTTTAACAGATACAGCCAACTTTCCTATAATGAGATTAATTCGTACCGCGTTATATGTAAACCGTGTTATAAGAAACTCGATCGTAATTAAATGCATCTTATGGAAATCGCGTTATGAGAAACATAGAAATAAGACAAATCATATTAACTTACATCGCGTTATATGTAAACCACTGTCGCGTTATATGGAAAACGCGTTATAAGTAACAGAAATAATATAAATTGAATGAATTCGTACCGCGTTGTATGGAATCTTAGAAATAAATAAATTGTACACAAATAAAACCTATATAAAAAAAGCATTGTTAAAATATATTATCAGGTTGAGATTAATAGGGTTATGAATGAATGTTATAAAATGACAAAGATTATCTAATTTATTTAGATATTTTATCTAAATTTATTGCTAAATTCATAAAATTAATAACAAAATTAGAAAAAAATATTTCCAACTTAAAATTAAAATGATACTTTATTGCGTTATGTATTATTCAACATCACTGTCAAATATTAGCCGTCTACATATTTTTTCTAACTGGCCCAAAATTCTCCTCACTTTACAAATTTTCTTCTTGGTTGGAATGTAGTTTTATTTTGTAGTTCTTCCAAAACCTATATGGCGTCAAGCAATTTTGAAATTCTCTTTTAAATTTTTCACTGCGCTATGGTTGAAGAGTCATTTTAGAATAATTAGCATTCAAATTCTCTAGCCAAATCTAGTCCTTTTTTAAATAATAACTGAAGTTTTAAACGAATTTGTTATTAGTGTTTTATTGCACAAATGCATTGAAGGTAGACTCATCAATTAATTCTGCTAATTCTTCCTCATTTAAACTGTTCTTGAAGTAGGTCTTCTATATCTTCTACGTGTTTATCTGGAAATTCTTTGTTGCCAAAAGTAGAAGAAATCTTTACTATGCCTGTTAGTGGATCTGAAATATCACTTTTTTTAACCATTTGAGGTAACAAAGGTCTCCAAACATGCATTAAGTGTTCGCTGTTTAATTTCTGTACAAGCTAATGACACAATTCGGGTGCAATCTAAAGTACAAAATTGTGTCCAAACTTCAAGAAGAGACCTTCTAATCTGTTGAAAACGGCTTCAAGAAATTTCCGTATGTAATACATTTTGAAAGTTCGGATGATTCCTTGGTCCGGCGGCTGTATTAATGAAGTGCAGTTAGGAAGAAAATAAAGAGTTTTCACATTTGGGTGACTACTAGCGTTATCAACGATCAACAAAACTTCAAAATTAAGATTTTTTTCAATCATAAAACTTTCCACTTCAATTTTTATAAAACCAATCCTTAAAAATTCTTGAGTCATTCACGCTTTTTCATTTCGCCAAAATGAAATGAAATTTTACCGCGGTCTCCAAAAATCTATTTATTGTCGCGTGAAATAGAAATGAAATGTTATTTGGAGAATTTTTAATTTTAACGTATAAATTTGTAGACATAAATATATGAATTTGTTTATTTTACGTAAATAAATTAAATTAAATTGACTAATTAAAATTTATGGATTTGTGGTATTAAAAAAATTGTTTATTGCCAAATACAAAAAAATTTCAAAATTTCGCGTGAAAATAATGTGCCCGAGGCTTTATTTTCACATGAAAATAATTTAGAGATTTTATGCGCACCATCTTTGATGTATTGAACACACTTGGATTTTTCGCTGGTGAACTGAGTACTAACTACAAAATGAAAACGGAAGTGGAATTTTTCATTTCTAATTTCACTTTGGTAAAATCGTATGGAAATTTAACGTGAAATCGAACTGAGTACTAGTAGGCTTTATAGAAGAGTTGACTGTACAACAATTTTGTTGTATTTTTTTTTAATAGTTTATACTTTGAAAGTTTGTACTTTAATTTTTCTGACCCTACTAATTTAATACAAATTGACAGACAGAAATTAAAAACAACTAAAAAAAGTAAATTACCCTAAGTTAATATACGTTCGGAAATAGATCTGGTAATTTTTTGTGAACAAGTTACTCAAAAGTTGCTGTGGCAATTCATAAAACCACTTATCGTAGTAAGATAATAGTTTTTCTGAATTGCCACAGATATTATCGTCTATTTCCAAAAACGCCTATCACACAAAACAAAGAAATCCCAATTCCGGAATTCCAATTCGGAATGAAATAAATGAATGCAAAAAATATATAAGCATTATAAAGAAAAATATGATTTAAATAAAGCAATTTTTTCAAAAAACCACGCAATGCTTTATTCAATCAACCACGCGATGCATTATCCAATGGAATTGTTGTTGTAACATTGTCAAGAAAATAGGCCTACCGAGAAAACCGTGCTATGTAAATTAAATGCAATTGATTCGAAAACAAATTTTGAAAAATTATAATCTTTTTTTATGCATTTTGTTAAATTAAATAATAAAATATCATTTTTAAGTAGTTGATTATTTTCGGTTTATTTTCGAACATTATTTCGTTATTTTATTAGTTTCTGTAGGTTCAAAAAGCTAGTTCATTAACAGAGACATCTATAAACTAGTTTTAAAATTATAAAAAGCTCTTGTAAATGTTTCTTATTGGCTCTCAATTGTAAATTGTATTCTTTATTGGCGATTTCCATCGAATGTAAATAGCGTTCGTTTCTACGTCTACAAAAGAGACACTAATTGTCAAATCTATTGTTTTGACAGTTTTGATTCCGCTTTTACTTCATAGCAAACTGTGATGTGTTTTGTTCACCAGATGTCAGCTACTTTGTTGGAAATCGTGAATAGTGACAATTTTTTATTCTTATTTTGGAAAATTGATTTCGAATATGTATAATTCTTCCTCAGTTACTTTATAACTATTACCTATTTCGGTAACCGAAAAGAGAAGAGTATATTTAAATTACATTAGAGTGACAAAGACGGCAATTTTTATTCGTTAATCATCGATAATTACGTTCCGGACCCGTAAAACCTTCAAAATCCCGTTTATAGGTTTATTATGAATCTCACTTACTCGTCACCGGGTGAAGAGTCGTCACTATAATTCTATATTGGTATTATGATTATCGCAGTGAGCGAGTGATCGTCACATGCGTATTGCTAAAATATGATGGTGAGAGTCAAGTGACAAAGTATTTTTGGTATTAGAAATATAATATTTTATTAATATTTTAACACCAAAAGAATTAATTTATATTTTTCATATAAGAAATAAACCAAAAATTACCACAACTCAACAATTTATCGAACTTGTTGAAGAAATGGAAAAAACAGAATATTGCCCGTGGATTTCCAGATGTTGGTTTTGATTGATTTTCTGATTTGAGCCACGTTAATGTTTTGTTCCTCCTCTATTTCATCTTCTTTCTTTTCTTGTATACACAATTTTTTATATAGTATATTTTATATTTTTAATATTTTTTATTTAATTATTTTGTATCGTAAAAATATCTTATCCTTATAAATTTTGTCGAAGACATACAAAAATATCTTTTTATGAAAATTATTTGTAAATAACTAAAACTTTTTGACAATACTACATGGTTTCCATAACGACAAATAACAAACTCTAAAAAATACAAGAATCCTCATACGACACCGCAACTAACCCCACAGGTTTTCTATTCGATTTAGTAGATCCGGAGACTGAGCTGGCTATTTCATTATTTTAATTTTATTTGTAGCAAATCAGTCTTTTACGACATTCGCCATGTGCTTCGGATCATTGTCCTGCTAAAACACCCTGCGAAGAGGCGTGTTTGTATCAGCATACGGAAGCATGGTATCTTAAATGACCTCCATATACATTTTTTTATCAAGATTTTTGTGGACCTAGCATATATGCCCTACATCACTATACGAGAAACACCCCCGTAGCATAATGTTTACTGTACACAGCGCGGGTCGAATTTTTTTAGTTTTAGGTCGACGGACATAGTTTGGTGAAAAAATAATTTTTGTTTTATCGGACCATAACACGTTCCGCCATTTTGTTATGGGCCAATCCAAATGGTCTTGTCTGGTGTTGTAGGGTCTATATCCTGGGCCTACGGAAATCTTGGTAAACAATGTATGTAGAGGGCATTTACGGGGGATATCATGCTTCCGTATGCTGATGAAAACATGACACCTCAGCTGGGAGTTTCAGCAGGACAATGATCTGAAGCACACGGCGAATGTAGTAAAAGACAAATAAAATGTAATGAAACGCCCAGCTCAGTCTTCTCGCGATCTAAACCCAGTAGAAAACCTGTGGGGTGAGTTAAAACGTGGTTTTAAGTAAATGGCCGAGACCAAAAAAATAAAAATGTGCTTTGGGAAAACGTTCAAAACACTTGGTGGGTGGATCATCCCAGTTAAAAGATGTCAAGCACTGGTACATTCTATGGGGCGGCGATGTAATATGTGGTGCTTAAAAATAACGGGAACAGCACCAAATATTAAATCTTTATGTAAAAATCAATTATTTCCAACGAATAACTATTTTTTTACAAGATTGCTTAAATTTCCCTATTAATTTGCACAGATGGCGTAAATGAATTAAAATTGAATACGATAGTTCGATCTGTGATCACAATGAAATGATAATGTAATAAATGTTTTGTTTTCTAAAAGAGACTGACAATTAAAAAAAACATGTTTCAATTTTTGATACTGATGATTTTGTTAAAAAAAATTATTATTTAAAAATTTCATAGAATTACCTATTATATTGCACACTACTGTGTATATATATTTTTATTTATTACTGGAACAAAAATTTTGTTAATCATCGAACCCCTTTTGAGCATATAAGCTCATTTATAAGAGTGTACGAAGTTCATAGAGTTGAAATACATGCCAATTACTTTCTTTGTTATGTGTTCCCT
Organism: Nephrotoma flavescens; assembly: GCA_932526605.1. Classification (NCBI taxonomy): domain Eukaryota; kingdom Metazoa; phylum Arthropoda; class Insecta; order Diptera; family Tipulidae; genus Nephrotoma; species Nephrotoma flavescens. The sequence goes on along the minus strand of OW052220.1, from coordinate 189,347,889 downwards.
GCTTCTGTTCATGCTGCTCTCAAAATTTCCATCGTTTCGGTTACTTCATAATAGCACAACAAAACAAAGATTTAAACTTAAAATCGTACACAAAAATAATTCTTAAAATTATATTTATAATCAACGACAAAAAAACATTCCAATAGGCATGAAAGTTAAAGGCAATTGTGACTAATACGGAATTTTTAAAAACAGGCTTTTGAGCCGCTATCATTTAGGTTGTCTGATAGACTACGTTATTGCAATGTTCCTATAGATTTCTCGGTTTTGGTAGAAATTTGTTTTATTGGTGTTGATTTTTAAACCAAGACGATTGCTAGAAGCTAGGTGAAGTTCTGAAGTAAAATTCAGCAGCTTGTTCCAAGAAGCATATTATTTTTTTTGCATACACAAGAAATTGGGCTTATTTATATACATAATATGCTCTTTTGATTACTATTTTTCCTAGGCATTCAAGCGCCAGCTTGAGCAGAGCGATGCGATCTCATCTCCCTATACACAGCACGAGATATTGTTAGCACAAAGAGAGGTACAGTTCCTTAACATATGAATTCATTTCAAAGTACGACCATCAATAAACATCAAATATAGAAGCTGCTCTACATTTCAAAAATCCATTCTCTTACAAAAAAAAAACTGAAAATAAACTGAACCCCGATACCAAACGGAGTCATGTGATAAATAATGCAAATACGGCAAATTAATATTAAAAGAGCTTTCTTTACTCGCCATACTGTTGTGGTAAAAGTCACTCGAGATCTTTGCCACAGCAATATGGCGCAATATGAGGTTGTCTGAACTTCTTTACAAAAATGATTTTAAGAGTTCAAAGTGCAGAACTTATGAACCGACTCATATTACGTGTCAGTACTATACGCTGACATGAAGCTTTGCAACGGGCACATAAATTTACGTTACAAGAATCTATAGCCTCACGCCCTCTATTTGGCCGGAACCGGCATTCATAAAAAAACATATCCTTTAATCCTTTCTCTGGTGGTCCGTTATAGTAAAACAAAACATTTTATTTCTGCAAGTTGTAAGTTTCCTTAATTGAATCTTTAAAGCGCAACCTTTTTAACAAAGTATTATTAATTTAATTGACGCCTACTTCACTATGGGTAATTAGCCTTCTTGCAAAAGTCCCATATATCAATTAAATTTTTTGTGTTTTATTTATGGACAATTAAATTAGTGCTTGCTTACTGATACTTTTCATATACTTATTACTGCATACACAAATACTCCAAGTGATAATTTGAGAATAGTTTTTTTTGATGGAATTTAATATATTATTTTAAACCTAGTTGAAAGAAACTACCTAATTAATAAATTATAATAGTGTACATGACATTGAACTCTCTCAGAATCAAGATTCGGCAACTGTTTTTAATATACTATCGAAAAACGGCACATTCAACAAGGTATATTCTTTAAAAAAGCATTTAATATTATCTTTGATGTAATTTTTTTATAATTAAATGTATTTTATTCCTTCAAATCTGAAGCATGATTGAAACATTTTAAATTCCGTTGTAAGAATCACTATGTGGCAAATTGAAAAAATTTATGTTGATTTTTATAAATTTAAGGGGGGTACGCAGCCCCAAATTACATTTTAAGAAGGTTTTTTATGATAAGGTTATTTTACATTAAGCCAATCACTCATTTATTTCATAAATAAAACTAACATTTTTTATGGATGGCATTTTGGGATAAAATTAAGTCGGGGTTTATTTGAAATTGTGTTTTGTTTATTTTATTTATCACAACAACTAAAATGTTCCGGTATTTTGTTCCTTGTTTTGGTTTCGAAAAAAATGATTTAATTATTTAATTTTTAAGTTTTTATTATTATTGAAATAAAATATTTGGCAAAATTATGACTGTTTTGTGTTTTTAACGCTTGAAATAACACCTACCATTTTTGCTGATTAATTGTTCATATATTATTTAATTTAAAAATAAAAAATTGAGAACTATATAAAATTAAATGACGATGTTATTTAATTAATATCGATTATCATACACACCACCACCATCAATTATAAAATAAAAATTATTTCCTTTTTAATATTTCTTATGATTATGTTTGCTGTGCCGATTTTACTATATGCAAATTAAACAAACAAAAACTCATAAAAATTCATTCATTATTTTTTTTTCTATTTATCATAAATATTTTTTCACTAATTAAATTTAATTATAATTTATTTGTTAAGGTAAAACAGCGCTTTACAAATTTTTAAAGCATGAATTTTTTATACATTTTTTTCTAAAAAATTCTTGCATGCTTAAAAAATCGAATTAATTAATTTTTATAAATAAAATAAGTATTATACAAAAGTGAGTTTTCAAATCAATCGGCACGGCAAAATATATATTTATTTACGAACCTATCTAAAATCAATCACACCACGAGCAAATATTGGAATGGCGAATCGGGCGTTCAAAGCTACAAAATTGGTTATTTTGCAATTTGTTTTTTTTTGTCCTTCACAAAATTTGGCCATTTTCAAAATTTAAATAAACAAAAAATTGTACCGAATCCGAATTTAAGAGAGTTTAAAAAAGCTGTTATTTTATTCCATTTTTATATTATTTTTTTATTTTTTATATACATTTTGAGTTTCCTTAAATATTTTATTGCTATTTATTATAGATAATAATATTACCTTAGTTTAAAAAAATATATTAGTAGAAACTTTTGAGTGAACAATTAGTTTTATTTATAAGTTTAATTTTTTGTATATAGAAAAATTTTAATGCATTTTTATACGAACCTACATAAAAATGCATTTCTACTTAAATTATATATATTTTATTTTATATTAACTTAAAAAACAACTCTTAGAGATTCGGTAAAATTTAATCCTAACAAAAATAAAAAAAAACAATCATACATTTTCCAAATTTAATTTGATTAATTTACAAAATTAAATATATAATACAAAATGTAATTTATAATTATTTTATTTTTTAATTTAATTTTGAAAATTATTTAAAAAACAAAACAAATTCTTTGTCTAAATTCAAAATTGGGTTATTATTATATCCGTGTAGCGATCTCCCCATTCGCCCGCCGCTTACCAACGATCAGATGCCAAGCTCTTGGTGGATACCAAAATGTTGTGACAAGAGTCTTTTAGTTGGAACATATAAGCACGGATGTGAAAACTATCGTCAAATTAGAGCGGATCCGACGCTTTGTTTTCTTGGCCACTGCGGTGGACCACCGGACGAGGCAGCAGCAAATACAAAGTAAGTTTACCAATTTTTCTCAAATTCTCACAAAACCACAGTAAAAAAAGTAAGATATTTAGTTAATTAGTGTGTTAGAAAATCGTAAGTATAATTAAGTTTCATTTAATTTCTGTATTATAATGATATGTTTATAAAAATCAAAACTACTAATTGATGGCATGAAGTTATCAATTTTTTATGAAAATAATAAACAAATAATAATTCATGTTTTCAGCTTACTAAAACCCCAAAAACATAATACAATTAATCAAAAAAGCATGCCATTTACTTAAATACATATTATATAATTAACTCAGGATATTTTATATAAGTATTATATATATATTTCATTCCTTGTTTCTTTTGCGCCCACATCGTTTTATCTGCTGCCTTATTTATAAACATTAATATTAACATTGTACAAATACACAAAAGAAATCGTTCTGGAATTGTAAAATGTAATCAATTTTATTTAAATTTCGATATATTCTTTTTCTATTCTCTTAGTAATGAAGATGACAATAATTCTAAGTATGGTGATACTGAAGAACCAGACGATGATGGTGCGACAAAAGATTCGGAAGCTAGATCATCATCGGCTGCCGATTCAAAAGAAGGGAATGTTGATTTAGATAGACCTGGCTCGTCAGGTAAATATTGTAAATTAAAAAATCGGTCTATTAAAATTGAAACGACTTTTAATTAATTTAATTATTTTATGTTTATCTAGTTGGACTCGACGAAGAAGAAGGATTTATGAATGATGATGGCACTTGGCCATCGATGCAAGATTTAAATACAAGATTGCGTCGTGTAATTACATCATACCAGCGAAATTATAAAAAAGAAGAATTGAAACAACAACAAAAGGCCAAGGTAAATTATTTTGAAGATTGTTATCAATATTTTATTTTTGTTGTAAAGATTGAAAATTAGATGGATTATTGATTACGTACATTACTGGTTTGTAGATTATTTTGGTCGAAATGTGTAAAATATGAAGTCTTGCATGAATCTTGAAGTGTGATTTTGATGTTAGGTATTTTAGCTCAATTGTATAATGATATTTTTAAATGTGAAGTACTTATTTCATTTCAAAATTTACTTCGTTATTTCGACAGAATCAAAATAATGCGAAAACAATTGCATAAATTAAATTAGTTAACTGGGTGTTTCAATCGCTAGTTTTTTTTCTAATGTAGTTTATTGAAAGCGTCCTAGAAGTTAATAGGCCTAATTTATGCAAATTAAAATTTTTAAAATATTGGTTGCTATTGTGCAAAATAATTTGTTTTCCACTGCATTATGCGTGTTTTATTATATTTTGTATACTTTTTACGCTATTTGCCGTAGGCACTTGGCGAAACACACGAATACTTAATAAACAAATTTTATTAAACACTTGTTTTTTTATTTCGCAAAATTATATTTTTGAATATTTTAATTAAAAAATTTGTTCAAAAAGTTTAAAAAATCACTCGATCGATTTCGACTTGTTAGGTCATCATCAGGAGTATCTACTACTCTATGGACTACTATAGATACTCCTGATGATGACCTAACAAGTCGAAATCGATCGAGTGATTTTTTAAACTTTTTGAACAAATTTTTTAATTAAAATATTCAAAAATATAATTTTGCGAAATAAAAAAACAAGTGTTTAATAAAATGTGTTTATTAAGTATATTTTGTATATATCGATCCCAGAGTATAGCCCATTATGATTCTCTCCTCGTTGAAAATATTTTAGACATTTGTTTGTTTATATTCTGAAGAAAAAAGTTAGAAAAGAAATCCCTTATCGGCTTTTTGCCTTTGATTGCAAATGTCTATTTGAATCTGTTTCAAGTTTGAATTTTCTTATGTTTTGGTCCTCGTCGATAGATTAACAAATATAATTGTTTATCGGTTACTCCACATTGTATATTAATGGCAGATTTAACGACGGTTTTTGATTGATGTAATTAATTAATATTATTTTTTTCTGTTCTAATGAGGAAGGAAGTTCCATGGAGATTTTTATAAATTCTTTCTTTGTCATATTGAAACTGGCTAGAAACATGATCCCATCTTCTTTTTTTTGCCATTTATTATTCATACATCCATTCGAGGAAACAACAATTAGGGAAGCTTCAGAATTGAGCCAAGGCAAATATTTTAGTTGGAAACGAAAATTAGAAATGTAAATTTCGTCCACGTACTAGAAAAATATAAATGTTTTGTACTCGTTAGCAATCCCATCCACAATGATAAATTTTATACATCGAATACATATTAGTATTTCTCGTTGCTGATAATATTTGCTGGTTTACAAATAGTACAGTAGTACACGAATAGTTAATAAATCCTTACACTCCAGTTCCATGCTGGATACACCTTAGTGCACCTGCGGCACGGTACTTCTATTTTTTGTTAAATCATTTATCAAAACTACAATCTTTAATAATAAAAAATAAAGACATTAAATCCAATATACTATGGCGCATTCAAGTTGAGAACAGAATATCGGGAATGTAAATAATCCGGTATTTGAAAGAATCAGTTTTCATCTTCCATTTTAGATAAGAAGTCCTCTCGAGTGCATGCACTATACATTGAGAATAATAGAACGGAGACGTGATGAAATTGTACGTTTTCTTCAACCTATTTTCTACTTCAATCAGTTAAATGCTGAAAGCATAAAACATCTGGGGAATTGGAGCCGAAGTCAATATGTAAATGACCTATTTAAGTCAGCTGGTGGTTGAGCTGACATTTCGGCTTCAAAAGTTTTGTAGATTGGCCTATTATTTTATTGCCCCTATTGTGGTTCTCGCCGGGTAACATTCCATAGTGAAGAGCAAATCTCTTTCCCGGTTTTCGTTAAAATATTGAAAGTAAATTATTTGATGATAGGCTATTTTAAATTACATATTTATTAATATTATACCGAAGCCATTACGGATGTTTTGATTCCGCTTACCTTAAAATATTTCATAAAAAGCGTGCTTCAGTTCTTTTTCATCTATTAATCTATTTATTAAATAGTTAATAAATCACAAATCAGGCTAAATAAATGTAAATTTTTAAAATGTACAATATTTGGATATCCCCCAATTTCCATTTTTCTTATCATGTATCTTTAGTTACAAGCATTAAGTTCGTCATCTGTTGTATGTTCGTCGAGTTCGATGGGTGGTGGTGTACAACAACAATCGACATCCGGACAGCAATCATCAAACAACTCATCTAATTCATCGTTAACTTCGGCTGTTGCTGCCGCGGCTGCTGCAGTAGCTGCTCAACAACAACAGCAGCAGCAACAATCATCACAATCCTCAATGCAATCACAGAATCAAGGAACATTATCGGCTGCTGATTTTAGCCTGATGCTAAGTTTAGGTCTTGGTCTTAATCCATCGGATGCCAGCCAACTAGCAAATTGGGATCTTCAAAAATTAGCAATGTATTTGGTTAGTATATAAAATATAATCGAACAACATTACAATAAAACACTAAACTTAGTAGATTTTTGTTTAGTTATTGTATTTTATATGTTTTGTATTATTTAATATTTTTTGTTTTAGTTTTGTTTTTTGTTGTAGTAATTTGAAGTACCCACACATTTTTATTATGTCATTTATTTCTTTTTCATGTACTCAATTGAAAAAATTCACGTTTTCTTAAAATATGTCTTTTTTCCTTAGAAAATGGAACGACGTGAAAAACTGGAACAAGTAGTGCGTGATCGTGAAAAAACTCGCTTCGAAGCAATCCAAAAAAAATGGACGCGCAAAGAGGAGAATGAGTTTTTACGGGTTTTAACTGGTTACGGTATTGATTTAGTTGCAAACGCTATTGTCCCGACGCCGGATTGGTCTCGTTTCAAAACGTTAGCTAAATTAGAAAAAAAATCTGACGAAAGCATGAGCGATTACTACAAAGTTTTTATTGCTATGTGCAAACGACAGGCTGGCGTTAAACTGACTGACGAAGAAAAGGGACTCGAAGGAATAATTGATGATATTAGCGAGGACCATGCTAAATTAGTATTGGATCGTTTAGAACTGCTTTCTAAGTTACGGGAAATTCATAAATACGCAAAAATTGATGAACGCCTAATATTGTGCCAAACTAATATGGACACACCAGACTGGTGGGAGAATGGAAGACACGACAAGGAATTAATTCGAGCTATTCTCCGCCACGGATTATACAATTCAGAACATTTTATTTTCAACGATCCGGAATATTTATTCTACGATGCTGAAAAGAAATATTTACATGACCTTGAGATACAAAATCAAAAAATTATCAAAATTGAGAAACCAAGTGATTTGTTGAATTTTGATAAAAATGAAATATTGGTAAAGTTAGAAAAAGGGGAAGGAACATTGAAAATAGAAAAAATCAAGAAAGACACGGAAATCTCGCCAGAAGGAACTGAGGTAATAAAATTAGACGAAGATGAACCAGAATCGATTGAACCAGTTTCAGAAGAAATAGAAAAACCAAAATCTGAACCCGCTGCAGATGATGAGGTTATGGAAATCGATCAGGAAAGTGTGAAAGAAACGAAGCCTGAAATTTCAGAAGAAATAAAAGAGACTGAGTTAATAGATGGTGAACAAAGTTGTGAAGGAAAAATTGATGAAGAAGTGAAACCAAAAATTGAACCGAAAGAAGAAATTCCAGAACCAGAATCAGAAAGCACACATGAAGCTATTAAACTTGAATCTCCAGTTACTGAAATACCACCAAATGAAAATGTAGGAACTGCTGCTGATGACGATGACGTTGAAGAAGTTAAAATAATATCCGAGACTAAATTATCGGCCGAAGACGAGTGCCTTAAACAGGCTGCTGAATTAAAAGCTCGATTCCCAGATTTGGAAGTTATTCAACCGGTTCCAAAACCTAAAATTTCTGATTCAATTTCATTGGTTAAAACTGAAACCAAACCAATTGTAATGAAAGTGAAATGGTTTAGAGATTTTGCTCTAGAAAAGCGTATAAGCCATTTAATTTATTGCGTTGAGAAAAATGAATGGCCGGTGGGCAAATCTTATTCAGCTTACACTGGTTGTCATGGTATCGATTTAGATGCTCCGCTATATGAAACCATTAAGAGGATTCCAACTGCAATTGATATGCATACATCTCGTAATAGCACGCCAGATGTAATTACGATCACCACAGATCAAAGTCTACCAAAACAAATGCAGAGCAATGCAAATAATTCGCCATCAATGCAGCAAATGGCACAAAATCAACAATCTCTGAGTCAGAGTCTTGCGGCATCAGCCGCTGCAGCAGCTGCTGCTGCCTCTAATAAAAAACGAAAGCGACACATTGCTATTGATGTAGAAACGGAGCGAGCTAAATTACACGCTCTCTTAAATAACACACAAAACGCCCAAAGTAAGTCGTATTATTTACCATTACATTGCTAAATTCCTAACGTCGAATTTTAATTTTAGTGCAAACGAATCCTAAAAGTACTTGGATGTCTTCTGGCAATGATGATGATTCAACTGATTCACGAAGAAGCTCATCATCTGCGACCGCAACCTCAATGCAACCGCCGCCGGCACATCAGCATCAGGTCTCGCGAGCATACAGCAAACCAACTGTCATCCCCGGAACTTCAAGTACATTGACACCAATTGATTTGTCTTCTAGCTTACCAAAAGTGAATATGGCCGATATGATAAAAAAACCTATAGATTTGAGTGAAGTTCAAGATTTTTCAACCAAGAAATCGTCGCAGCCGTCTGAATCGCAAGCAAAAGGAAAGCTTGATGATATGTTGACGAAACTTATGAAGAAAAATAATTGCGTGAGTATATTCTAAAATGAATTAGTTTATATTGATAATAATCTCGTTGTTTTTAAACGCAGTATAATCCTCAGCCGATTGAAGAGCCTGTAATTGGAAAAGAAAAAAAGCGACGAAAATTAGATGAAATTGTCCTAGGGTTAAAAGAACAAAAATCAATCTTTTCTGAGCCAGCGTCACTATCGTCCAAGAAACCGCAGATTCCGCCGAGTGTTTCAGTTACGCCAGCGAGTGCACCAACCTCCAGTTCTAATCAATCGGCAAATCAAAAGCCTTTTACAATAACTGTTACAAGCGTCCCTGGTAATAAAAGTGAGTAAAGTGTTTTGTTCTATTCATTAATTTTATTAGACCACTTTTGGCTTTCATAAATATCTATTAGAAAAAGTCTGAAAGTGGTTCGTTAATTCGTAAAAGCTAATCGTATTTTTTTTTTGTATTTTTTAAACAATTTAATAAAGATTCTAATACAAAAATGCAATCACCTTCATCAAATAATTCGACTGCATCGAATTTAGCTGCTCTCCAAAGCATGGCCAATCTGACTGGTGCCAGTGCAGTCACCAAAGAAAGTATCAATGCTTTAATAGAGCAGCAAGCATTTTTAAAACAGCAACAAAAATTATTACAACAATTACCAGTGAATTCGCCACAACGAAAGACGTACGAAGCCATGTTCGCTGAAATGAAGCAGGCTGCTGAATTAAGGTAAGCATTTTGATTTTGAACAAAAAATGTTAGAGGTTTAGTTTAGTTTGTCTTATCTTAGCTCAAAATTGACGGGATCGTATAATACTCATGATTCAAAAGTAAATAAATGGCTTGCGGAACAAACTCAAGCTTTACAAAATCAGGCTATTCAAGATCAAGCACTGATGGACTACAGAAGATCTAGAACTTCTTCTAGTCGGAATCAAGAGTCACAGTTACAGCAGCAGCAACAGCAGCAGCAACAACAGCAGCAGCAGCAGCAACAACAGCAGCAGCAGCAACAACAGCAGCAACAACAACAGCAGCAACAACAGCAGCAACAACAACAGCAGCAGCAACAATCCTCTTCATCCTCTGCACAATCCGGTTTCAGCCACAATAAATATTGGACTGGTGAAGAAAATGTACCTGTAATTAATAAAATGACAGGGAAGCGATTAGCCGGAAATAAAGCGCCTCAGTTGAAACGGCTTCATCAATGGCTTAGTGAAAACCCTACGTATGAAATTGATCCAAAATTCGCAGAATCACCAACCGCTGCTTCTCCCTCACCTAAACCGTCACCTACCGAAACAAGCATGACTCCGTCAAAATCACAGCACCGATCATCATCTTCAAGTAATTTATCCTCTAGTGGTAATCAACAGAGCAACTTAAGTGCGTACGGATCACAACAGCAGTCTTCTTCATCAAATAAGAAGCGAAGCAGTAGTAATGCATCAAATGTTCAAGATCCAACATCAATGTTTGCTGGATTACCTGGTTTTAATGCTAACCTTTTATCTAGTTTACCACAATTGGGTAATTTCGATCCTAAAAATCCATTATTAATGCCATTTGCTGGTATGCCGGGTCTAAGCGGGCTAGGCGGTCTCGGTAATAATATGAATTTCTTTGCTAATTTGGCTGGACTGGGACTTGGTAACTTACCCGGCCTAGATCCACAAACACTAGCTGCCATGTTAGCTGCGACTGGTGGGGCAAGCTTGGGTAATATGGAAAATACAACATCGTCATCAAGGAGTAAAAGTTCTAATAATAACAGCAGCAATAATCAGAAGTCTCGAAATACTAAGGATAACGACCGATCATCCTCATCACAGCAGCAATCGATGCAATCACAGCAGGGTTCGACAGCTTCTTCGTCATCCTCGTCGAAAACGCCTACATCTTCGGCTCAATCGTTGTCTAACAGTTCATTTCCATTTTATCTGCCGAATCCGAATTTATTGTATTCACCATTGGGGTTGGGTGGTTTAAATCCATATACGCTCCCAACTGGTATCTCAGCGTATGATCAATTAGCTCAACAATATTTGTTAAATGGCGCTGGATTGAGTTCAAGTGGAGCTACTGGTACTACATCGTCCGCATCAACGGCGAGTGGATCAAGACAAACGTCAAACAAGAATTCAGGAATGTCTTCTTCATCACAACGGCAATCTCAGTCAATGTCTCAATCCAATTCCGGCCAATCGCCAAGTAATAAAAGTCGTAGCAGTAGTAATAGTAGTGCATCGAGTGCAGCGGCTGCAGCTGCTGCACGGGATGTGGCCCACTTACAAAATTTGTTATTGCCACACGATGCTCATTTATTAGAATCTCTGAGCCGCGTGACTGGATTAGATATTGCCCAATCTAGAAGTAGTGATAAAAAATCATCGCGAGATTTAAGCAATTCGCAGCTGTTAGCCAAAGAAGCGCTCGAAAAGAGTGAAAAGGAACGAAAACGGTTGATGGACAGTTTGGCTCGAAGTGGTTATTCATCAGATATAGCAGCAATGCATGCTTTTGCTCAAGGGAAACTGCCATCTTCGTTAGCTAGTACGTCTTCATCTCAATCGAAAAGTAACAGTAGCCCTAGTGGCAGTGCTAAAGATAACAATCCAATGTCCTCGTTGAGTGGAATTCCTCCAGAGTTAAGTCAAGTACTGTTTAATGAGATGGCTGCGGCGGCTGCTGCTGCTGCCGCAGCGAATACATCCAGTTCGTCGAAGCGAGCTCGTGAACAAGAAATGAAAGATGTATTTGAACAGTTAAGCAAATCACAAGTAGAATTATTTGCACGTAATTTGGGCGTAGGACCAGCAATATCTTTGATACCGACGTCATCATCTAATGCAAATAGTAATTTGGACGAATCGCCAAAACCTAAACGAAGTCGACACGCCGAAATACAAAATTTAACAGCATCACACGAGTCAAGTAATAAGGATCATCATCGAGGAGATCGTGAACGGGATCGTGATACAGGCGGCGCTTTATCATTGGTTACTGGTGAAGAGCGTTCAAAGTCACGCAGTAGTGTTGACAATTCAACTACGATTGAAAAAGTAACGCTAAGTCCGGCAGCTGCTGCAAGTATTGCGTCGTTACCCTCTCAAACAACGATAACGATTGCACCGACTTCAGGTGAAAATATTTCGGTGGCATCGACTGTGTCTCCTAAACTACCGTCGAGGCCTTCATCTTCATCGGGGCATTTGGGCTCTCCAATACAACAGCAGGTTATTTCCAAACCACCTACGCCATCACCGACACAAGCATCAACGAGTACAGCCGACAGATTAAGTTGTAGTAATAGTGGAAATATTAGTAATAGTATTAGTAATATTAATAACACAAGTATAAGTATGAGCAGTGATAACCCGAGTGCCCATCAGGAGATGGACATTGAAGATTTGATTGCTCCATCAAAAGTGTCGAAACCAGGTATGATGTCTGATTCAGAATCCCCATCTAAACGAAACGATCGAGATAGTATTGAATCATTAGACGACTCTGTAAAATCTCAAGAAATTTCAAATCTAAATAATAATAACAGTAATAATTCTAGTGTAGACTTAACAAATAATACGGAAAATGCGGCTAACATCAACGATAAAAGCGCCACCACCCCAACATCACCCCCAAGTAGTTCCTCGTCGTCAACATCGTCTGCAGCAGCGGCTGCGGCTGCTGCGGCGGTTGCTGCAGGAAAACGTACAACTCGTGGCAAACGCCCCAAGTCTAATGATGAAATGGAACCACCACCAATGCCTGAACGAAAACGGGAGCTTCGTTCTAGTGCAGGTCGAGCAGCTGCCGCGGCAGCAGCTCGTATGGCCGCCGAAGCTAAACAAGCCGCTGCTGCCCAACAACAACAACAGCAGCAACAGCAATCAAATGAATCATTGAATTTGTCGACCAGTGACGATAAGAATGACGATAATCCCTGACTAAAACCTTACAAATGATATTCAACTAGAAAATAGTGTGTGTGCGTGCGTGCGTTAGAAGACGAACCCTTAAATGGGCTCAAAAGTTTAAAAATGGTGGCATATGTTTTTTGAGAAATCTTAGTAAAACAATTAAATTTCTTATAACGTATTTTTAATTTTAATACCTATTAGTTTTACTAAAAAAAATAATAGTTATTATTATAAACTTTATACATATATAAATACCTAAATTTTTTTTATTTGTAAATATTTAAAACATTTAAGAAAGTATATCGAATTATTAAGAAACATAAAAAAAATGATTAAGAAAATTGAGAAAAAAATTATCTGTAGAAATTAGTGATTTAAATTAATGTTATTTATTTTATATTTTACGTAAGTTTAAAGTTTAAACATAAAAATAAGTAAAAAATGCAAAAAAAATTATAATATTAACATTAGTTATAGAATTTAATTTTTTTAAGTAATTAAATAAAAATATTTTATGCTTAAAATATATATTGTGAATTTACAGTGTTCATTAAAAAAGAAAAACTATACTACTAAACTAAAACTACCATTAAAATGTGTTTTGTTCAAAAGAAAAAAATAAATATAAAAGACAATTACAACAACAACCGACGATTAATAAATAAAAAAAAAACTATTCGCCAAAATCATCAATTTTATATATTAAATTGATTTTTTTTTAGTTATAAATATATATTTTTTATTAAATTATTAATTAAGTGATAAAAAAAACTAAATCAATAAAATTAATTCATGAGGAAATACTAAAAAAAATAAAATAAATAATTATACTGTAAAATATAGTGTTAAATAAAAAAATAATAAAAAATTAATAAAAATTAAACAACTCTAGTGTTGAAATTAAATAGAAAAAGCGCTTTGATGCATAATTTTTTTTAATACCCAAGGGGTTTTTGATCATAATACGGAGTAGATAGGAATTTTTAGTTAAATTTGCAGTTCCGCTTTTCTTCAAAATTTATTTGCATACTTTTTTTTTCTTACTAATTATTTTTATTTCCCCGGCAAAGTATTCTATGTGAGTATATAATTTCTATTTAAATTACAAAACTTAGTATCAAACAACAAAATGAATATTAACTTTTTGAAAAATATGTATTTATTATTATTATAAATTCGTTATAAATAAAACAAAACAAATGTAATTATTTAAATGGAAGAAACGTGTGGTTTTCATAGATTTTCCGTAATTTGAAACTGAAATCCGTTGGTTCATTGTGAAATGGAACCATAATTATTTTATATAGTCAAAATTTCAACCGAAAAAAATTGTTGCACATTTATATTAAAAGTGTAGCAGAACTTCCTTGAGAACTAAAACTTCTAAATAAAATTAAAGTGTTTGTTCAGTCTGACATTTTGAAAATAAGTAGGTAATTTTTGTATAACTAGGAATGGTAGCGATCATCCTAGCCTGTTCAACCCCGGGTTCAAATCGTCCCAGAAAATTTCGGAGGTTCTTAAGGAAACGAAGGTATGAATGTTTAATATAATTTATTGAAGTTGTGTCACTTTCTGCTAGAATCAAATTTACGTTTCGTAATTATTTTGTTTTCGTATTGCAATGAATAAGGCCCATTGCATACTTCAGCTAAGCTAAGCAATGAAACAATACTTTAGTTTAGGTTAGGTTAGCTTAGCTCGATCGTTGGCACATTATAACTAAAAACATAGTTCACATACATACTTGGGTAGTTGCTTCCTAACTATACTAATATTAAATGCAATAGTAAATCTTTGGAGGGAAGAAGAGCTATCAATCTAGCCCGTTGTAGTTGGAGGAATAACGAGCTGCGTAAAGGGTATGCTACCAGGAACAACTTAAATCTCCATCTTAAAGTTGTTCACACTGAGTTAGCGATTCGTTTGCACTCTGTTGAGTTCGATTGGCTGGACAAAAAAGTTCGTGCAGAGGTAGCGGAAATTTCACATATTCAATATGTGAAACAAAAAGCTAAACTGGATGTTTTGCGGGATAAGGCTTATCCATTTAACCGTAGAGGTAATAGTAGTTCGTCTGATTTCAAATTTCATCCACGTTTTAAGAACTTGTCCTCAATCGCTTTCTGTGATACAGAGATTCAAATATTGAGCAACGGTGTGAATTTTGCTTCTACGCCAAACAAAATCAGCCTTCGATCATTCGAGAATCTCGCTGTAGATGCTGAAACTGTCCTATTTGGCCAGACAACCCAATTAAAATCAGTGTATGCGCTACAAATAAAGAAAGGTATTGATAACTTATACTCCGTCAAACTCTTCTTCTGCTGCTTCTAATAATACTAACCTCAAAGTAGTTGGTGCGATAAAGAAAAAACTACGTGACCATGACCTGATAGCGTGTAAAGCGGATAAAGGCAATACAATTACCGTGCTCACAAAAGCCGATTACGGTAATAAAATTTCTGATTTTATTACAGAAAGCAAAGCAATAGTGCTTGGCAGGGATCCAACTAAGTCTTTTAAGAATTTGGTTAGTAAGTGTATCAACCAATGCCCGAAGTTGTTTGATGGAACTGGTTGGAAATACTCTGTCATGAATCCATCCGCTCCGATCCTTTATGGTTTACCAAAAATCCATAAGGAGGGCATTCCGATTAGACCAATAGTCGCGTATTGCAATGCTCCTGCCTACAAGCTATGTAAGGGTTTCATAAATTTTTTCAATCGTCATACCAATTTCGTTTCGGCTTACTCGGTTAAAAACTCGGTAGAATTGATTAGCAAAATTCAAGACGTCGACATTCCATTAAATTCAAAACTAGTTTCGTTTGACGTTGCCAGTCTTTTCACTTCTATTCCAATTAACACTTTGTCCCAAATAGTTTGTAATTACTTAGATAGGGATGTTGTAGATGAGAGCTTACATCGTGAACTGAAGTTAGTGTTTGAGACTTGTATTAAACAAAATTATTTCTGTTTTGATAATACATATTTCAAATTCGCTGATGGTCTACCAATGGGCTCCCCTCTGTCACCTTTGTTGGCTGAAATTTTCATGAATTTCTTCGAACAAATGATCATATCAAATAACAATCCTTATTTTCGTCATATAATCTTTTGGTATAGATATGTTGATGACATACTATGTCTATGGAGTGGAACTGATAGACAGACTCATTCCTTACTTGGTTAAATTCTCAATATCCCACTATTGATTTCACGTTTTCCACTATTGATTTCACGTTAGAAAAAGAAGAAAATAAATATTAACTTTCTTGATATTACAATAACCAGGATTAATTCTTCTTTAGATTTCAAAATTTATCGGAAACCCGCGTATACAGACGCTGTTATCCCTAGTTCTTCAAACCATCCCCATAATATTAAAATGTCAGCTTTCCACTCACTCATAGATAGACTAATAAATATCCCTTTGACAAATTCAAATTATAACACAAATCATAATTCTACAAATTGCAACGAATAACGGATATGCGACTAGGACTGTATTAAAGTTATTGAATAAAAAGCTAAAGCGTAAAACTCTAACGGGTATTTATCCACCGGATAGTCCAACGCGGGAAAATTGGCGTCGCTTAGAGTATTTAGGAAAAACGAGCCAACGGATTAGCAACATCGTGTCCAATTATACCAACATTAGTTTTGCTTTTTATAATAATGACACAATAAAGAAAATGATTTTTAACAATAAACCTAGAGTTGATCGCCTTTCCAAATCTGGCGTTTATAGGATTAATTGCAATGATTGTAGTTTCTCCTATATTGGCCAGACTGGGCGCAATTTCGGGGGCGCATAACCACCGTAATATATATTACATATACAACCTAAAGGCAGACGTTGAGATACCTTAGAGTCTTACGAAATTCGAAAATCAATATTTCTTAACCAAAATATCCTTAACGAACAGAGAGAAATCCGGTTCTCACCAATTACAGACCCCGCCCTTTTCTATAATTTGACTATTACCTCGAGTAATTAAATGTCCTTTAATATACCTTGAATTTTGTTATTCAGCCGATGACTAATCGCACACCTGCGCGATCAATAGATTAATTTTTATTGCTTATTTTTGTCCCTTTCTTTTGTTTAATTTTTGCCTTTTTTCTGCTATATATAACTAATTTTTACTTTTACAAATCAGTAGATACTCCTGATGATGACCTAACAAGTCGAAATCGATCGAGTGATTTTTTGAACGAATTTTTTAAGTAAAATAGTCAAAAATCTAATTCTGCGAAATATAAAACAAGTGATTAATAAAATGTGTTTATTAAGTACATAATTGGGTATATTGGTATTATCTGTATGCATATAATTTTAAAATAAAATATTTTGACAGAATACATTTCATTTCAGGCAGCATTGTATATGTGTCACAATAAATACATGTATTTGCGGTATTTGATATGGTAAATTTACAACACTAATGGGCGTATTCAGCACGTTAAGATCGCACTAGAAAAATGTAGACCTCACACATCTCATGTGCTGGATGCAAAGTTTCTTACTAAAAATGTAGATCCCTTTTTCAACCAAAACAAAATAAAAAAATGGCTAAATTAAAGTCCAAACCACACAAATGTGTGAGTAAAAAATCATAGTATGTAATGGCGTTTTTAATAAAAAAAATTTCGCTTGATTTGAAGTACAACCAACACAATTGTATGTGTAGATAGTTGTAGTGTTTTTTTTCGGACTTATTTCGTCGTTTGAAAGGAATGCGCAAATGTGTAAGTTGGTTCAAAACACATTCAAAAATAAATTTTTGACATGGTACTTTTGCCGTACTCGCACAATTGTGTTAGTAAATCACAAAAGGAATATCTCGCTGTTTTTGTAAAGCGTTTTTTTATTCTCTACATTTGGGTAGATTTTTTTTGGATTGAATCTTTACTATGTTTTGACACAACATAATTTGTTTTTGTGAGAAGAACATTATATTTGTATTTGTCAGCGATAAAAGAAAATCGAAATTAACTTAAAATGGATACAAACGAGATTTATATGTTTGACGGTTATTATGTTTTGACGGTTATATCTCGATTTTCAAACTATCATTAAAAAAAATAAATGACAGGCATAAAAAAAAGATATATGTTTCTTTTTTTATGTCACAGACTAGTTAAGACACAAACCCAATTTTAAATGTAGATTTTTCATCCAGTGGCCCTATTCTGGCTTTCCCAGGGAATTGGGGAAATATTTTGCTGTAATTACACATTGAACTAATTCCTAAATATTTATTTCCCGTTCCCAAATTAGAATATAGGTAGACTGGGAATAATTTTTCGGGGAAAATTTTTTTATTTTGGTTTTTATAAACTTATAAACTAAAACACATATTGCGACCTTATTACAAATTTAATTTATTTTTAATTTTATATTTATTAGAAAAAAATAATGTAATGAATTACAATTCCCCAAAAAAATAATGGGGACAAATTAACGTCAAAACTGCTATAAAATGGAATTATTTTTCCCAATAAAAAAAATTCCCAAACGCCAGAATACACTTTGGGGAATAAAAAATTCCCAACTGCTATAAATACGTCACAAATTCCCAATTCCCTATTCCCGGGAAAACCAGAATAGGACCACAGCACAATATACGTGAAATTGATGACATGTTGATGTCCTTCACGTCGTCATCAGACGGAGAAATAGTTGTGCGACACGCAGTTCGACGTTCTTACCGCACCTACAAGCGCTCCAAGGCCGACAACTACGACTACGTCGGCTTTCGCAAATACTTTCGGCTCCACAAAGATGCTTTTTGTTGACTACTCCATGATTAGCAACAGCATCGATGGCGATCCACGTCGGTCATTCATTTTTCGGTATTCCGAAATAATATATTATTTGAGGTTATTTTGTCTTTTTTTGCATATGACATTTGGATCATACGTTTTTAGTTGAGAAGTCATAATCTAATCCACACATTGCGCGACTCGCTCAAATCGTCTGTAAAACGAAATCTCGCCGTTATATAAATTGGGCAATACTTTTCGACTAAAAACGTATGGATCCAAATGTTATACGCAAAAATGCCAACATTACTTAAGATATATTTTCAGTGTATTTTTATTCCTGTTGTTTATTTTCCTTTTCTATTTCTTCAGTTCACGTGAGTTGACCGCAGAACACAAATTGCTCGCGTTACTTTCCATGCTGGCCTGCGGCAACTTTGAGCAAACGGCAGCCGATTATATTGGCATTTTCCAGCCAACAATGGCCAATATTCTGCCCCCGGTAGGAATATATATGATTTTTTTCAGATTTTCATTCATTTCGCTCATTGTTCCCTCTTGATTATTGTTTCTACAGGTGTGCGAAGCGATTTTGCGAGACTTCCATGCTATCGTTCGAATGCCGCGAACCTAAGCTGAGCGTTTGGCAAAAGCAGCAGCATTTGCGGGGTTTGCTGATTTTCCCCGGTGCGTTGGTTCCCTCGATTGTACACACATTAAAATCATTTCACCGGGTGGAGGTATTGTGGGTGTTTTCAATTTAATGCAATTAATTTCGTTTCATTCATTCACACATCAATCTTATATTTTTTGGTTATTTGCAGAGCAAAGCGTTCCGAAATCGTCACAGATATTTCTCGATGAACATCCAGGCAATATCCGATGGCCATTTGCGGATCCAAAACGTCGTCGCTTGCTGGCCTGGCTCGACTCATGACTCGACCGAATTCTGCAATTCCCCACCCAATCGAGTATCGGAGTTTTTATAAATAAAAGTGCTGATGATTCAGAAGATGAAGTTTCACTTCATTGTGCTCCATGAAAGAGACTAACATTTCAAATCGATCAACAACATTTGTTGTCGTCCTATTAGGAAAATTAAAAAACAATCAAATAATTAATTTAATAACTCAAATTTGATAATATAAATGTTTAAATTAAATTTTAATTACAACCTTGTTACGAGCAAATATTAAATAGTATCAATATAGGACACTGCCTTGTAAAATCGTGTACCAAATTTTTTTTTCTATACCCAAGTATAACAAAACGAAAGTAAAAATTGAGTATAGTATTTTCCTTCGTTTTCATCCAAAATTAACGAAAGTTAAACTTCACATTATAATGATAGTGTTTGTATCGTATACGTATTATATACATATGCGTATACAAATGGCGTAGTATTTAGTTTATTGTGAGAACGCTAAGTTAATAGTAACTTTTAACGATGCGGATACATTTGTCAACTTTGATATTAATTTATTTTAAGGCTGTAAAACATTTGGTAATGTAAAGAATCATTCGAGATAATTTGGTACAATCTATTATATTTTGTTTTCCTATTTTATATTTAGAAATCATTATTTATGAAGCAAGATGGCTACGAACTAAAAAAGTGCATTAGGGCAAACTTTACAGAGCTGTTCACCAAAGAGCTTAGCTGCAAGTTTACGTTTAACGGTCAATAAAGATAACGTGAGGTATGGTTTACGTTACTCCGTGTTAAATTTAATAATTATAATATTATTTTCAACATTTTAGATTGTACTATGGAAAAATTTACGAACTCTATCGAAACCGATTTAATATCCACAAATTTCTTTTATTATATAAAAGACAAACAAGGAAAATTATTTAAAAAAACATCTAGTGTAAATATTAGAAATTAAAAAACTGAATAATTTAATCGAAATGTATACATATGTATGTCCAAAATAATCAATAATGAATTAAAATAATGAATTTAATAAATCATTTTATATTACAAAAACAAAAATATTTCTTTAAAAACATTTAATTTTACAACCAAAATTTGAAATTGCCGTTTAAACAAACACAAGCACAATTGTTCCCGCCAAATATTTCTCAATACGCATACACATGCAATAAAATGTTTATAATGAGTTTCGTCCAGTTTCGGATTTTCGCGACACGCTTCATACGTTTTATTTTAATAAATTGCAACTCAAACTTAGAAAAATACTAGACTAAGTTTAGTACTTAAGTACGAATATCGCCAGAAAAATTGAAAGTAAAAATACTTGGGTAAGACAAGAGTGAAGATAGCTATTTTAGTACAAGTTCGAAAAAAACTCGAAAATTAACACAGCTGGTGAAAAAGTAAAACTAAATTTAACTGTTTCATACATACGTCGGATAAAAATCCGGGATTTTTCTATCCCATAGTTTTAACCAATTACATCACGTAAATTATACAACAAACACGCCTCTTTTCATACAAAAGAGTTGAAAAAAATTGAAAAAAAGTCTCGGATGTAAAAATCCCGGATTTCCATCCGACGTATGTATACGGCTTCAACTTCAACTGTGTAGCTTAGTTGTCAAAACAAAAAAGTAAACGAACAATGGCACCTTTTCGAAAAAAGTTCGGAAGAAACGACCAAAGTGACACCTGTGCCAGAAAATCTATTACGGAAATGAAATAAGCTAAGAAAAAATAAGAACGCGTATCATGTCCTATATATAAGCTACATATTTAATATATGTTACGACTAACACACATCCCCAATAGAATTCATTATGACTTTTTCCTTACAGAAAAGTATGAAAAAAAAACTTGAAAAAAAATCTCGTTTTTTTCATACTTTTCTGTAAGGAAAAAGTCATAAGGAATTCTATTGGGGATGCGTGTAACTCAAAAACTTTACTTCTCGCATGGCAAAAAATGTGCCCTTTTATATCTTTCTCTCAAACCGTAAGCTTTAGTGCGTCTCACAAGAAGTAATTGTATGACAAACAAGTTAATTATACAAACCGTAATGATTACGGTCACATCAGGGGAGTTCAATATATCCAAAACACTTGCATTTGGAGTGATCAACCCATTATTTACATACCAATTGTCATAGGCGTCTCACGTCACTTCATTTTTGGTATTAGCATAGTCATTTCTTACGCATCTAATCGACAAATGTCACTTAAAATAACATTCTTGTCACATTAATTTTACAAGTGAGAAGAAGTGACTAGTATAGTTAAAATGGAACGTAAACGGTAGTAATTTTTTTTATAAATAATTATTGTTCATGTAGTTTTTAATGTGTCACTTGTATCGATTTCAACAATATCAATTTTGATTCAACGTGACGCGACTCTAGTTACGTCACTTGAAATGAGACGACTTCGACGTCTATTGCACCAACCGCCTTGTTGAATGCATCTGACGTTGCTCGTAAAGGAAGCGCATTACCTATCCCTGCTAGCTTTTCGTGAGTTTGGGAAATCAACAACTTTATTTAAAATTTGACGCAGACGATTTTCCATTTTAAAATTTTTTTCAAATGTTTCCACAAACAATAAGAAATACATACCACTAATTATTAGAACTGTCAATTAATGAAATGTAGGGTTATGTTCAAATAATTCTCGATTTGCATTGGACCAGCAGATTACTTATTTCAAGCCGCTATTTTGAATAAGTCAAATAACTCAATTTATTTGAAATAAGTCGTGGATTGGACCGCAATTTACACTGATACTCGTATCTATTATTTAAGAAACATAAATTAGCACTCAGTCTTCTTATATATAGTAAAGGGTGCAATTTAAGAGTTTGTTTTTAAAAACGCTTTAAAATGAGTTTACATTTTTATTTTGTGGATTTTTTTTATTGTGTAGGTTGGAGTCTCCGATTTAAGAATGAAAAATAATTTCGTTCATGTGGCTCTCTTTACTGGCAAGTCCAGTTTTTAAGAACTTTTTCGATGATTTTGGCGCCTCTGGATTATCAAATTTGGCGTCAAGCAAAAGATGGTCAGCATCCACCAAGCAACAATGTTTCCAGCAGCGTTTTCGAAGAATATGGGCAAATTCCACACCAAACAGTCACTCGTGGTGGATGCATTGGCCTCTACGATTACATGTGGCTGGTCAGAACCCTAAATCCGGCAGTTCTACTTGTTTACATAGCCCCCAACGTCGTTATGAAGCTGGTCTATGGCCCACGTAGAGAACTGCTATCAAAGCGGATAGCCATTTGCTTTCAACTGCTGAGTTAACTGGACCTTATGTAAATAATCCGAGCAGTATTCTCCTTAGGCTGATGTGGTTAAAAGCCAGTTGCTCGGGGATCATTCCGTCATCCAAAAGCATAAGCGTTTCTCACGGCTTTTCTTCACCAATTTCACTACAGAGGTTCTGCTTGGCATTTTTCACGACCCATATTTCTTTTAAAAATTCGCACGGATTCGGCTACACAACACTGACTTTGAAAATAAGTTTTCAATAGTTCGAAATGCTCCTCAATCGAAAAAATGATTGGTTCGGGACGCGGAATATCATACTGACGAGCTGTCGTGTCAAAATTTCAAGCAAATCGTTCAAAAAAATGTTGCCATTGCCTATGATTTAAAAACAAACCAATAGATGGCCCACCCTGTACATCCTCCGTGCTCATACTTAAAACACCCACAGCGATCTGGCCTCAAAATGTAGGTCGCCGCCGACTCATCGACCCGGTTATATGGTGAAATAAAACGAATGCAAAAATTTGTTTATAATTTTCGCATTAGTGATTAAGCCGGAAGCACAGCGAGCCTTTCAAGAGCCTAGCGATGATGGCAGAAAACATTTAAGAGAATGCTGTTTGAACCATTTCGGCCAGTGAGATTTACGACCAGCAAAATATGAAGTCTGATATCGATGCCTTTAAAGTTTTGTAGGCCTGGAAAGGTGGAAAGATTCAAAATTTAAACGCTTTAAAATTGAAAAATAAAAGGAATAAGTACTTTTGTTAAATGCAAAATGTATTAATGCAAATTCTACAATAAATTCAAACAAATCAGTTTTTCTTGTTCTGCTGCTTTTTTTTCAATTTTCTTTTCATATTCTGAAATTTCAATTTTCCAATGTACTCCACTCTCTTCAATTGCTTCAATTTCTTATCCAATTCTCTGACCTCTTGCTTTTTCAAGGCATATTGGATTGCATCTGGAGCCCTAAAATTACTAACCAACAGCGATAAATCTTCATAGTTAGCTTTCGACTGTTCTATTTCTATCTCAACGCGAACCGATTCTTCCTGCAACGCTTTAATTTTTAATTTAGCGTCTTCAGTTTTTCGTTTCTGTTTATTAAGATATTTAGTACTGTCCAACACAACGTTTTTTTGTGTTGCGAGTGCTAAAGACATTCGTCCTGTTAAATCTTTGAGGCCAATCAGTTGAGTATTTTTTTCTTCAAGTTGTTTGTTTAATGAGCGCTTTTGAATTGTTAGCTGCTCAAAGTCCACTGGTCGGAGTATGCCGCTTAATTCCGATTTAATCGCAAGCAAATTTTTTTTCGCAATATAGACTTGCTTAAGCGTTGCTGTTTTAAGTCTCATCGATTCGATCAAAGTACTTCCATTTTTCATCCACATTTTAACAAAATTTAGCAAGCGTTCGGCTGGGATTTTCCTGGTAATGGGATCAATTCCTTTCAGTAGGACGTAATCTTTAAAGCTCTCATCGGTTTCAATAATTTCCGAGTGGCTGATTCTTATCGCGTCCAAATCGACCGAAAGCTCCTTTATTTTATGCTTTGTTTTTATTTCACTTTTTTTCATCGCTTTGTCCAACGCTTCAATTTCATTCAAACAAAGTGTTATTTTGGTATTGATATTTATGCGCTGATCCACTTTAAAAGAGTACACAGAACCCGATTGATGACCTCGGCCGGATGTTGCTGTTCGCACGGAAGCTCGATCATTCGTTGAATCAGATCTAGTTCGCATTGCTGTTTTTACATTAGATGAACGTTTAGAAGACGTTTCACTCTGTCCAGGTGAAACAGCAGATGTCACATCTTTGTCGAATAGTTTGCACAGCTGATCATAGGTTTTTGGTGCAGCATCTTTTAAAAATTTTAGTAACAATAATGATTCTAGCTCGTCAAAATCCCCCTCATTTTTAAATTCATTAATCAATTCAAATAATTTGGTTGCTTCAATTTCGGGTACTAAATATTCGCTGATTGATATGTCGCCATCATCTGCTAGCGATTCACTTATAAGCGATTTCGAATTAACGAATGAGGACATCATGAATGTGGTTTTCTAATTTGTAAATTAGTGTGTACATCAAAAACGGAATTTGACATAAAATAAAAATAAAATGAAAGGCAGTGAGTGCTAAGTAAATCTTTGTTTTTTGGCCAAACAACATTGGCCAAAGTTTTCATTGATTTAAAGTAGTAAAAGTTTATTTATGATACTGGGACTGGCGCGATAGGCACATTCGATTGAAGTGATTTAACTGAATAATCTGAATTAACTGAGGTAAACTGATGTGATATATTCAGTTAATTCAGATTGTTCAGTTAAATCACTTCAATCGAATGTGCCTCATGTATTTGAAGTCAAACAGGCCACCAGTGCTAGTCTTTGCTACTATTCGAATTGCATTCACATTAGTGTTAAAATTGTAATTAATTAATGGAGCTTTTAAATTGATTATCAATAACGCAGCTGATTGAATTCTACTTATTAAAATCCACCGTCTGGGTTCCACAACACTTATTCAGTTTAGGTCGTCAAAAACACTTTGAATTTGCGACTAATCAGCTTTTGAGTATTTTGGTATTTTTGAGAATGTGATAGTTTTTAATTTAAGTTTTGAAGTGATTTGGGTATTTGCAAGAAACATATTTCGAAATGTTCGTTTATTACGACTAAAAAAATGAGCGATTTCTTTTAAAGAATCGCGGATTTTAGTGTGAAAGTGGACATCAGTGAAATGGTCTGATTACTAAGACTGGTTTAATCATGAGGTCAAAAACAATTTTAAATTCCTGTTCAGACAAGAGATGCGCAGTTGCTTACTTGCTTCCGCTATTTCATGATTCGGTAAACTCACTTATACTGTTTATATTGGAGGTTGAACCTAGGTCGAGTCAACTTGTAGTTATTTTCAGGTTAACCTTGAAGTTAACTTCTAGTGTTTATATTGGAGAGTTATCTTAAAGAGCGCTACACACGATCCAATTTGATCGGACCGACCGTCGGTTACTAAATCGGTGTTGTCTACAGACAATCCAACTTACCATCCGATTTACTATCCAATTTTGACAATTAGGTTAAAATTTTATTTTACTTTGTGTGGTATTGTCATTGTTTTCCAAATTATAAGCATCTGTAATTATTAAGTGTCGAGTTAAAAACAAATTTAACACACAAATGAAATAAAATTGTCCAACAACAATACACACCATCCGATTTGGTTGGTTGGTTGGACGGTCGGATGAAATTTCCATCCAACACATCCAACTTGATTTTATCGGTCCAACTTGCATAAACACGATCCGATTTCCAACCAAATCGGTCCAACCATCCAACCAAATTGGATCGTGTGTAGCGCTCTTAAGGTTGAGTCGAAACAAGGGGCGGTATGTTGTACCATCACTTCGAATCGAAATTCGAAAAAAGTCGAATGGCGGTATGTTGTATCTTTTTCGAAAAGCAAAAATGATACAACTTTCACTTTTTCGTTTCGACTTTTTTCGAATTCGTTTTTTTTTTTCGCTTCGTAGTGATGGTACAACATACCGCCCATGGATACGACATGACAAAAACTATATCGTAGAGCAAAAATAGTTCTACGTTTGTGACAAAGACAGAAAAATTTTCTTTCTTTTTTTTGATTTCCGAATTTTCGAAAATCGAATTAATGTAAACAGAAAACTGGGGCGGTATGTTGTACCATAACTTCGTATCGAAAAAAGTTGAATTCGAAAAAAGTCGAATCGAAAAAGTGAAAGCTGTATGTTTTTTGCTTTTCGAAAATGATACAACATACCGCCATTCGACTTTTTTCGAATTTCGATTCGAAGTGATGGTACAACATACCGCCCCTGGTTCCTATGAGTTTTTGACGTTTGACGTTTTGACGACGCGAACTCTGTTTTTTATTCGATTTATTTGCAGGCCGGATTTGAAATATCAAGGGAAATCGCAAGTAGAAATTTGCATACAAAAGCGATACCACATAAATTAAAGGAATAAAAAGTGATTTATAATTTAAATTATTTGAATATTATTATTTGGTCATTGACTATAATAATAAAAAAACATCTTTCAGAAATATTTTTTTAAAGCAAGAGGTGTATGTATATAGACGCGCGATATGACTATAAAAAAAAGTGATCCCATTTTTTGCTGTTGTTTTATATGGTTCCTGACATTGATGTCGTATCCATGGATATAGATAGATCAGTGGGTAAACTCTATTATTTCCGATATAATTCCGCTTAAAGAATGTGCTAAATTCCCAGCAAATGTTAAAAGTAACAAAGGAAGAATTTATTTGTTCGATTATTTAATCTTTTAACCGAAAAACTGTGATGTATTGATAAGATTTTAATATTTAATAATAGATGTCACTACGTCAGGAAATATAATTGAAACAGGGTACATATTAATATAGGTGAAAACGTCGCTCTCTTCTCTTAAGTTATGTAAAAGCGAAAAGACGTGTATTTATCGTAAGCTAATAAATAAAGTATTATTAGATAAATCAATAAATATCAAGTGTATTATTTACCATCTCGGCTAAAACTCAACATTGGCGACGAGGAAAATTATAAAAGAATTAAAAAATATTAAAATTTATGATAAATAATAAAAATAAATATAAAAATGAGTGACAATCAAAAATCTCTTTGGGGCCACATGCCACCATTCAATTATAAAAAAGATAATTGGAATATATATAAGGGGAGGTTTGAACAGTTCATCACGGTATTTAAAATGGATGATGATAAGCAAAAGAAGGCGGCATTATTAAACTTTTGTGGCAACGAGACGTACCAATTTATATATAATTTATGTTGTCCGGAAGAATTGAGTGAAGTGACGTATGTGGATTTGATGAGAAAAATGGATGATCATTTTTTGGAGTCAGTAAATATATGGATGCAACGAAAACGTTTTTTTGACAGTAATCAGGAAGAAGGAGAATTATGTCAAAATTTTATAATGAGATTGCGTGGGGCGGCAAGAGATTGCAAATTTGGTGAAGTTATGGAAGATATAATTTTGTATAAATTTGTAACTGGGTTAAATAACAAAAAGGTTTTTGAAGAATTATGTGACGAAACGAGGAATATTGACAGTACAAAAAAAGCGTTAGATGTAGCAAAAAAAATGGAAAGTAAGTTGGTAGAAGAACCAAGGGAAGTAATGGCCTTAAACAAGCAATATGTTGGTGGTAGACTTAGCAGCCCAATATTGAACAAACGTATTGGTAATGAAGTACCAAATATAGGAAATAATACACCATATAAAGATATACAGCAGCGAAAATATATCAAATGTATACATTGTGGATACACTAATCATCTTAGTGATATGTGTCGGTATAAAAATGTTATATGCAGGAAGTGCAGTAAGAAGGGACATATGCAGAAGGTGTGTTCCGAGAGTAAACAGGGAGATTCAAACTGTGTGGTAAGAGGAGATGAGATTGCATCAGTGGAGAACGTAAATAAAAAAAGGGAATTAGAATGGAATATACAACAGATTGCATCATATGCAACTACGAGTGGTCGGGTAAATATTAATTATAAGAAATTAGATTTTGTGAATAATAAGAAAGAGAATGTAAATGTTCAGAATCAATTATATAATTTGCATGGTGTGAAGGAAAATTTATTGTTAACGGAAGATAAAAATTTTAATGAAATTTATTATAACACCTCAGGGTACCATTCAGCAATAGAAGTAGGTTTAATGATTGAAAACAATTTAATTAAATTTATGGTAGATACGGGAGCGTCAATATCAGCTATCCCTGGAAGTATTTATGATGATGTCTTATCAAATATTAAGTTAATACGGGATAGTACTGTAGTTAAAGATTACAGCGGGAACAGGCTTAAGAGTTCGCGGTGAGATATTTGTTTCAGTTATTTATAATGACGTGAAGGAAATTTTTAAATTTTTGGTAATAGACGGAGTTCAGAAATGCATTCTCTGCCGTGATTTTTTCCGTGCATTCGCAGTTAGACAAATAGAAATTAATCAAGTAAGTGATGCAAATGATCAATTAAAAGGGATGATAGAAAAATATAAAGAGTTGTTTGATGGTAAATTGGGAAAGTTGAAGAATGTGAAAGTGCATTTAGATGTAATTGATGGAGTCATTCCTAAATTTGTTCCGGCAAGAAAGGTTCCATTTGCTTTTTTGCCTGAAGTAGAAAGGGAGCTAGAAATTTTAGAAGAGGCAGGAATTATCAACAAAATTGAAACGGCGACGTGGGGTACACCTTTGGTTCCTATATTAAAGGAAAATGGTAGCATAAGAGTTTGTGCTGATTATAAAGTTACATTAAATAAGTATTTGAAAGACACAAACTATAGATTGCTAAATGTCGAAGATATTATGTATAAGTTGAGGAACGCTAATTTTTTTTCGAAATTAGATTTAGATCGTGCATACTATCAATTAGAGCTAGATGAGGAGTCTAAAGAATTTGTTTCATGGAGCACGCACTTAGGTAACTATAGAATGAATCGTTTACCATTTGGGGTCAAACCGGCATCCGGGATTTTTCAGAGAGAAATTGAAAAGTTATTTAAGGGTATAAAAGGTGTGGTGTGTTTCTTGGACGATGTATTAGTGTTCGCGAAAGATATGAAAAACCATAATATAATATTGGATAGTGTTTTTAGTCGATTATCGAATGCGGGGATGCGTGTGAATGCATCGAAATGTGAATTTGGTAAAAGTGAAATTGGTTATTTAGGGTACGTAATTTCGCATAAGGGTATAAACAGAATCAGTAGTAAGTATACCATTAGTGATTTTCCCATTCCGAAGACTAGCACCGAAGTTAGGTCGTTTTGCGGGTTAGTGAATTATTTTGGTAAGTTTATTGAAAGTTTATCCACCAAAATGCATCCAATATATAATTTGTTGAAACAAGGAGAAAGTTTCAAATGGAGCGAAGAATGTAATAAAGTGTTCAGTGAGATTAAGGGTGAGATAATGTCGGATAGAGTTTTGGTGAAATACCATCCTGAACAGGAACTTGTGCTTACGTGTGATGCGTCAAAAGTAGGAATAGGCGCAGTGCTGTCACATAGGTACGAAGGTGGAATAGAAAGACCAATTGAATTTGCGTCTAGAACACTTTCAGATAGTGAAAGAAATTATGGGACGATTGAAAAGGAAGCACTTGCGATTATATTTGGAACGAAAAAGTTTTTTCAGTACTTAATTGGAAGACATTTTGTATTGGTGACGGACCATAAACCCTTATTAGCAATTTTTGGAGAACATCGTGGAATTCCACAAATGTCAACAAGTCGGTTACAAAGATGGGCCTTTCATCTTTCAGCTTTCGATTACACTATTGAGTACGTGAAATCTAGTGAAAATTGTGCGGATTCGTTATCTCGTTTTCCATGTGAATATAAACCGCATAATTCAGAAGAAGTTAGTTATTTAAATTTCGTATGTTCAAATGAAATCTTACCAGTCAATTTTGAAATGATAAAGCAAGAAAACTTGAAAGATAGGGAGATAAGAGTGTTGATAGAGGCGGTGAAGAACGGCGATTTGGTAAAATTGGATAAAAACAAATATGCAGCGTATGTAGCAAAGAAGGATGAATTAGTGGTTGAAGAAGAAGTTTTAATGTGGGGACACCGGGTTGTGATACCACAGAATCTTAGGCAACAGTTGTTGGAACAGGTCCATCGGAGTCACTTTGGGATTGTCAAAACAAAATCGATATTGCGGTCTTATGTTTGGTGGCCAAATATGGATAAAGATATTGAGGTGCTGATAAGGAAATGTATGAATTGTATAAACATGTTGCCAAACCCGTCTAAAGCCATAGTCGTTCCGTGGATGAGACCAGAGGGTCCTTGGAAAAGGATTCACATTGATTTTGCGGGTCCAATATGTAACAAGTTTTTTTTAATAATTTTGGATGCGTATAGTAAGTGGATTGAGGTTTTTTATACGTTAAGTCCAACAACGGAATTTACTATTCGTTGTTTGTCAGCTACAAAGTTAAAAAAATTTTAACCACAACAAAGTTTATGATTCTCGTTTTACAAACAACAAAAACTTGAATCAAAAATCAAAAAAACTAGACGTTTTTGTCAAACACCAAAACTCTAATTTTTATAAAATTCCAAACTAGACTGACTTAATAAAAAAAAACTCTCACGCCGAATAACGCGCAAAACATTCCAGAAAAATTGTCTTTCTTCTCTGTTTCTCGTTTACATCAATGCGAATTGAAGGCATATAAGAAAAACATTCTTATGGAATGTTTTACTTTACACACACACTCGATGCGCATTGTTCTCTCTCCCAGCATCTTTCTCACCCTCGCGCCACCTTACAAAAGGTACGTACAAGACAAACATCTACAAAAGTGGGGACAACAACCAACATTGAGAAAACATAGCAAGTGGAGGCACAAACCCGAAAAAATACGATACAAGCAGCGCTTGTTACGATCATGTAATCGTAACAAGTCCTAGTTGCATATCCGTTATTTGTTGCTATTTGAAGAATTATGTTAAGCTCAGTGTTATAATTTGAATTTGACAGAGGGATGTTTATTAGTCTATCTATGAGTGAGTGGAAAGCTGACATTTTAATATTATGGGGATGGTTTGAAGAACTAGGGATAACAGCGTCTGTATACGTGGGTTTCCGATAAATTTTGAAGCGAAACAAAAACAAGTGATTAATAAAAATGTGTTTATTAAGTATAAGTGTGTTTCGCCAAGTGCCTACGGCAAATAGCGTAAAAATTATTAAGTTGGCAGATTTGGCCACCCTCGCCGTAATTTATCGTCGTTTGTTGGTAAGAATTTGTTATAATAATAATCAAATATGGTTTAATAGTAGTTGTAAAAAATTAAAATTGCTTCCTAACTATACTAACATTAAATGCAATAGTAAATCTTTGGAGGGTTTGTGCGATTTGGGTTACCAGAACAACTCGTAAGTGATAATGGATCACAGTTTATCTCATTAGCATTTGATAATTTTATAAAATCGAATAATATTAAGCATTCATTGACACCCACGTATTTTCCCGCTACGAATGGTGCGGCGGAAAATGCAGTGAAAACAGTTAAGAAGGCTTTATACACTGCTGGGTTTGATAAGAATCCTGGGAGTGTGGACAACATTTTGTGTAACTTTCTTGCTGATTACCGAAATATACCTCATTGTACTACAGGAGTGGCACCAACATCATTGGTATTGAAATATAAACCCAAAATAAAATTGGACTTGTTGTTACCGAGATTAAAAAAAGATAAACGGGTAGAAGATGATTGGGAAAATTATAAGGATGATAAAGTACGTGTTTTTGGTGAAAATGATAACGTTTTAATTCGAAACTACAGATCTAATAGGAAATGGATAATAGCAAGGGTAGTGAAACGGTTAGGACCAAGGATATATACATGTGAAATACTTAGCGGTAAGGTCATACGTAGACATGTTGATCAAATGAGAGGTTTAGAGAGAAATCAGAATGATAATTTGCACATAAAGCAACCAGGTAACGATCTGGGTAGTTATAAAAGTAAAGAAAATGATGTCACGAATATGAAGAATCAAGGATTTAATATTGTTATGTTTGAGCGTGGGGAGAGTTGTGTAAGTAGAAATGAGAGTGATGGTGGTATAATAGACGATGATATAAACGAGGGTGAAAGTAGTTTGGAAGTGAGGGAGGACGAGAATATGCGAGTAATGATCGGGAGTGAGAATGAGGAGCAGAATGGAGGTCAGGGTTATCGATTGCGAAATAAATCACTGATTCAGAAACCAAAAAGGTTTAATGATTACGCGTTATTTGAGTGATTTTAAAGTTTAGTTTTTTGTACGTTGAATAATTAAAATTTAAGCTTTTATGTGGTAAGAAATCATCATAAATATTGAAGTAAAAAAAATAAAATTGGTTAAGAAATAGGTACTGAGTATAGTTATTTTTAATATTAATGTACAAATCAAGATTTTGTGAAGTTAATGATAATACTGTATGTTAGTCTATTGTAATGTTGAAATTTTAAGAAGGGGCGAGTGTGATGTATTGATAAGATTTTAATATTTAATAATAGATGTCACTACGTCAGGAAATATAATTGAAACAGGGTACATATTAATATAGGTGAAAACGTCGCTCTCTTCTCTTAAGTTATGTAAAAGCGAAAAGACGTGTATTTATCGTAAGCTAATAAATAAAGTATTATTAGATAAATCAATAAATATCAAGTGTATTATTTACCATCTCGGCTAAAACTCAACAAAAACACAGAACAGAAAAACATAGTAAAATTCTAAAAATCAAAAATAAAACTACTGCTGAGAATCATTACAGTGGGTTTTACGAGAGAACAGGGGAGGGGACCTATTATGAAAAATTCGATATCGGATCCGAAAGCGGATTTTACTATTATGAAAATCCGATATCGAAAAATCCGCTATTATGAAACTAAAAAGACAAAACGAAATATATTTTTTTTTATTATTAAACAATAACTTTTACATTTATTAACATGTCAAAAATTCTTTCTTATTGTGATAACTTAATTATTAATAAGAAGGCCGGTTTCGGAATATTACATTCCTTTATCAATTCTACTTTAACCATGAATCAAATCAGAAAAACAAATGACAATTTATATTAGTTTTGACATGTTTGCAATATTTAATCGTACAATATATTAGTGTAGCAATTAGAGCAATTTTTATAAATTAAAAGTAGAATTGATAAAGGAAAAAAATGTATTATATTTATTTCATTTATTACTATTATAAAATGTTTCTTTTACAGTGTGGTAAAGTGATCTTTTACAGTGTGGTACTTTTTTTGGTCTACAGACTGATATACGAGTTTTAGAGTAAATTTGTATTGTCACTTCCAGTGTGACATACGAATGCAAAGGGTTAAATGATACATATTATTGTATTGCGAAGCCGCCGTGGTTTCCATTTGTAATCGTTAAGCACTTTGTTAGTGAACACCTTTTTAAAACCACTTAAATTAATAAAACAAAATAAATTTACATTAAATTAATTTATTTACAAAAAATGAACGTTTTCGACCACTTAGTGGTCATCTTCAGATTTACATTTGCAATTTACATTTGGAATTGCAAATGTAAATCTGAAGATGACCACTAAGTGGTCGAAAACGTTCATTTTTTGTAAATAAATTAATTTAATGTAAATTTATTTTGTTTTATTAATTTAAGTGGTTTTAAAAAGGTGTTCACTAACAAAGTGCTTAACGGTTAAATGATAATTATAATTAAATTATTTATTTTGAATTTATTAGGTCTACAACAACAACTGGAGCATTATTGCTAGCTAGCTTGACAAATTCGAACAAACAATATCCATAATAGGAAAATTCGCGGCGGATCAGGTTTTTCGATATCGGAAAAAACCGATATCGGATTATTTCAAAATGCCCCCCCAGAATAAAACAATACCAAAAATTTTGTGTTTAAATATAAAATAACGTTTTTAATTAGCAATGAAAAATCTATTACGAGTTATTTTGAAGCGTGAAGCAGATTTCATTTGACAAACCGTGTAGGACGGCTGATTGATTCTTTCCTCGTTTGCTTCTCCTTCACTAACAAACTGTTGTTAGTTAGTTAACTAACAACAGTTTGTAGGTGAAGGGGAAGGAAACGAGGAAAGAATCTACGTGTTTTCTGAAAACCGTTTTTATGAGTACATAAATGGGAAAAACGAAGAAAACCCGGCTTATGCGTCCTGTGTGGATTAGCAGAATATGTATGTTAATCCATATTTACAATATCTGTTCCATTCGAGCAGCAGTTCACATGCCAATATATATGTTATATTATGTTTGGCACAAATTTTCATATCAAAAAACGTAAAGCAAGGTCTTTATGCATTTATAATTTTCAAGACCAAATCCGTCTTACGCAGGAGCTGAAACATTTAGTAAGGGAACATTTTGAAAAGGCTTTTTGGACTAAAATGTTAATTAAAACAATTTCAAAATATGTACATATTATGTTAAAAAACCGATTTTATTAAAATGTTTGCTAAATAAATATTTGGAAATTAGTATTATAATAATAAGTAGTATAGTATATAGTAAAATGACTACAAAAAAGGAAAATAGAAAATACTGAGATTATAAATTTGTAATTCACTATTAGATCATAATAGCTGAGACAAGCTTCTATTCAACGTAAATCACATTATGTTTACATAATGACTAAGAAATACATCATTATGCACATATGATACTATGTATATAGACGGTACTGCGATCAACTTAGGAGATCATTGATGTTACGAGGCTTTAAATATGATGGAATGATACTCTGGGTTACTAAAGTCGTATCCTAAAGGAGCTAAAACGAAGAAGGACATATCATGTAAAATAGTTAACAATAATAAATTTACTGATTATGTTACTTAGCAAAATCGGACGATTTATCGATTATGTGCTCAAATTCGGCAAAAGATAAAGCCCCGTCATCATCTAAATCGGCCTCTTCTAAAATATATTGGATCAACTGTTTTGTGTCGCTATCGTTCAGCGTATTCTCCCCAATGAGACGTTCAATGATCTTTCGCAGATCATTGACACCTAGCATATCATCTCCATCAAAATCTAAATTAAAAACCAAGTTAGAAATTGAATTAACAATAAAGAATAGCAGGAAGGAGCTCCATTACCAAATATTCTAAAGGCGTGTTCTGCTTTTACCGATTTTGGCGATGCATCACTAAACACGGACATCATATCGAGAAAGTCTTCGAAGGTGCAATCGCCGTCATGACTAGAACTAAACACTTTACAGATACGATCACCAAATGGATTGGCACGCAATTCTGGATACTGGAGCATTTTATTCATTGATAATTTAGCGTTTTTGTTGTGCCCCACCTTTTCCGGAGCAAGTTGCTTAAATTTTTTGTGAGCACTAAAATATATATGTAATTATAAATTTTAATACGTTAAACGTAAGCTTTCGATTATATATACTAATTATCATATATACCCACTATAATATTTCTTTCTTCGTAAAAAATGTTAAATCTTCATAATCTTGTAGTTCTTCTTCGGAAAATTGACTTTTTGTTTGCCCCATATTCCTCACCGTACAATCACAAACTGAGATTCGTTTACCGATAAATTTTATCTAATAATCAAAATCACTTCAATTAATAGTAATTAAGATAATACTTATGATTATGATACATGTAGCGTAAAGCTTATTATTTTATTTCAATAATCCATGATAATTATGGGTTTATAAAATTAGCTGTCAAAATACAAAATAATGTAAAAACAAAAAAACAAACACAAGTGCACTGTAAATTTATAGATTGCGTAGTGTGCTGCTTTATCGATAATTTCGTAAATGT
This sequence comes from Nephrotoma flavescens, assembly GCA_932526605.1. Lineage (NCBI taxonomy): Eukaryota > Metazoa > Arthropoda > Insecta > Diptera > Tipulidae > Nephrotoma > Nephrotoma flavescens. Next base: position 189,311,542 of record OW052220.1, on the reverse strand, counting down.
GCTATGTCGATCATCATATCATAAATTATAATAGCCACGTTCCATTGGCGTGAGTAAAACCCAAGTATAACAAAACGATAGTAAAAATTGAGCATAGTATTTTCCTTCGTTTTCATCCAAAATTAACGAAAGTTAAACTTCACATTATAATGATAGTGTTTGTAGCGTATATGTATACTGTGTTGTTACTACTGTATACTGTGTTACCGCAATTTTTCTTTCGTAGTAATGTGTATAGCATGTACATGGTTTGTTTTTATTTTTCATGTTCACGACATGAGTTTGGTAATTTTATAAAAGAGATTTTGTTAAAAAAATTTAAAGATGTGCGTTAATTTAAATAAAATTACATCAAAATATATTTTATATCTATTCAAATATTGTTTTCATAAATTAATTAATTTCTAGTTCAGTTTTAAGTTTTTAGGTAGAAAACAAATGCGAAAATAATAAACTTGATGTGCAATAATCATAGTACCTATTTGGAAAATTATTTAAACTTTTAATATTACAATCAAAGAATAATTTCAAATTGTGTAATAATAAAAAATAATTAAAAAATTAACTAAAATATAATTTAGATTCGTATATAATATGTATATATGTATGTATATTTTTATACCGCAAATTTAATAAAATAAAAATATTCATTTTAAACCTAAATTTTTATTTTGCTCTCACATTTGGATGCCGCCATCTTTTTCTTCTAACATTTTCAAATATAGCATTTTACATTCATGCACAACCTCGCTCCCGCCATTTTGTTTTTTGTCTTTTCTGTTCACACATACATGTATACAATTCTCCTTTATTGAGTTTCGTTCAGTTACGAATAATCGCGACACGTTTCATACGTTTTATTTTAATAAATTGCAACTCAAACTTAGAAAAATACTAGACTAAGTTTAGTACTTAAGTACGAATATCGCCAGGAAAATTGAAAGTAAAAATACTTGGGATTCGTATTTTTTGGTTACGTATAAAGTAAAACATACTTATAAAAATCCAAAATGTTTTAGTAGCAATTTAATTTTTGTGTATGCAAGTTTGGGAAATAAAGTTTTCGATCTTCTTAAACCTAACCCCGGCAAAATAGTATCTTTTATTTTGACCACAAAATGAATGATTTCTATGACAAATAGCATACCATTGGAAAGAGCATAAACTAGAGAATTAAAACAAATCTAATTTCAAAATCACCTCTAGTATTTTAAATGAATTTAGAAGGTAGACATTTTTCATACTTTTACACATTGTTTAGGATTTAGAATTCCATAAGTCATTTTTCTTAAACCAATTGTCAAAGAAATTTAAATGTACAGAATGGAAATAAGCACCTGTCAAGCGTCACAAATTCGGAGGGTAAAAGAGAAAGCGAATATACAATGGGATTACAAAAACAAAAAACGAAATAAGAACCCCACGCCACAGAATATTATAGAACCAAAATTGTTTTCTTAATTTTTTCTGATTTATAAATTAAATTAAGAATAAATTTACCACAAATCACTAGCTTCTTAACATAATATGCATTTTATTTTATATAAACACTTGGTAAATTTACTGATGGTAAGATATTCGATTCTATGTTTTCTTAGGCGTATTTTGGCATTTTTTCACAATACACTTCATTTTATATAAAAAATTGTAATTTTTATTATCAAATAATTGCACTAACAGTATATACTACACAAACCACTAACTATTTGAAATTGTTTCTATTATTTAAATGTATTTTAATTAATAATTTTAAAAATTTATAATTTTACTGCGCAAAATTAAGACGTCACTTCGTACAACAACAAAAACTTGTTTGACGGGTTCTTATTTCTAAGATATGAGTAAACTATATGCATTTTTTATATAACCATCCTGTACTGGCTTGTGACAGATGAAATAGCAAATTTTATATGGGAAAATAAAAAATTTCTGCTCTGTAGTTAGTTCTTTCTCTAAGTTTTTTTATCTCGTTCCGTGAACGCAGTCAAGTGCTATAACCCAGTATGCAATTTATTTCCCTTTATTAAACACACCCACATGAAACAACAAATACAGGGAAATTTTAGTTCAAATTCCGCAGCTCAGATGGTTCTGCAATCGTATAAGCACTCATTCACCTGTCAAAAATTTTATTACGAGACGAGAATTTTGTTTTTTTCTAAATTTACAATTTTTACGTGGGATATTTTTATACAAAGATATTTTTTTCACATTTTGGAATTTATACAAAGTTATAACTCTAGCGGCGTAAAAGATATTTATTAATCCCATTGTTTTAGTGTAAAAAATGTAATTAATATCGTGCATAATTGTATAGCTGTCAAAATAGGGAGTACAAAAAATTTACAGAACGAAAAAAATCAGCAGGAGAAAATGCTACAGGTGGTGGCGACAGAAGTTGAATCACGATATTTTAATAAGCATTTTAATAAAATATTAAATCTATATACTTAATTTTACTAAGTGTATTTAAGAAATTTACTATTGTAAAGCAGCGCACAAGAAAATGCCTTTTAAAATTAGATTAAAAAAATCTCGACAGTATAATGTTACATCCAAAAGTTTATTTGTCATTTCCGTTTATCATTTGCTTGGTAAGTATTTCATTACCGTGTCTATTCATCAATTGAATTTCTCACAACATAAATGGAACACACAAAACACCAAAAAATTAATTAACTCATTAATATTCATAATGGGTCGTTATATAATGTTGGTATTTCTTTTTTACGTTACATTCCAGATACTTCAACTGCTGTTGATTGTACCCTAAGCTCTGAGAGTACAGGATACGAGTGTATTGAGAATGTATGTTCCCGACTATCGATAAACCAATCTGAATATTTTGGACTACGTTACATTGTTAAGGGGACGGATGATGAACAGAAATGGATTGATTTAGAACGCCCCTTAAGTCGTCAGCTAGAAAAATACGCAGCTAAAACAATTCTATTTCTAAGGATAATGTATTATATCTCACCTACAGCGCTGATTAGTGACGAAGTAACTCGGTATTATTTCTATTTACAATTAAAAAGTGATGTAGTCGACAGTCGAATAAATTGTGATACAAACCAAGCGATAATTCTAGCTTCCTACTGTCGCCAAGCGGAGTACGACAGTCATCAACGTGAAAAGCATACAGTCGATTATTTAAAATCATTATTGCCAATTCCAAAACCGATGATCGATGCAGGCCTCTTAGAAATGATAACGGCTGAGGTACTCCAGCACAGTATTCAATATCATCATTTATCTCAAAGCCAAGCCGAAGAGCAATTTATTGCTACATGCCAACAACTTAACGGTTTTGGCCAAGAAACATTTATTGCAAACAATCGTAATGGTATGGATGTTAGCCTGGGTGTTACTTTTCAAGGAATTTCGATCGTTGATGATGAATTTATATTTTATCAGTGGCATACAATTACGAATATCATACATCTGAAGAAAAGTTTTAATATCGAATGTGCGGATCCCGAAAAAAGCCTAACATTTACCTTTAATGATTCAGAGACTGCTCATTATATCTGGAAATTAACGGCCTTGCAACATAAAATGCACGCGAAATGTAAATTAAAAGCTGGCCCAATGAACGCAGATAGCAGTCTGAGGGGTAGTAAAGAAAATTTAATTGAAGAACAAGCACAGCTTGTTCAATCAAATCTGCAATCACAGACTCAACTTCATCATCATTCATCGCAGCAAATATGGCCAGAAAATCATATTAGTTCAACATCTGAGCAATCTATAATGGCCTCGAATTTAACATTGGCACACCACGGCAGCAATATGCAATTGACTCATGATTATCCTTATGAATCATCAAATCATAATTTAAATTGGAGCCAAGGAAATCACAATGGATCAAATATTTCGCTCAACAATAATCATCAAGCACAAAGTACGTCGTGTCTTGACTTAAGCAATAATAATTTATACCAAGAAGATGATATGAAAAAGGCAATGCTACCGGTTTACCGCCCGGCACCAGACTATGAAACAGCCGTGCGACAAAAATACATGTCCGGCAATTCAAACGAATTACGCATGAGTACGCCCATGATCAATGTGAACCCAAATGAAATTGTATCAGATCAGCATTTAAATATATACGCGTACGAAAGTCAAAATGATATTCATCAACTGGCAGCAAATCAACTCGTCGGAAAGCAACAACATTATCCGGATGTGACCCAAACGACCAATTCGATGTATGCAGCCGGTCATTATGGGATCGATACACTCGGCCAACCCTTCAAATTAATGAGACTGACTAAACCACCTCCCGCTTATCCAGTTAGTAGAATTAGTTCGACGTCGACGCCAGATTTAGCATTAGCTTCTCAACGCGCATTACTTGGGTATCATGGTGTGTATGTGTCAGGTTCATCACCGGATTTAGTGTCGACACGCAATTTCGGCAGGCCCTCAGCAAATTATCACTATCAAAAAAGTAACCCGATATTATTCCATCGATCTCATCAGCCGCTGATTGAAAATCAGAGATTGGGGCACTCGCAGGGATACCTTCCACCTCATGGAACGTTTGAACATTTAAATATAATTGATCATCCGAATTATAATCAGCCACAAGCTCAACAAGGAGACTATGGCAATAAATTAATTTACTGTATGCCAAGCAATATTGAGAATATATATATTCAGGATAATAATGCAAATACGTCCCAGCAGCATATAAATGGACCGGCCGAACCTATCTATCAAAATATACCGCTCGCATGGCAAAATGATGCACCTACCAATACGAATAATGATATGCGTAATCGAACGAGTAGTGTACAATCAGCTCCTGGTGTTATGCGAAATAATATCGATAAAATGCTTCCGAATCCGATTGATGAGCAGCATCATCAAATTCAAATAATTCACTCGAATTCAAATCAATTAGGTACAAAAGAAATTCTTCCAACGCCATCATCATCCGCATCTAGTCATCGTGAGACAGTAAATCATCCGCAATATCCATCATCTGTTACTAATATCGAAGTCTTAGGACATAGTAGTAACGCTAATAGTAGTAATCAATCGCACAACGTAACAGCACAATCGAGCCAACAATTCGCCATAGTCGAAAGTGATTTTTCCGCTATGAATATATCAGGCACAAGCTCAACCTTATTTACTGACACTTCGCAAGCGTCATCGAACACAAACAGTACCGATAGTAAAACGGAAAAAAAGAAACGTCGCTGGGGAATTTTATCTCGCGCAAAAATAGGCGGTAGTAAAAGTAGTGACAAACAAAAAAGTGCCACACTTGGCCGCGAAAAGGGAAGTAAAACAAAACAACCTGCCGCCGGTAACGATGATACTGCGATAAGACACCGTTGGTCAACCGGACTGCCAAAATCTCAATCACTTCCCACCGATATTAGTAAAGAGAAATTATGTCAGCTGCTTGAAGGGAAACTAGCAGACGAAAAATTGTTCATCGAATTCGAACAAATACCGAAACGCAAAGAGCATGCGAAATTTGATTGTGCGCTTCACGATGAAAATCGAAATATGAATTATGATCCGGATTTTTTGCCATACGATGATAATCGTGTTAAAATTACACCAACACGCGAAAATCGTTTGGGTTATGTGAATGCTTCACATATAACGGTAAGCCATATATACATTGCGTGGTATTTTAATGAAGTGCAAATTATAAAAAAAATTACTAATTTTTTAGGCAACCGTTGGTGCCAAACAAAGATTTTATATTGTGGCCCAAAGTCCAATGAACATACTAACGTGTAATACATTTTGGAATTGTGTGTGGGAAGCTGATGTGTATTTGATCATACAATTGTCCGACGATCTAAAATACATGCCCAAAACTAGTGAAAAACATATCGAATATGGTCAAGTACAAGTATGGCAAGAATTTTCACAAGAAACAGAGCGATGCATAACCAGCAAGTTACGTTTGTATCATACACAAAATCGAAGATTTCGCTCGGTGTGGCATCTCTCGTATTTAGAATGGAACGAACAAAATTGTCCTAAAAACGTCATGCACTTTTTAGGTAAGAATTTGGTATACTATGTTTAACTGTAGAGAAATTCCAATGTTTTTTTTTTTTTTTTTTTTTTTGTAGATTTCCTTGAGGAATTGAATTCCGTGCGCATCGCATCAATTTCAGAAGTTCCACCTGGCCACAATACAAATCCACCCGTATTAATACATTGTAATGGCGGTGGTGGACGAGCTGGCGTAACCCTGGCGTCGGATCTACTACTTTACACTTTAGATCATAATCAAGCACTGAATATACCCGAGGTCGTGAAAAAATTAAGCGAACAGCGCGACAAAGTAATTCCATCGTTGGCGCAGTACAAATTTATCTACGCACTTTTGATTCATTATTTAAAAAGGAATCGCCTTATATAAAATCGGGAATATTTATAATTGCTAATAGTTTTTTTCTAAACTTTATATTTAGGAAGTACCTACAAGGAAATATTAAAACGTAATGATATTAACAAAAATTCTTGATTAGCTCCACAGTTTCTTATTATTAAAAAAAAATTACGATATAAATTATTGATATTTGTACTTTTTAATTATTTATTAGTTACCTTTTTATTATTGTTTATAGATTTATTTTTCAACTAAATATTTAGTTTATTCTTCTGTATTATGTATTAACCTATACAGCAACAAAAAGTAATAAAAAGTATTTTTTTAAAATTTTACATGAAATCATTATTGCTCTATGGTGTCTGTCCTAATTAGCCGTTCTCAACTGCGAATTAACAGCAATTTTGCGCGAAATACACCACAAAGAAGGAATAACTGGCTCATCCACCAAAACTAAAAATTCTAAAGCTTACCTGCAAGTACAAAATCTTTCAATTACAAAATCTCGCATAACAAAATGGTGCAATTATTTTTCTTTTTAGTAGGTGTCATTAACCTTAAAACCGCGTTTGGTGCATTCAGTGCCCCATACGATTTTTGAATGAAAATAAATTGTTTTTAACAGTGGATTGGTTTGAAACAGCACTACTATGAAACTCATACATCGTTACTTTAGCCATAGAAAAATAAGTTTAACATAGATTTTTATACAAATGAGAAATCTATGGGTAAACTTTTTTTCTATGCTTTAGCGTTTCGGAAATAATATTCTCTTGATTGTATAGTATTTGGTAAACACTTGTAAATAAAATTTATAGCATAACCGTGTTATGGGGCATACAGCGCCCCTAATTTTTCCCATATATTTTGAACTATTTTCTCTGAAAACGGTAGTAAACCAAAAAATAAATTATTTTTTTCCATGTTGTTTTATAACGGAATTCGATATACATATAAATACTTGTAGGTTATTCAGTATTTAGTTTTGTAGTTTATTTTATACGATAGTTTATATCGTTTATTTCGTAAGTAAATCATACGCGTAGTGTCATAAAATGGAAAACAGTATCAATGAGATTATAAAATTATTGAACCTGCAAATGAGAAGAGAATTTTCTGCAGAGGAGGAAGAACAACTAACCAATTTATTGGTCGTTGATGAAAATGTTAGTAACGGCCGAGAGAATATCGGCGACACTGCAGTAAGCGATAGTGATTCTGGTAGCAACGATGAAGATTTTGGCCAAGCAAATGGTGATTCGGATATGGATGATCCAGCAACGGTAGGACATACACTTATAGACCCACAAATACTGGATTTAGCCGAAGGTTTACAAGAAGCAGCGGGCAATGAGGAGGAAGTAGTGGTAGCGGATAAAAATTTGACATCAACTCAGATGTTTGGACGAATAAAAAGGTACGTGACACAAAACAAAAATATTCCTTATGTGTGGTGGGCATTACCGAATAAATCTGAGGATCAGCGTACTGCTGCAGCTGAACAGAAACGCAAGCATAACACAGCCTTCCTATTGTAAAGCAAACGTTCGATTCAAAAGGTAATACATTTAAATGCTTACTAACACCAAATATTATTTCGAACGTGGTGATGGAAACAAATCGCAAGGCAAGGCGATTCTACCAATCATGTACCACTCCGAATGCTAGAAAGTGGCGTGACACAAATGACGATGAGGTATATGCTTATATTGCTGTTCTTCTTTATGCCGGTTCTGAAAAAGTATCGACGGTACCAGCAAAAGACTTATTTCATAAAACAAATATGCCGTTCTATCATGCGTCTGAAAGATGACAAATTAGGTGCATCCCGGTACGTATGGAAATTGTTCTTAGATAACTTGCAGGGATTGTATAAACCATCTCTAGAACTAACTATTGATGAATAACTAGTTGCTACTAGAGGTCGCTGCTCCCTTCGTCAATATATACTGAGTAAACCAGGCAAGTGTGGATTAAAAAAATTTTGGCTGGTTGACGCGCGCACCAACTATCCATTAGCTGGTGAAATTTATGTTGGAACGCAGCCGTCTCAGAATCGAACTAGACACGTAGCAACTGACCTGGTCTTGTGTTTGTCGGATAATTATTTGAATGGCGGATATAATATAACAATGGACAATTTTTTCACCAGCATTCAGCTAGCCGACGAACTTGTTAAAATGCACTGGTGGGAACAGTAAGATTAAACAAACCGGAACTGCCACATGATTTTGCAAACGCAGGTGTAGCATAATAGTAGCGTTCGATGACCAGCAATGCCGAAGGGTCGTCGAAAATAAACGAACACTTCGTGAAAAATGGTTGGCTCGCAACACTAGAAGCACTCTAGCAGAATATCTCCGCGCTAGGAAAGCCACGACTAAATACCTTCGACAAAAAAAGCGCGAACATATGAGATTATGCATCGAAAACATCAACTTCCAAGCGGAACTAGGAAACTCAAGGGACTGTTTTGCCAACGCCAGGAATCTCACAAAAGACTTCCACACAAGAAGTACAGCCATCAAAGACGGGAATGGAGAGTTGAGAACAAACGTGGCTGATGTTCTCTCAGTATATAATTATAGTCACGACGTGACCCCCATTAGAGCAATAGCTCCTCCAGGTGAAGAGGTCTTTGTTGAATATCCCACAGTGGAGGATATTCAACAAAGGTCTCGATGGAATCCCCGCAGAATTGATTAAACTTGGAGGCGCTACTCTTGCAACAAGTCTATACTACCTCGTCGTCTGTATTTGGGACCAAGAAGAGCTGCCTGAGAATTGGAAGACTTCGCTCATATGTCCGTTGCATAAAAAAGGCGACCGTCTTAAATGTGAAAACTATCGTGGCATAGCTCTATTGAACGCTGCTTACAAAGTGTTGGCTAATGCTGTACTTGCCAGAATCACCCCTTTCGCCGAAAACATCATTGGCGACTATCAATGTAGTTTTCGACCCAACCGATCAACCACGGACCAGTGTTTTACCATGAGGATGATCTTGGAAAAATGTTGGGAGTACAACATAACCATACATCAACTATATATAGACTTCCGACAGGCATATGACAGTATAAACCGCGACAACCTATGGACCGCGCTCATATGCCTAGGAATCCCAGAGAAACTCGTTTCGCTGTGTAAATTAACAACGTCTGGGTATGTATGTATAGAATCGTAATTGAAGGAACTGTGTCAGACTCCTTTGAAATAACATCTGGCGTTCGACAAGGTGATGCACTCGTGCCTTTGCTGTTCAATTTGGCGCTTGAGTAAGTACGTAGTGAGGAAAAGCAACATCGAAACTTCGCGCTGTATATTTAATAAATCCGGTCAAATTCTTGGATATGCAGATGATATCGTGCTTCTTGGCCGAAGACCTAGCGATATCAAAGACAGTTTCATACCGCTCGATCGCTGCGCAAGAAGACTTGGCTTGGAGGTGAACAGCAGTAAAACCAAATATCTAGCAACACCCAGGAACATCTCTATGGCAAATCTCGGAATTGGCGACCACAATTTTGATGGTGTCGAAAACTTTAAATACCTTGGGTCAGCTATAACATCGAAATGCAGGCAGAAATAAAAGCCCGAATCGCTGCCGGACAACGAGTTTTCTACGCCCAATCAAGATTATTGTGATCGAAACATCTATCGCCGTCGTGCAAGCTTGCACTTTATAAAGCACTAATAAGACCTGTGCTGACGTTCGGAAGCGAGAGCTGGACCATGACGTCTAACGATTGTAGATTGGTATCTACATTCGAAAGGAAGGTCATTGTTCAACTGAACAACTAGGGTCGACCTAGATAGAAAGCTGATTGTGCATTAATGTAATATTACTCTAGATATAATTAATAGAACTATATGTACAAGTCACTGTCATGGGAAATGCCGACTCAGCAAATGATTTTTATTAGGTTAATTCATTTAGGTTAGACAGGCATTTTCTACGGTGTTTCCGGTGTACAGTACTGAATTTAAATTTGTTCATTATACTAATGTAGACACTATGTCAGCATTTTTTATAGTATATAATGTTTTATAGTGGAGTTTAATAAAGGCAGTATAATTAAGTACATAACCATTCAAGTACGTAATTATTCAGTCATCCGTTCAATTTTTGGTCCAATTAAAGTTTCGAACAACGAATATCGGATTCGTATGAATTACGAAATAAATCAACTTCTCGGAGGCAGCGATATCATCGGATTCATTAAATCCAATCGAGTGAGATGGCTCGGCCACGTTACAAGGTCCCCACAACAACGAATGATTTACAAAGTGTTCCATCAACATCCAGCCGGTGTACGTCGTAGAGGGAGACCCCGACTGCGCTGGCGTGACGACGTCGAACAAGACCTACTCGCATTAGGATGTCGAAACTGGAGGACGAGAGCAATGGATCGGGATGGTTGGAGGGCCATTGTGCGGGCGGCGAAATCCCTTCATGGGATGTGAAAGCCAGAGAGAGAGAGAGAGGGGTGTAGCATAAAAGCGAGGCCCATTTAGCTCAATATTTTGCTTTTCAGGCCCAACTTGCCTTATTAGCTACACAAGTAACACAAAAAAGCTGCTATCAACGGCGCATGTCACACGAGAAATTGATGAAGTCAAACGTAAACCTAAAACAATTCTGGGGTGGGATGTTGTTACACCACTTTTACGATATTTATCGAATATTATATCTCTTTTTCCTAAAATAAAATAGCTTGTCGTTTCACTTCTCAATTTTGCTTTCTATAATGCGATCGCACTCTACTAGAATAAATTGTTTATTTATCTCTTTTTTGTTTTTCCAAAAAGTATCACTCTTAAAATAAGTAAGTAAAGTGAAACAATAAGTGTAAAAATCTGACCTCTGCCTAGATTTTGGTTTGTTTATGTGAATATTTGGGTGGCCACTGGTGAGTTCCAAATATTCACTGAGAATTAAACTAACTGTTGTTTATGCGTTATAATTCGATTCTAAATTTTATTACCTCAATAAATCGGGTTTTATACATAAAATATTGCTTACGCATGAAATCGACAATAATTATATACAACAAAAGTACAATATAAAAAAGAAAGAAACATTAAACCTGTTGAATTTGCTACAATATACAATATTCCACCCGTGTCGATACTGTGTCATCGACCGCTTGGAATATTGTATTATTGCGCATGTTGACATTGATTCAACATATTCCCGGGCCTTACTGATGCCACCCATCTGTTAAACCATGCTTTCGTTGGCTCTCTCTAGAGGAGGTGGCGGCCGGTGGTTTGCAATACATCTTCCTCTTAATTTGTTTGCTACCCAGATGACTCCTATTACCACAGCACTCCAAAATAGAATGTGAATCATTGCGTAATGGTGTATATGATGAGCACTCTGACGATAAAAGGTAATCTGTTCATCATTTTTCAATGATTCTAGCTGATCATCCAATCCGGTTGTTTCTGGTGTGGTTAGTAAATTCAATTGATCCACCTCGTTTGCCTTATTTTTGACCACAGCACTAAATTCCCGTAGGTTGTTGGCCCTATGCATTAAATGCGTCGCCTGCTGAGCAAATTTATTGATATTGTGTCTAGCGGTTCCTACAGCAATTAATTGAACGTCAGAGTCTCTGAGCACGCAGCCGGGTTCGATTTCCACTATACCGGAACCTACGATAGTGTAAGATTGGATTCTAGACCCACATATGACATCGATTGTGATTTCGTTGGGTATCACATATATCCACTGATTGGCAGCGTGAAGTTTGATCCAATGATTGCTAGCTTTGGTTGACCTAGTGCCGCATACGGTGTCCAGCTCGTTCTTTCGTTGTAATATTGCTACCTCACATGACGTTTGATTTGAAGGAGTGTTGATAATTTGTGATACTTCGCATAAGAGATGTACAGGGTTAAATACTTGACATTTATGTATGTCTTCTCTGGTTAATAATGCGAAGTGTTCACGCCGATTGTCCATTGCTATATAGTCAGTTGAGCTAATGATTTGTGACTGAGTGCTTCCATGGATGATGTTGGGAATTGGGACTACAGCTATTAGTGTATAGTCCAACACGAATGACAGTGGTAAAGTGATCTCAATTATTACATTTTTTTGAGTTACTCGGGTGCGGATTTGCATGCTTTCATACACATGATGGAGGTCGTGAATGTCGTGTCCTGGTAGAGTAATAGTTACCGGCACGTGTTGTCGAATGAATTGCAACTCTTCTTCCAACTGACTTGGGGTGAGTATGGAAGGATGCAGGACGTCTTGATGAGCATGATAAATCACGTTGAGCAATCCTTGTTGCGTGTCCTGGATGCTCTTTAGAACTAGCATCATTTCAAAAATGGCCATTAGCGTTGATCGCACTCTGTCTTCATACGTTCTATATTCGTTTAACTGCAACATTTCCTGCCGCAAACGATGTTGATCCTTAATTAAGTTGTTTATAGATGCCGTGGTGAGGTTTGTGTTATGTTTTACCAAATTGATGGTGTTATCCACAATAGTTGTTTGATTTTTGATGAGAGTCAAGAGATAATTTTCGTCACTGTTAATTTGTTCAAAATAAGATTCATACTTGTCAGCTTCTCGCTGGGTGAGCACTCCAAATAGGTCTCCTAGTACAAGGCCCACTGAGTCACCGAGCCCTCGCTTCATCCGTTTACGATCCTTATTACTTTCAAATAACAGCTCGTTGTCTGCTATCACATAATTATATTGAAATAAGAGTTGCTGAAGTATGATGTCGCATTTTAAACCGGACAGCTCCCTACAAACTGATTGTAACTCTGTGTGGGCTTTTTTAAAGTTTTCAATTTCCTCCCAGTAGGAAGATAAATTGTATTGAACAACTAATGTCCATTTTGTCGCCACAATCTCCAATTTGCCCAATTCCTCGAAATGTATCCCAATAGAATGATTGAACGGACTTATTTCGATATTGCTGCTCACGAGACCGAATAGACAGCACACTGAAAGGATGGCTAGTGCCATGTGGTTCATTTTTCCTGTCGCCTTGGTTCGACGGTGAGGTTGTTGCCTGGATACTAGTTTGTTGTTTTGAGTTGTAATTGCACTGGCCTTCTCGGTGGTTGTTTCCTTGAGTGTTGCCTTCATAGGTAACATCTCACTTGAATCGTCGTTGATAGGAAGTTTGCACAGCTTTGTTATTGGTCGTTTGTAGGTCGCGTCTTTACACTTTACTGTTACGATTCGTACCAGGTCATCTTTTCCGGCGTGAGTGTCTGTGATCCGTCCCAATTTCCAGCGAGTTGGGGGTAGTTGATCATCCTTTACCAATACTAGATCATTTATTGCCAAATTTGGCTGGGAGGTTTTCCACTTGCTCCGTTGTTGAAGTTGGTGAATGTATTCAGAAGACCATCGCTTCCAAAAGTCTTGCGCCATTTTTTCGAGCATGTGCCATCTCGTTCTTAATCCTATGCTGCTGGTAGTCGCTTCCGGCATCGCCTTAAGAGCATCTCCAATGAGAAAGTGTCCTGGTGTTAGCGCTGTTGTATCTGTCGTGTCGTTGGTTAATGCGATCAGCGGCCGAGAGTTGAGAACCGCTTCGATTTGAGTGGTGAGAGTGGTTAATTCTTCGAATGTTAGAGTTGAATCTCCTATTACTCTCTTAAGATGAAATTTCACGGATTTTATTCCTGCTTCCCAGATTCCGCCAAAATGTGGGGTATGAGGTGGTATGAAATGCCATGTCGTTTCATCACTGGCTAACATGGCTGCTACGTCGTCAGGTAATGTGGTCATCGCTGAACTGTACGTCTTCTTCATTACGGAATTTGCACCCACAAAATAGGTTCCGTTGTCAGAGAATATATCCGTACAAAGCCCTCGTCTAGAAACGAATCTTTTGTAGGCCGCTATGAATGCCTCTGTTGTTAGGCTGCTCACTATCTCAATGTGTATGGCCTTGGTTGTCATGCATACGAATAGGGCAATGTATCCTTTATAGGATTTGTTACCCCGACCCTTGGTGGTTCTTAGCTGGATGGGTCCCGCGTAGTCGATTCCCGTTTTAGAAAACGGTCTTCCCGGGCTCACTCTTGCTGATGGTAGACTACCCATTAGTTGCTCCATGTGTTTTTGTTTGTAGCGAAAGCAGGTTATGCATTTTTGTATCACTTGTTTTACAGCTCGTCTCCCATCGATGATCCAATATTTCTGCCTCAGCATTGCAAGGGTAAGCTGTGCGCCACCATGTAATGTGTTTTGGTGGGCTTCCTCAATTATCCGTTGAGTAATTATGTTGTTTTTGCTTAGAATTGTAGGCTGTTTGCTGGCGGTTGTCAGATTGGAGTTTTGGAGACGTCCCATCACACGGAGTAAGCCTTCGCCGTCTAAGAAGGGGTTTAATGAACCTAGCTTACTGTCCTTTTCTAGCCTTCTGTCCTTGTTCATGCAGGCGATTTCTGGCCCGAAATCTTGGTCTTGGGTTATTTTGATAATTGCTGTTTCTGCTGCCTTAAGTTCATTACCGGTTAGCCAACCCTTGTTACGACTTTCTTGTTGGCAATTATTTATGAATCGTAGACAGTATGCGACCGTGCGCTTGATTTTACTGAATGTGGACAGCCTGTTAAATAACTCTGCAAGTATGTGTGACCCTTTTATTACCGTCGCCAGCACTCTCTTTTCTTCCAGCTCTGCTTGTAAATCTGATGGTGGGTCCGGAACGAGTTCTTCAGTATTCCACTGCGGTGGCATAGTTGTTAGGAAGCTTGGTCCATGCCACCATAAGTTGTTGTCAATGAGCTGCTTGGGTGTTATGCCACGTGAGGCGGCGTCCGCGGGATTTTCGTGAGACTTCACGTGATGCCAAGTTGTTGTTGGTAGTGTCTTCTTAATCGTCGAGATTCTGTTTGCCACAAACGTTTTGAAGCGGCTTGGGTCTCCCTTAATCCAACAGAGTGTTATTGTTGAATCTGACCAAGCGTATGTGTTAACGTTCTCAAGCTTCATGGTGTCTTGAACGTGTTTCAGTAATTTTGCCAATAATAAGGCCGCATTTAACTCGAGGCGAGGGATTGATAGCTTCGTTTTGCTTGGTGCAACCCGTGTTTTGGACATTAATAGCTGAGCTGCTGGTTTACCGTTGTCATCTACTGTCCTACAATAAACCACTGCCGCATAGGCGTGCTCTGACGCATCAGCAAAACCGTGTAGCTCTGGTTTGCATCTAGACGTTGTACTGAGCCATCTTGGAATTTTTAATCTTGATATCTCATTTAGGTCATCTTTGTAGTTCTGCCATTTGGCACTTATTCTTTCTGGTAGTTGTTCATCCCAGCTTATTCCAATTTTCCAAACATCCTGCATCATGATCTTGGCCATGATTGTTGTCGGCGACAGCCATCCTATGGGGTCAAAGAGCTTTGAAGAGTCAGATAGGAATGAGCGCTTTGTGTGCTGGTTGTTGGTTAGTTGCAGTCTGGCTATATCGAATTCAAAAATGTCTTCCGCCGGGTTGTATAGTATTCCCAACGTTTTAATGGTGTCATTTAGTTTTATTTCAATATTTCCGTTGGCCTGTTGCTCTCTAGGAAGGCTTTGCAATATTTTGGGAGAGTTGGATGCCCATTTTCTCAAATTGAATCCACCTTGCGCTGTGAGGGCTTGCAGATCTTGCACCAACAGTAGAGCCTCGTCAATGCTGTCTGCGCCAGTAAGTAAATCGTCCATATAGAAGTCGGTCATCATTGTTTTAGCTGCTTTTGGGTGAGTATATTGCATCCTTCCTTGGCCACTTGAATCAATGTTCTTACCGCTAGGAAGCTGGCAGCAGTAGTTCCGTACGTTATTGTTTTTAGCCTATATGCTTTTATCGGCTCGGAAGAGTCCTGTCTCCATAATACTCGGTGATAGTCCCGGTCGCTTGTGTTGAGCCAGATTTGACGGAACATTTTCTCGATGTCGGCTGTCATGACAATCTTGTGCTTCCTCCACCTTAGTAGTATGTCGGCCAAGTCTTCTTGTATTTTGGGCCCGGTCATCATGATGTCGTTTAACGAGACCCCAGTTGTTGTTTTTGATGATGCATCAAACACTACTCGAAGCTTGGTCGTTGAACTGCCTGGTTTGATAATGCCGTGATGAGGTATGTAATACGTATTATCGCCGCGCTCAACTTCTGGCTTTTCTTGTATCAACTCCATGTGGCTCAAATCTATGTATTCTTGCATGAATTGTTTATATAATTGTTCGTAGCCCGGATCTTTGACGAATCTTCTTTCGATTTGGAGAAGTCTGGCTACTGCTCTTTTTCTAGACTCGCCAAGTTTGACGTGATCGTCCTTAAATGGAATTTTTACTATGAATCGTCCATCTGTGTCTCGACTCAATGTTGATTGGAATGCCTCCTCAACTTGCTTTTCTTCCGCTGTATGGCTCCTTTCTTCAGGAATGCTATCAACCTCTATAAATAATTTTAGTTGTTCCTCGATTGACTTGGTTGTCACCATGGTTGTTCTTGTTTTGGTGTTTATGTTACTCAGGCTGCCAATTACGACCCATCCGAACTCCGTGTTCTGTGCCATTGGCTCTCGATGGTCACCTTTGATAATACTATTGGTTATTATCAATGGATAGTAATCTGCTCCAATTATGAGATCTATCGGCTGAGCTTGATTGTAGTGTGGGTCCGCTAACTTTATGTTATTAAGATGGGTCCATGCTCTAGTGTCAATATCAGCTTCAGGTAGTTGTTGGGTTAGCTTGTTAAATATTAAAGCTTCGATGTCTAAGCTAAAGTCTCCATCAAATCTTGGCACAAGCTTAATGTTGATTGTATGCTTGCACATTCCTGCTTCGCTACCGCCAATGCCTGAAATGTTAACATTTGTTTTTCTCTTTTTGATGTTTAGCAGATTGGCAGCTCTCGATGATATTAATGTAGCTTGGGACCCGGAATCAATTAACGCCCTCAATGTGGTGAGATGTCCAGTGTCTGTGGCTACTCTGACCATTGCTGTTGGTAGTAATACAGGCCCTTGTTGTTTAACTACTAGAGTTTGTGTGATCCCCATGTTTGTTGATACCTTGTTATTACCATGCAGAAGAGTGTGGTGATGTCCTTGGCACATAATGCATCGTATTGCGGATCTGCATGGGTTACCCATTGAATGTCTCGTTAAACAACGTATGCAGGTAGCTGTTTCACACACCAACTTGCTTCTCTCTAGCGTTGGCATTAGCTTGAACTGATTGCAGTCTTGCAGCAGATGCTTTCCTTTGCATCCCTTTACTATACACTGGCTGTCTACGGTTGTAGCGTGTACCCGTTTCAGTGGTACCATTGGTTGCGGATGTGCGCTTACCACCTTGTTGAACCCCATAGCCTCAAGCGATTGGAATCTCTTTTCTATGAAGCTGAAGAATTCATTGATTCGTTTAGTTTCTCTCGGATTCTCTAATGATGTTTCGTAGAGCCTAGCGGTTTCTGGATCTAGCTTTTTGCCTAGAATGAACATCACTAGGGCTTCAAACGGACAGTGTAATTTTAACTTGTTGATGTTGTGTAATAATTCAACTGTAGTGTCATGCAAATTACGAATTGCTGCCGCTGATGGTGCATGTATTGTTGGTAAAGTTAATAATGAGTTGAAATACTTATTTGCTAATAATCTAGGGTTGTTGTATCTTCCTTGCAGTATTTCCCAGGCCTTGTTGTAATTGTCACCGGTTGTTGAGAGGTGACTGATCAACTGGGCTGCCCCCTTTTGTAGATTTGCCTTTAAGTACGTCATTTTGATTGTATCCGCTAGCTTATTGTTATTGTGGATGAGCTCGGTGAAGATATCGTTGAATGAGCTCCAATGCTCATAATCGCCATAAAATGTTGGTAGTTCTATCTTGGGCAATTGTACCTTGACTTCTCCAGCCTGGTTCGAAGTGTCTTCTTTCCGGCTGCGCTGCCATCGCAATGTTGTTGAGTCCACTCTCTCCTTGAGCGCCTCATAGTAGTTATTTTGAAAGTAGGGAGCTGTTTGTTCTTGCTCTTCCATTTCTACTAAGAGGTTTATGTGCAAATCGTCAATTGCCCCCATTTCTTGCGATAATTGAGCCATTTTTAGCCTAATAAACTCCATTGGAATGTTGTTGTTGTCCAATGCCTCTTCAATTGCTTCTAATTTCCTGTGCATCATCCTCATCAGGACATCTTGCTTCTTGAGCAGCTTCTGGTTGTTGTAGCTTGACTCCTCGTCGGCAAAGTCGAACTTGGCAGATGCGTCTGGAGCTGGCGTTGATGGTAATGATGATGCGTTTAGGCGTTGACGCATATCTTCCACATATTTTGTGAACCTTTCCCGTACTACTTGCCTGTCTTTATTGTACTGGTGTGTTGATTCTATTTCAGGCTGGAACTCTCTTATTTTGTTATCCACATCGACGTATTCGTTGTACGTCTTTTTGAGAGTAGCTATTTTTGCCTCCAAATATCTTTTAGTTTTCCGAGCTGCACCATCTTTTTTGTAGTTCGAGATGATGTGCTCCAACTCTACTGCCTTGTCACTTTGCTGCTGCAATAACCGCTCCATGTCTGTGCTTTTATTGCCAGGAGTGTTGGACTGTTGTCGTGTGGCGTATACTGGTTTATTTGCCGGTTGTTGATTGGCCGTTGAATTTCAATCGTTGTTGTTGTGAGTTTGATGCTTTGACGTATCTTGGCCTATAGCTCTATATTGTGGAACGTGTTGGCTGCCGGTTGTTGTGGTAGCTCGAATCTCACGTAAAATTCCTTTACAACGTGAGTTTTATAGTCCGCCGGTTGTTTTGGCGGCTCGAAGGACCATGTAAAAATCTGACCTCTGCCTAGATTTTGGTTTGTTTATGTGAATATTTGGGTGGCCACTGGTGAGTTCCAAATATTCACTGAGAATTAAACTAACTGTTGTTTATGCGTTATAATTCAATTCTAATTTTATTACCGCAATAAATCGGGTTTTATACATAAAATAATGCTTACGCATGAAATTGACAATAATTATATACAACAAAAGTACAATATAAAAAAGAAAGAAACATTAAACCTGTTGAATTTGCTACAATATACAATATTCCACCCGTGTCGATACTGTGTCATCGACCGCTTGGAATATTGTATTATTGCGCATGTTGACATTGATTCAACATAGACGTAGAACGACATAATGTTTTATTCGAATAGGTAGAGATCGCAATAGAAGCAACGTAATTGAAAAATGAATAAACGATAAAATTAATTTGTGATGAAAGAGATGTGCATTTCGATAGTATCGAAACAAGTGATGTTACAACATCTCACCCCTGGACTATAACAAAAATAAAGGCGGCGTCGATACTTTCGATAAGGTGGTGAAATCGTTCACGTGTAAGAGAAAAATAAATCGCTGGCCGATGATATTGTTTTTTAACGTAATCGACACAGCAGCTTTAGCAGCATATCGTTTATTTAATTTGACAAATCCGTCGTGGTCTCAGGCTAGATCGAGTAGGCGAAAGAATTTCCTTAGGGCCTTAGCGGTGGAACTTGCTGATCGCCATATCAAAAATCGTATAGAATAAGGTAACCTAAAAGATTCTGCAGTGACAGTCATAAAATTGTGTGGTTATACGGTCGGAACTATAATTATTTGTTCACCAATTCGAGAAAATAATAAAAGATCAAAACGGTGTGAAGATTGTAAAGTAAATCGCAAAGGCACGAAGGGAGATACAAAAACAACAGCTGTGTGCGATGTTTGCATCAAGCCGACGTGTTCAAAACATTATATTCGGGTTTGCTAAAAATGCTACCAGGCAAATACAGAGGCAGTAGCCATTGACGAGGAAGTAGAAGAACTGTTCATTGTGGTGCCATCAACGTCATCAGATTTACCTCCGACCAAACACCAAAGAATATATTTTTCAGTTTAATATTTATTTATCGCAATTATTATTTTGTATTTTTTAATCAATATAATTACAATGAATTTACATATTTGTTCCTAATAGAAATAGTATGAAATACATGTAGGGGTACTGAATGCCCCCAAACACGGTCATATGTTTTTTGTATGTGCACGGATCTAAGGTTAATAGATTCTATACAATCCGTTCCTACGTGCGGCACGCAGTGCGACACGAGTTCAAACCGGCCGAAGTTCAAATCTAAAGCCCCTCGGAGGGCTAAGCGGGGAGGGGGATCGCAGCGACCTCCCGCGTACCCGCGAGAGTTATCGAAGCCGTTAACCTCTACAATTATTGCATTTGAAAATGTTGCATTAACTGCTTTTTTTTATTAATCTTGCAACTACAAAAAGTTGCAAGTACACCAAATCTTGCAATTATAAAACTTTATTAATGTGTACAAAATACAATTAAATAAAACTAACTAGAATCGGTTTTGAAAACCAAGATTTTGAAACCGGGATTTTGAAAACCGAGATTTTGAAAACCGAGATTTAGTAGTACACCCATATATCATCTACATCCAAAATTTAATTACACCGCTCGATAGCTAATATGCCCACACGTTCAATATTATTGCGCAATGTTGGCATTACACAATAAAATTGACCGTGTAATAGGCCCTTATACGTTCAATATTATTGCGCAATATTGAGTATTGCACAATAAAATTGACCATCCTAGTGTTCACTCGTGTACAAGAGGATAAAAAATATCCGGGTTTTTTAGAGCTACAAATCGAGCGCACCCTATAAATCGGTATATTTTTAACTCCACCTTGTTTTGGATTTTTTCGGGGTTTTTTAACATCTGAGTTTTTTTTGAAAAAACTCTATTTTTAATAGCCGGCTAAACTTGATTCAATCATAAATATTTTCGTTAATATTTTATTAAAATTTAAACATCACTTTAGGAAATATATCACTATATTAAATTCACTGGTAAAGGAAATTGACGTTTAAAATACTGAACTTCCAAATTTATATGCCAAGCTAAAAATAAACGCGTTCACTCGTGTAATAAAAATAAATTGGGATATTTTACTGATGTGAAGTTAGTCGGGGTAAAATATGTCAAAAATATACCGATTTTTTATGTCAGAAAACCATCAGTGAACACGCTGCATGTAAGGATAATATTGTAGGTTTGCGTAATATATTGTGTAAATTTTTTTTTTTAATATTTATTGAAGTTTGGGCAATATATTGTGTAGTGTGAAGCCAATATTGTATCGGTTGTCAAAAAATCGTTTAATTTTTTTAATTTCTATACATTAAAATGTCTGAAAGGAATAATTATAATTCTAATAAAGTGGAAGGAAATGAATTTATAATAAAAGGCATCGTGGTAAAAGGCATTAGTTATTACATATTTAAATGCGTAATAAGGAAAAATTGTGTAATAATATTGAGCAGTCTTTACCCCCGATTCTAACGTATAGTCACAGACGTATTTTCAGTCTTAAGGCGATGCCACATTACAATTTCTACGAACGTTTTCTGAAAGCGTTTTTTTGATTTTCGAATAAACCATTGCATATATTTTATTTAAATCAATGAGATATGTTGCAAAATAACTTTATTTATTAGCCAAAATAATAA
The DNA here is from genome assembly GCA_932526605.1 of Nephrotoma flavescens. Classification (NCBI taxonomy): domain Eukaryota; kingdom Metazoa; phylum Arthropoda; class Insecta; order Diptera; family Tipulidae; genus Nephrotoma; species Nephrotoma flavescens. The sequence continues at coordinate 189,289,626 of OW052220.1, read as the reverse complement.
ATTTACAATTATTGAACAATTTTAATTGAAAAAATAGTCATTTTTCTATTATGCCACTCCTAGAAACGTTTTTTTTCATTCCGAAAAATTTTTCAATTAAAATTGTTTAATAATTGTAAATTTATTATTTTGGCTAATAAATAAAGTTATTTTACATTATATCTCATTGATTTAAATAAAATATATGCAATAACTTAATCAAAAGTGAGAAAAACGTTTTCAGAAAACGTTCGTAGAAATTGTAATGTGGCATCGCCTTTAGCGAAAACTTTTGTCTTAACGAAGACTAGATACTTTAAATTCGTATTCTGCACTTAGTCTTATCTGTCAGTAGTCTTAAAAAATTGTCTTCGTTAATATCAGCGAAATAGGTGGTCTTAGGAATCATAATTTTGACATTTAAACAAAAACAATAATTATATGTATTTGACTATAAAAACCGGAAAAATTATTCAAAATACAATATTATGTACTCCCTCAGCATATATATAACATAAATTTGAGTTTTTTTTAACAATTTCGAATTGAACTGTCGCTTTTCGTTCATAAATTTGAAACAATATGGTAAAAATTTGATTTCGACAGCTCTACAAAAGTCTTTGGAGAGTTTCTAATATATTATTTAAGACTACTGTCTTCAGAATTTCAATGAAGACTTTGGGATAGATACTTGATCGGCTAGCAAGCAAGCAATTTGGTAGCTAAAATCTTGGCTACTCAATCAATTTTACCAAGAAAATTTGATTTTCAAATTATGTTTTTCAAAAAAATTTTGTTTTTTTTGCGATTGCACAGTAAATTTTGCAGCTTCAAAAAAAGAATAGTTAATTTTTGTGTTGTTTTACTGTGCAATTGCAAAAATAAACAAAAATTTTACCAAAAAATATAATTTGAAATTCAAATTTTCTTTGTAAAATTGATTTAGTAGCCAGGATTTTGGCTAGCAAATTGCTTGCTTGCTAGCCAATCGAGTATCTACCCCTTTAGTCTTAAAAAATAAAGTCTTAACAAGAAAGTCTTAGCTAAGATAGTCTTAGTAGTCTTATCGTCAGAATCGGGGGGTTAGGCTAAACAATTTTTTGGGCATTATTTAGCACAATAATAATATTGAACGTGTAAGGGCCTATAAGGGGTCTATAAAGAATCAAAGAATTCGTTACGTTAAGTGCGACTGTGATGAATCACATGCGGTGGAGGGGGAAGAACTGCCATTTTCATTCTCGCCGTTTGTATTGAACTCTGTATTTTCTTAACCGATTATGATGGGATTTGGTATGTTGGATGGAAATGGGATTTTTAAATGATTTTTGGAAAAAGCTCTGGAATATGACCACTTGGGGGCGGAACTCGGTAATTTCTTAACCGATTACACCCAAAGAAATGGTCAGGAGCAAATTATACTTAACCAAAGAATACTAATCAATAATAACAGTTAGGTATGGCACATTCCCTTACACCACAATAAGTGTTTAATTTTTAATCGTATCCAAAGTATTGAGCAATTGATACTTATATAAGTATAAGTTGTTCATTAAAAGTTATTCTTAATAATTTATGATTTATGATTTTTGTGAATAATTGTCCAATAAAAAATAAAAAGTACAGTTTTAAATATTATACAAATATTTCATTGGCTATGGCAGTTAAATCATAATTTATACCCAATAAATACAATATTTCAGTTCAATCACAGTATATACATAAATTAACCATATTATTCATAAAATATACTTTATATACTCCTGACGCCCTCTTCTCTCTCTCTCTCTCTCTCTTTCATTTTATCATTCGTATTTGTCATACGGCGTCATTACATCATTAAAAATCATAGAAACTGGAGGTGGTGACAATTTAATTAAAAAATATCAATTTTTAATATTTAATCAACAAATATTACTTTTGTTTTGATAGTGTGTAGCGTCATAAAGTGTGTATAGTATAGTTTTCTGCTGATCGTTCAAAGTAAGTGAATTACAAAGATATAAAAATAACATTAACATTATAGTTTTAAGGTTATGTGATTTACGTCATAGTGGAAAATGAAGCTAATAGCCATTTAGTCGGATTAATTTTTACGAGAATATTCTAATTTCTTAAGAACTACTAACTTTAAAACTTTTGAGCTATACCTAGCTGTACCAAATAAATTTTAGTTCAGTTTTTCTAACAATTTCAAATTATAATTTCATCAAAGGACACTAAATTATAATTTATTACATTGCAAACGGGAGTTTGCACGTACGTCGTGTAATCCGCTGTACTGTAATAGTGAAGAGTTAAATTGATGATCACATGGGAATTCCCTTTGTTTATTTAATTTAATTTTATAAAACTACTATAAAAAAGATTCATATACAATATATAATCACATAAATCGTATAACAAAGAAGCAAAAATGTTGATTTCAAAAATTATTTTCAATTGTAGATGGAACCCGGTGCAAATAATCCTTCGCAATTTACCCCCGAATTGAGAGAAACATTCTGCACTTATATTGCACGTTATTATGTGGAACGGAACAAATGCCGAATGCGTGACAGTAACCGACTTCCGAAATGTAACCTCACAAATGGTCGAATATTTTCCAGAAGAAAATGCATTGAGTTTATATTTAATAATTAATATAATAAATAGTAGAATTAAGTAAATTTTACCTAAAAGTATTAAACAATCCTTGTTTCTAATTACTATTACCGGTCATCCATGAAGGAAATTGTACAACAAGTACCGCATTATATCGAAAAATTTAAAAAAAGTTGAATGTCCCACCGATATTAAAAGAAGACAAGACACATACAAACGCCTCATCACACACAAGATTCGGATCCTGGATTTACAGGTACAAATTTTATATGTAATTAAGTTCTGATTACCATTTTAAACTGTCGCTTTTTGTATTATTTTTTATTTAGATATCGAAAAAAAATGCTATAATGATTGGCTCAAAGTCCATAACTCTCCTTGGGAAGTTATTGAGCAGAAGTGGACATAAATTTTTAACTAAGAAGAATTTTATAATCTTAAACAAATAAATTTTTAACATCCGCAGTCGGGATTTCTCTAGAATAAAAAATACAGCCTCGTTTATAACAGAATGGCCATTATATAGAAATACAAAAGGATGTCGTCTTGTAAGTACCACTAATATAGAACTAACGATAAAACTTAAGTTTAAGATTACTAAAAATGTAATCAATTATTTTCAAACCGCAATTCTATTATTATTTTCATATAATTTATTAATTTTATATTATTATTTATACTATATGTTATTTTTAATAGAATTTATAATATTATATCAAATTTGAATTAGATGCAGATTTATTGATAATTCAATTATGAATAAATTAAAAAAAAAAATGAATAAATTATCCTTAAAAATAAAATTAAATATGCATTTTAATTTATATTTCGCTCCCATCTAAAGAATAGGTAAACCATTACTTAAGCATTGCTTATTCTTAAAAAGGTATTACCAAAGTTAATTGTGCACTAAAGCTGCATAATTCGCTCTTAACAATTGTTGAATTACACTTAAGTAGCCATGCACTTTTCAAACACAAAGAATAAATTAATCTTTGCTACGCTCAATACACACCAGATTGTACCATACGTGATTCATAGCTTATGTATAATATAATTCTGAATATTGAACGACTCATGCATTTTATGTATAATAAAGAATTATAGTAGGAATAATCAATGTTTATTGAAAATTGCATGTATTATTAATAATATGGCGCTATTATTCCTAGCTTATGTAAGGTTGAAAATGGAACATAATTTTTGCATGAGATGTACCTTATAGGAATATTTTATCCAAATTTTTCTCTGGGTGTATGATGGGATTGGATATGTTGGTCGGAAATGAGATTCATAAATGATTTTTGGAAGAAGTTCTGGAATATGACCAACTGGGATGGTACTCGGCCATTTCTGAACCGATTATGATGAGATTGGGTATGTTGGATGGAAATGTGATTTTTAAATGATTTTTGGAAGAAGTTTTGGAATATGGCTTCCTGGGACGGAACTCGGCCATGAACCCGAGGAACGTTAATACACTTCATGATAAGTGAGTTCAATCTTTATTCTAACGTTCGCCAGAAATCTCGATGGACCGCGCGTGTGCCATTTCCTTTACCGAAACATTATACGTATTCACGTCATATGTCCGTATAAGTGGTACAGACACCCACTTTTTTGTATTTTGTTCTGCTCTCTCGAAAACAAAATTTAATCTAAAATCTTCATCTCAAAAATGGCCTTAAATTTTTTTATTTCATTTCTATTTATGTTAAAGCTACTTCACCGAAAAAAAATTGTTGAAAAATGAGTCTCAATTTAAACCGGTTTTATCAGTAAACGGGAAAAGAGACGAAAAAGAAGTAACTTCAATAGAAGTTCATGTGGAACAGAGAAATTAAAATTATTCTTATTACTTATATGATTATATTAACACATCAGTTTTGATCAAAAGGTCCCTTTATTTGCAGTTTTATTAACAAATGAACTCATTTCAAATGTCTATTGTAATACAATGTTGTTTTCCATATTGTTTCTAATTGAACTCAAGTGAATTTATTTCCGTTATTAAGAAGACATGAATATTGTACATATTATGAATCCGAGTGTCTTTAATGATTGGCAGTTAAATATATGACAATACTGAATTTAAATTAAATAATTGACGATAGATTAAGGATTGTAAGGTCATACATGATGTCGAATCCTTACGAACGTATATCCCTCGGGTTAATTGGTGTTGGGTTGGTGGCTAGGTAGTGCAGAAGTGTTATACAGCATACGATGAGATGAGATGAAATTTAGATATCCTATACCTAATCACAACTAACACAAATTAATAAAATAACATGTCTTATCCACATACAACGTGTGTATGTGTAAATAATTAACAAACCATATATTATTTATTATTTATTAACAAAGTATAGTTAGATAATGACTTTGCTGCGTGGCGCTCTAGTCGTTTCTGTGATTAAATTATCTTTTCCTTATACATATTACATTCAGGATACGGGCAGGAGTTATAATTTTGGTAATTATTGTTATTTATTTTTTATCGACTCGAACTCGAAGTTGAGTCTTTTTATTTTATTTTTAAATTTTCTGACAAGATATAAAAAATTACACGTTTGTTTTTACTCACTCTCTGGGTTTTTTTTCATTAGATGTGCATTAATGCAAAAACGGTAGTTTTTGTTGGTATATCTCCATCCGGTTAAAATGTGTGTGAATTATCAAGTTTCTCAATGTTTAAATTTGCTGATGCAGCCCCTCGTGTATGCGATGAAATACCATGATCGTGTGATTGACTTTCGTCATCGTGGGGTTCCGTATTACATAACACCTCCACTTTACCGAATTTTTGTTGAATTCTGACAGTCGAGTGCATGTAGGGAATATTAATTTTCTGAATCTAAGATAAGAATACAAATTAATATTGTTATTGTAATGGTTAGTGTTAGATTACGTATGGCTAGCAATATTGTGAAGCTATGCATATTATGGTGTTTATTATGTAGCTCGTCGATGTTTTCGACTGTCCAATTATGTTGTGTAAGTTGATTTCTGGTAAAACACTTTGTATGTATACATCGTTCCATAGCAATTGTTCAAAGATGTTAGTGAATGATTTTGTTGCTTCTACTTGTAGAATTTGGTCATTAACTTGGATCAAACAGGATGTTAGCGTAATGATCGATGGTTGGTTGATTTTATTCGTGTTCCTCGTACAGTTTGAAGTAAATTCTAGTGTTTCCTCTCCAGGTGATATGAAAAAATTGGTTTCATCTATGTTTGATATAAAGATATCTGATTTGATCCTGGTACAGTTGCAAATGACTTCTTATAGGCTGATGATTGCTGGCACGCAGGTATTAGTTATTGGTAAGAGTTTATCTTCTTTGCAATAGTATGTGCCATATGTAACTTGACAAGTATCTATTGAATGGTACTTATACTGATGGGCATTTAGGATGATATATTTAGGAGGTGTAGGGAGCATTAGTTTATTATTAACTGGGATAGGAATTATTTTATAGAGTTGAAATATAGTATTTTGGAATTTACGATACATATCTTTGTATTATTGGTTTTCAAATTAATTTCTAAACTGGTTCTCAAGTCGTCTATGTGAGTTATCATCTGTTGGTTAAAATTATTACTTTAAAGTTTATGCTGAGTCTGTTCGAGTTCATATAAAGTGCGTTTTGAATGTCTTCTAAGTCTTGGTTATCCAGATTTCCAGTAATGTCTTTTAATAAAGTGCCAATTCCATTAGGTAAACCTCTTTTTATTCTATTTGGTAAGATATCATTCAAATTGCGTTGACCTTCGTCTATTTTTGATGACATAATGATTAGTTTATTGTCAAATATTTTCCTACTATTTGGTCCCATTTGTGATTTTATAGTTTCCAATATATCTAGAGTTTGTGAAATTGTTTGCTGGTATCCCGGTAAGCACAAAGTACATTTTCGGGCAGGTTTTTGTCAATTCACGGCTGCCGTAGGCAGATAAAAACGGCTGCCTTTGGCATGCAGAGTGTATGCCATTTGGCATGCCTAGTCCCTCCGTATGTCTGCCATAATGCATACACGATAGTTGACATTTGGCAGATATGACGGATGTCATTTGGCTGATATGGCGTATGACATTTGGCGGACATGGCGGGTGACATTGGAGGGCGAAGTCCGAGATTCATACCTCCTCGCGGTGCTCTCTGGGTAACTCTAAATGAATCAGGCGGTGTAGTGGAGACGAGCAGCTAAATCCTGTTTATAGTCATGGACACTACATGTCAGGGCGAGCCATTGGCGCCTCAAAACCAATGCCAAACCAGCGTCTGTTTTCCAGGTTAGGAGCGGCTGAAGCGGGCGTCTGTCTTGTATCAAGCGGCTCGCTATATAAATGTGTTCAAGGTAGGACTGGATGCCTCAAGATTCTCACCAGTACGTGACCCACACACGTAACAAGCGGGTTGAGCGGAAGGCCAACAACCTCCCCTCATAAAAACTCACCAAGTTATGAACCCTAAACAAAGGCCTCGGATAACCATATCGGATTCATTACAAACTCGACCTCGGAAATTGTACACGGAAAACGCTTTAAAAATGGGAACATGGAACGTGCTTAGCCTCTTAAGACCTGGAGATCTCCAGAACCTATCGAACCAAGCAAAGAGTTACACATTAGACGTACTTGCACTACAAGAGCTTAGATGGTCTGGGAGTGGGATCCATGACACCACCAATGGTTACACTCTTCATTACAGCGGCCATCAGAACGGAGGAGAATTTGGAGTTGGCTTCCTCATCCATCGGCGCGTGAAGCATCATATCATCGATTTCCGCCCTATCAACATGCGGATATGCACGGTCAGACTTCGCACTAAGAAATTTAACATCACGATCGTTAATGTGCATGCACCCACCGAAGATAAATCAGATGACATCAAAGATCTTTTCTTTGTCGAACTGGAGGAAGTCATCAATAACATACCGCACCACGACATTAAAATCATCGTGGGCGACTTTAATGCAAAAATCGGTAGGAGTGCAGAAAATACATCGCACATCGGTCCTAACAGCCTGCACCTAGGTAGTAATAACAACGGCCAACGAGTCACCGACCTGGCAATAACGTACAACTTAGTTGTATCAAGTACGTTTTTCCCACATAAGAGAATCCACAAAGTAACGTGGAGATCGAATGATGGGAGAACGGAAAATCAAATCGATCACGTCATGGTGTCTAAGAGGCACTCCACCAGCATATCTGACGTTAGATCTTACAGAGGTGCAGACATGGACAGCGATCATATGCTTGTCATATTTAAATATAAGTGCAAACTGTCATCTACGTTTAACAGACAAGCACAAAAGACCGTTCGATGGAATATCAATGCTCTAAAAGACCAAGCGTCATTGCAGAGTTACCAATCAGCTGTCACTAACTATTTAGAGCGGCCCAGCAACAACGAAGAAGCTCCCTCTAACATCGAGGAGCAGTGGCACGCTATACAGTCAGCCATAACCACCGCGGCGCAAAATACCATCGGAAGAAGACCTCCGAGGCCCCGCAATGATTGGTTCGATGACCAATGCCGTAGGGTCGTCGAAAATAAACGAACGCTTCGTGAAAAATGGTTGGCTCGCAACACTAGAAGCACTCTAGCAGAATATCTCCGCGCTAGGAAAGCCACGACTAAATACCTTCGACAAAAAAAGCGCGAACATATGAGATTATGCATCGAAAACATCAGCTTCCAAGCGGAACTGGGAAACTCAAGGGACTGTTTTGCCAACGCCAGGAATCTCACTAAAGACTTCCACCCAAGAAGTACAGCCATCAAAGACGGGAATGGAGAGTTGAGAACAAACGTGGCTGATGTTCTCTCAGTATGGCAAACCTACTTTCAAAATCTGCTAAATCGGAATGACGACGTGACCCCCATTAGAGCAATAGCTCCTCCAGGTGACGAGGTCTTTGTCGAATATCCCACAGTGGAGGAAGTAGACGCAGCTATTAGTCGATTGAAAAACGGCAAGGCACCCGGTCTCGATGGAATCCACGCAGAATTGATTAAACTCGGAGGCGCTACTCTTGCAACAAGTCTATACGATCTCGTCGTCTGTATTTGGGACCAAGAAGAGCTGCCTGAGAATTAGAAGACCGCGCTCATATGTCCGCTGCATAAAAAAGGCGACCGTCTTAAATGTGAAAACTATCGTGGCATAGCCCTATTGAACGCTGCTTACAAAGTGTTGGCTAATGTTGTACTTGCCAGACTCATCCCTTTCGCCGAAAACATCATTGGCGACTATCAATGTGGTTTTCGACCCAACCGATCAACCACGGACCAGTGTTTCACCATGAGGATGATCTTGGAAAAATGTTGGGAGTACAACATAACCATACATCAACTATATATAGACTTCCGACAGGCATATGACAGTATAAACCGCGACAACCTATGAGCCGCGCTCATATGCCTATGAATCCCAGAGAAACTCGTTTCGCTGTGTAAATTAACAACGTCTGGGTATGTATGTATAGAATCGTAATTGAAGGAACTGTGTCAGACTTCTTTGAAATAACATCTGGCGTTCGACAAGGTGATGCACTCGCGCCTTTGCTGTTCAATTTGGCGCTTGAGTACGTAGTAAGAAAAAGCAACATCGAAACTTCGCGCTGTATATTTAATAAATCCGGCCAAATTCTTGGATATGCAGATGATATCGTGCTTCTTGGCCGAAGACCTAGCGATATCAAAGACAGTTTCATACCGCTCGATCGCTGCGCAAGAAGACTTGGTTTGGAGGTGAACAGCAGTAAAACCAAATATCTAACAACACCCAGGAACATCTCTAGTGCAAATCTCGGAATTGGCGACCACAATTTTGATGGTGTCGAAAACTTTAAATACCTCGGGTCAGTTATAACATCACTGAATGAAATGCAGGCAGAAATAAAAGCCCGAATCGCTGCCGGACAACGAGTTTTCTACGCCCAATCAAGATTATTGCGTTCGAAACATCTGTCGCAGTCGTGCAAGCTCGCACTTTATAAAGCACTAATAAGACCTGTGCTGACGTTCGGAAGCGAGAGCTGGACCATGACCTCTAATGATTGTAGATTGTTATCTACATTCGAAAGGAAGGTCATCCGTTCAATTTTTGGTCCAATTAAAGTTGCGAACAACGAATATCGGATTCGTATGAATCACGAAATAAAGCAACTCCTCGGAGGCAGCGATATCATCGGATTCATTAAATCCAATCGAGTGAGATGGCTCGGCCACGTTACAAGGTCCCCACAACAACGGATGATATATAAAGTGTTTCACCAAGAACCAGCCGGAGTACGTCGTAGAGGAAGACCCCGACTACGCTGGCGTGACGACATTGAACAAGATCTGCAAGCATTAGGATGTCGAAACTGGAGGACGAGAGCAATGGATCGGGATGGATGGAGGGCCATTGTGCAGGCGGCGAAATCCCTTCATGGGATGTGAAAGCTAGAGAGAGAGAGAGGCGGGTGACACTTGGTGAACATGGCGAATGCCTATTGGCGGATTCAACGGATGGCTATTTGCGAACATGGCGGCTTAGATTTGGCGGACACGGCGGATGCCTATTGGAGGATATGGCGGATGACATTTGGCGGACACGGGGGATGCCTATTGGCGGAAATGCCGGATACCATTTGGCGGACACAACTGATGACATTTGGCGGGCATAGCGGATGAAAATTGGCAGACACAGCAGATAATATTTGGCAGTCGTTATTTGTTAAATTAAAGTAAACATTTACAGAATTTCAATTCATTTGCTTTCATTTGCATTTATTTAAATAAAAATCAATCCATTAAGTAAATTTTTTTCATTTTCAAGTTAACGTATTATTCTTTCATAACTGTAATTATAAATTTAATTTAAAAACATATTTCGCTCTCATCACCATGGCTTTTTCTAATTATTTTTTTTTGTGAAGTCTTCTAAAAAAATCATGAACTGCGAGACGGACTTGCTCGATGTTTGTCGAATTTGCATTATTCGATGCATTTATTACATCCAACATCCAGTTTATAATATTGGCGTATTTTTGAAATGTAGCTAGATCTGAAAAACAAAGTTTTAACTAACAATTTATTTGCATTTTTTTTTTAATAGGGGAAGATTTTCCAATTTTTTACAACTATCTTTTTAGATTCATTATAGAAACATTGCAGGAATATTGGCTAAGAAATTTCATGTGAAAAGCTTTAGCAGAATTGTTAGTTTAGGAATTGTTTTGTTAAATGGGAGAGAGAGAGAGAGAGAGACAGTTTTATAATTTTTTTAAGTTTATAAATTAATTCGTACTTAATAATTGATATTTCCGAAATTAATTTTTGTGTAAATTTGCCTATATAATGAATTTTAAGTTTGCTTTTGCGCATGCTTATATTAATACTATGTACATATATCTCTATATACTTTTCGATAATAATTAAACTTTTATGATGTATCTATGCGTAATTTTTATAATAAGAATTTTTTTAGTAATATGTATATAAAACGGCTTTTATTTTTAAGTAAGAATAAGTAATATTTTAAAAAAAAATTTGGCTCTTAATAATAGTTTAGTTTGAATCGGTTTTATATACTATTACCAAAAACTTTTCCATTATCAAAATGGCGGAAGGTATATCATAAAAAAAATTTAATTCAGTATATACTCAAATTTACAAATAAAAATCGCTTATTAATCTTAAACTAGGGCACAAAAAACTTAAACAATTTTATCACTTTATTAAATAAAAATAAAATAAACACTTTTATCACTTTATTAACTTATTTAAATTGGTATACTCGTACATACCTTTTCTAATTTAACAGGCACAACGAGAGAATGATTTATTTCATTATTTCATAATTTTTTTTTGACACCGACATGACCGATCAGCGATCAGCAGAATAGTACGAGAACGAAAGAGGTAAGTAGAGAGTTGGTCACAAAAATTCTATATCACAGAAAAGTAAAGCTATATGAATGTTTTATATTATTTAAAAAAAAAACACATTCGAGAGAGTATAAAGTATATACATACATATAAAATGGAATAGTTTTTTGTTTTCTCGAATTTACGTCGTTTCTACAGCCGTACCAAAAAAAACAAGTAACTAATACATAATATCATCTAATTTGTTTTTTACATTCTGAATAATTGTGGGTACGGCTGTGGAAACGAAACAAACGAAAGAAAACTGTTACAAAGAAAACAAAAAATTGCAGTTTATTAACAAACACAATAATGTGTATGTTTTATGTATAGATCATGTTTAGTACATAAACTTCACCCTTTATCCCACCAGACGTCAGCTAAATACGGGGTACATTTTCAATGTTTACATTTTTTTTATATGGAGTTTAGGCGAAAATAGACTTGATAAAATTTAGAATCTTTGTATGAAAAGTGCCAAATTTCGATATTCAAAATAAAATTATTTAATTAAAACACAATTAGACATATATTTTTTGAAAAATATTAATTAGTAACCATTAGGGTATGTGTGGAAATAATGTTTAAATAGCAACAAGTTTTGTAAATTTGTGAGGTTATATCGAAATGTTTATTGACATTTAGTTATGTTGAATTGGATAAAGCGGTATAGCTAAAGAAAATTTATAATGGTGAAATATTGCTGTGTGCCCCAATGTACAAACAAGTTTGTGAAAAACAAATTGTAAGAAACGGTTGTCATTGGAAGGCGCTGGGATTGTTTTTGTTGTATACAATTTCCGATCAAGTTGGTTTTGTTCCCACAATTGCAATCTATAATTAATTAATATATGTACATACATAAGTCATAAATATAAATGCAATACAAATTCATTTAGAGTATATGTACCTCTCATTTAAAACAGTTTTATTGCCGCTCACTCTGGCATATTTTAATTTTAGTTTTGCTTTGAGGCAACCTATTTATATATGTATAATAATATATGAAAAATATTACTTCAATTATAATTAATTAATCTATTAACTGTATTGTATGTAGGTAATAAATCTACATAGATTCAATGTTAAACTTACCAATGTTTTCTTTATTTGCCAACTTAAAATTAGAATTGGTGTTGCCTTCAAGAACACTAATCGTCGACCAACCGAAATAAACAATTTGACATAACCTCACAAAACTTCAATAATTGTTAAAGTTTGTACATCATTTTCTTAAATATTCAAGTAATATTATTTATACATTTTTTTAAAAAATCATCTATTCATATATTATAAATAAAAAGCATTGGTTTTAGCATCGAATCATAGTACATTTCATTAATTTTTTTCCAATTTTGTAATAGCCGTTTATGCCTAAACTCCATATAAAAAAAATGTAAACATTAAAAATGTACCCCGTATGATATTGACATCTGGTGGTACTAAATTGAACAATTATCACGATCTATAGATCATGTTTAGTACATAAACTTTACCCTTTATCCCACCAGACGTCAGCTAAATACGGGGTACATTTTCAATGTTTACATTTTTTTTATATGGAGTTTAGGCGAAAATAGACTTGATAAAATTTAGAATCTTTGTATGAAAAGTGCCAAATTTCGATATTCAAAATAAAATTATTTAATTAAAACACAATTAGACATATATTTTTTGAAAAATATTAATTAGTAACCATTAGGATATGTGTGGAAATAATGTTTAAATAGCAACAAGTTTTGTAAATTTGTGAGGTTATATCGAAATGTTTATTGACATTTAGTTATGTTGAATTGTAGCTAAAGAAAATTTATAATGGTGAAATATTGCTGTGTGCCCCAATGTACAAACAAGTTTGTGAAAAATTCTGGAATACGTTTTCATGTCTTTCCGAAAAATAAAACAAATTGTAGGAAACGGTTGTCATTGGAAGGCGCTGGGATTGTTTTTGTTGTATACAATTTCTGATCAAGTTGGGTTTGTTCCCACAATTGCAATCTATAATTAATTAATATATGTACATACATAAGTCATAAATATAAATGCAATACAAATTCATTTAGAGTATATGTACCTCTCATTTAAAACAGTTTTATTGCCGCTCAGTTAATGTATGAAAATATTACTTCAATTATAATTAATTAATCTATTAACTGTATTGTATGTAGGTAATAAATCTACATAGATTCAATGTTAAACTTACCAATATTTTCTTTATTTGCCATCTTAAAATTAGAATTTGTGTTGCCTGTTCTTGAAGGCTTCTTGAATCTTAACGTCGACCAACCAAAATAAACAATTTGACATAACCTCACAAAACTTCAATAATTGTTAAAGTTTGTACATCATTTTCTTAAATATCCAAGTAATATTATTTATACATTTTTTTAAAAAATCATCTATGCATATATTATAAATAAAAAGCATTAGTTTTAGCATCGAATCATACTACATTTCATTAATTTTTTTCCAATTTTGTAATAGCCGTTTATGCCTAAACTCCATATAAAAAAAATGTAAACATTAAAAATGTACCCCGTATGATATTGACATCTGGTGGTACTAAATTGAACAATTATCACGATCTATACTCTCAGCCTGTCCTGAATGGATATACCAATACCACTACATAATAGGCCTATTTTCTATATAAAAAAATTCCATGAGCTTGTATAGGTAAATCCAAACAAAAACGCGGGTGCCATACGATTGGTAAAAAATTACATGGGACAAAAAAAAATCTTCATTTGTCCCAATAAATCTGCTTTATTATCTACAAACATAATTTATCTGAAGGATCACGATAAATATTGATATTTTGAGAAACATTTCCAATAAAAATATTTCCCTATTGAGTAACTTTTCATTTAGCAACTTACTGATAAAAGCAACAACACAATTTTTCAATGACACGTGCGCGTATAAGATTTTTAATTTCTCTTGGCTCTCGCCAACAAATAATACAAGTTATTTGTTTTGGTTTTGTTTCACGAACATACAGTACCGAAGAAAAATAATGAACTTAATTTCACACATTTTATTTGTGTAATGAATTTTAGATTAAAGGGTATAATATTTTGTATGTTACAATACAAATTATATTTGTATTCGTTTGTGTTTCGTATATTATTTGGCTAACCTGCTATGTAGTGTGTGCCATTAAACTAAACAAACCCTTTTTTTCTGTACTGTATTTTGTGCAATAAATTAAACAATATATCTCGACGGATTATTTCCTCAAATATTTCGACCATAAAATGAAACATAAAAAGGGTACCATAAAAGTGTTTAGTTAAACTGTAATTATCAAAATTAAAAAAAGTTGCTTTAAAAAATTACGTTTATTGCAGATTTATTTAAACAATTAATCGAAAAATCTAATTAATCGACAAATTCAATGTAAATTTCGTCGTCAGTCACATAGGAATATTTTACTATACACATAATATACAAAATTATTATGTGTGATATTTTGCCTTCCTAAGTTTCAATAAGTCGATAAACTGTATCGTAATTTTTATTCTTTACTGTAACTTTTACATAAGCCCACAAAAAAAAAAATCCAATTGTCGATAAAATTGGATTTTTTTTTTTTTAGTTATTATGTACAACCAACTAAATTTCGCTTTTGGACTCATCATTAGTATTGATTGATTAAAATGTGTTTTTGTTTATTACACCGTATTAATGAAAAATCAAGTTTTATTTGAACAAAAATAAAAAACAAAATTTATTGTTGTCATACGCAAAGACGTACACCCACCCCCTTCAACATATTTTGGTTTACTAAAAAAGTAAAAAAGCATGCAAGAGCGGCAGTACACAATCTCGTGTATTTTTGTTTTTATTTTATTTGTTGTTACGGTGTAAAATTAAGTTGCTGGTTTAATTGGAATATTACTGAATGAAAAGTTTTCTCAATACAATTTTTTTTTAAATGATTCAATAACAAAATATCCTTATTTATTTCTTGCAATGTATTATTCAATTTAACTTGAGCGATACAAATTATTTATTGCAAATAATGAAATTGTCTTTGTGTAATTTTTTTTCGTTTTGTATGGAATTCTCATTTCTTTTTGGATTTACATATACAAACAAGATTTTAATAAGAAATGGCCTGTTTTGTATTGGTATTGGATATACATACAATAATATACTCTCGTAAATCAACTTAAAATAAGTTATTCTCTTTTTTAAATTTGATTTCTAGTTTGGATTGGATAATTGATTTAAGTGAATAAATAACCACAAAACTCGTAAAATAACTAATAAAATGAAATCTATTGGACACGAGGAGCATCCCTTCCGGTTGGTTTTGGTTTGTTGCCGAAAAACATACTTTGCCGAGTGCCATTTATCAGCCGTTTCGTTTAGTTTTCGTTTGATGCCGAAACACAGACTTTGCCGAGTACCATTCGGCAGCCGTTTCGTTTAGTTTTCGTTTGATGCCAAAACACAGTCTTTGCCGACTGCCATTCGGCGGGCGTTCTGTTTGGTCTTCGTTTGCTGCCGAAACACAGACTTTGTGGACTGCCATTTGGCAGCCGTTCCGTTTGGTTTTCGTTTGCTGCCGAAACACAGACTTTGTCGACTGCTATTTGGCACGCCTTCCGGTTGGTTTTCGTTTACTACCGAAAAACATTCTTTGCCAACTGCCATTCGGCAGCCGTTCCGTTTGGATTTCACTTGATGGCGAATAGTAGACCCGTCCACTGCCATTTGACTGCCGAAAGTCAGACATTACGGCTGTCTGCCGTGTCGACTGCTTTTCGGTTGCCGTAAAACTGCCGCCTATTTAAAAACTGCCGGCGTGGTTTACCGGGTATGTATGGTGATAATGGTATTATATGTATCATTTTGCGGTGTGAGTTATGTAAGTGTACTGGTCCCTGGCGAACCGGGATTAATCCTTTGTTGTCCAGAAGTGGTGTTATTTTGAGGTCGACACATGGTTCCTGTGAACCTGGAATAAAATTTTAATTTTATTCTTGTGTACCTTACCGGTGTTAGTTAGTAATAAAGGGCTATTTTTATATTTTCCTTTACTTTTTCTTTTCTAAATAAGGGTTTCATTTTCCCTCGTCTACATTTTTTATATATACCAATAGCTTTGTTCTTGTTTAGTTTATTTATTAGCATTATTCTTTTAGTTTTCTCATGTAGATTAGCGTGTTTATTTGTTCGAAAGTGTTTCTATGCTATTGGGCATATTCTAGTTCTGTACCGATTTCAGGTATGTTTTTATAATAGTGTCCATTTAATGGTGTCTAAAGGCTAAAGAATTTTTCTTCTTTTCAACGGAATTATTACTTTTCCCGAGTCACGTATATTCGAATAGCGGGAATTCCCACGATCAGCGGGTCATCATACTTGCTCAGTAGATTGCTATAGGAGTCGAGAACTTATCTAAATTAACAAATACGCGGACCTTAAAGGTTCAAACAGAATATATCCATTCTGTCCGCTCCATTTTATGAGAACTGTCAATTTATATGAAAAAACGAAAATATGAACACAATAGACGGAGGAGAAAAAAATACGGACGGACACTAAACCCAATTTCAAATTTTTGTGGACGACATAACCTCACATAGTATTTGACATATCAGAAAAATCTTAAACGAGAAGTTTTTGCAATAAAAGACGTACTAAATTGTATTAATTCTATTAATCTCTTCTAATGATCTCCCACAAATTAAAATTTCCAAAATATAATATATAATTAATATCTATTTTTGACAAGTGGAACGGATATGTTGTGTTTTAGGAAATCAAACGGACCGAGTGGAAACGAAATGAACGGACCGGAGCGGATCTATTCTGTTTGAACCTTAAGGAAAATTGTGTCAATTTTGCTACGACTACATATTTTAAATACGTTAATAATACAGTTTTTCTACAGAAAAAGGTCAAAAACATAAAAAAATCTGCTGAATTTGTTTACCAATAGCTATATTTTGTTGAGAAATAAAACATTTTTGCTTTAGCTGAATCAGCGCTATTCAGCAATTTCAACTAATGCAAATCTGCATTATCATCCAGCCAAAGCAAAATTCTAAAATGCTTTAGTTTTTGCTTTAGCCATGGTGGTGTTGTTGTAATTGTCTCAACTAAATACAGCTAATTACAACAACACCACCATGGCTAAAGCAAAAACTAAAGCATTTTAAAATTTCCGAGGGGCTCCGAGGGGCTTTAGAAATGAGCTTCGGGGGACATAGGAGCCGGGATCAGCAAACATGTCGCACTGCGGCCACACGTAGGAGCGGATTATATAGAAGCTATTAATGACACTGTAGCCTACTGTAGTAGGTAGTTATAAAATATATTTAATATTAAATTTTGATTTTTTAGCTATTAAAAAACAAAATTTAATATATAATATTTAAAAAAAACCCGACTTTTGTCGAGATTTTTAAAGTTTCAGTAAAATCGGGATTTTGAAAGTCGGGATTTCAAAATCGGGATTTTTAAATTCGGGGTTTTGAAACGATTCCGTTTCTTTCCCCTTTTCGAATAAAATTTATCTATTTTGTAGGCAAAGAGAAAAAAAACGAAGTAGTTACCGGATTCAAGTTACCGTAGAATGCATACCTATGCACTATAAATACAATATATCAGCAATACCAATCATAAGCTTTGTCTTTTGTCATCACTAAAAATCGAACGAATTATATACAAAACAAGCACACTACTTACTTTGCTATGGAGGGCGACAACGATGTGAATATAAAAAGTGAAGCAAGTGTGCACTGGCACAGTTTTATAATTTCAACTTATCATTCAACCTATAAGTGTTGAGAAAATCCAATTAGAAGTTGTTTGAAACAATAATTATGTAGATGCACAGTGTATCGAGCTGTAGAGTATCAAACATTGTTTTTTTTTTTCAATTTTGTTAGATCGAGTTGACTTTGACGATGAAATTTGGTTTGGGATTAAAATAACCAGATGCAGGCTAGATGATCCCAGTCTGATAATTATCCGTTGTTATATAAAAATTAGATTTTAGAGAAATATTACAGGATTTAGTAATACATTTTTAGTGGAGTACTGGATCGAAGTCAATGACTCTTAAGAAAGATGCTCGTAAATTAAGTAAACTCGAGAAAAGTATGATTAATTCCGTATTTAAGGTTTGATTGAAATCGATATTCGAAATAAACTTATTGGTTACCAGAATGTGTGTGTGTGTGTGTGTGTGTGTGAATTTATATTACGCACTGTATGAACAAATAATTGAAGGGTTATAAAATGGGGTCGTTGTTTCTCTTAAAGAAAATTAACAACGAAACATAAAAACGTTATAACGTAATATCAAATATAGTAATATAGACTAAGAATGTAACCGAACTACGTGAGAGCAGAAACTAAAATTTGAGCAATGATTTAAGTTAGGAAAGGAACACAAATCACAATTTGATATCGTTGGAATGAGTGTCCGAGTTTGTATAATGAGGTTGATTTTAATGAATGATTCTTAACTATTACTTTAAGACTTGGCCAATGGTTTGAACAGTTAGATAATTTTACGTATATAAAACTATCTAACTGCTCAAACCACGTGAATGTCCAACTTATTTGGTATTTTATAAGTTTGATTTGATAAAAGAAAAATCATGAATTTCTAAATTAATGTTTCTAAATTAATGTTTATGTTATTCTACCGTAAATTATGTAAAACTGAAACTTTAATGTTATATTGGAAATATAATTTTAAACAGGGATTTGACTAACGATTCAGTGATTTGGCCTTTACTTTTCGGGGTATGTGCGACACTCTAACTATACGAACATGCGAGTGCAACTGTTATTCTATTCTATAAAACCTTACATTATTTGCAGGAACAAGTATGTTATCTTTACGTAGAGAAACACTTATACATATATTCGAATTTTAGAATTATAATTACGGTAAACAATGAGTAAACAATGAAAAGCGTGACTGATTAAGATAATATAGATGGTGTCTTTTCAAATTATTTTATGATCTGGCTAAAATCAAGTCAATGTATAGAATTATTTTTTCCACTTGGGAGCTTAAATTATAAGTTGTTTCAGGCAATTGTTGAACTAGTGTGGGTTATTTGTGCCATATTTGCTGTTAAGAGATGTTGATTGTTATGTGATTTCTATTTCTTGGCGAACACTCGCAAGCGAGGGTTCGCAACTCCAACGATGAGCCTACGCGACCTCGACCTTTACGAGTGTTGCTAATTTCAAAAGACTCAGGAACGAGTAAATCGTAATTTGACTCAAGCTTCAATTTTCGTTTAAAAATGGATTTTCTGAAACTAGAACTATTAAAGGTTACTGTGTAGAATAGTATATCTTATTATTCTATTCTGATAATGTTCGTACACACGCAGATAACATGTTAAGAAATGTTGGACTCCAAAAGAACATATTAAATCGCAGTTTATAGGAATTTAGATTTATTAGCATTTAAGTTTGACAAGATGATTTTTTCTTGAGATATACGCCGTTGTTTGAGGAGTAGGTCCTTGTGCATATATACCTACAGATTTAATAATTTTACAAGAGCTACTTACTTTTTTTGTGGTTTCGAATTGGATAAGTGGTTGGACAACGGGTAGACTTGTCGACTACCATTTAAATATAATGACAACCAATTTCACTGGGACTCAGTGAATTTGTTGAAACCTCACAATTCCCGTCCGACCAGAAGCTTTACTTTTGCTGTCTTAAGTTCGATTAAGCGTGTATATATAGATAACATATCGCACTTGAACTATACAGTTTAACCAAAGAGTTTCTAATACTAATATTAGAAAATAATAATTATTAGAAATTCTTTGGTTTAACTGAGCAATTTAATCAAGTACAATGTTTAAAGTATTTGTGCAGTTATATTAAACCGTTTATTTATTCAACTACCTTATTTTACACCACACAACTATAAAAACTGAATAAAATTTTTCAGGAGTAAGTAAATATAAGTGTGTTAATAAGTAAATATTAGTGTGTTTCGCCAAGTGCCTACGGCAAATAGTGTAAAAAGTAAAATGTAGTACATTTTGCAATATTCATCTTATAATTCTTATCCGTTCATTGTATTTCTCGATTCAGTTTTACTCTCCCATTCGTTGAGGGCAGGGTAAAAGTTATGTTTTATCATCGTATTATCTTCTAAAGAAGAAGTTTTTCTAAAAATTCTTACTTTCTATAATAAAGTGGTTTCCAGTAAGAGGTTTCACTTTGATATTTAAAAAAACGAGTATTTTTTAAGAGAAATCAATGAATGTTTATTTCATTAATGGTATGCCATTAACATTTGAAAACGATATCAGCCAAATGGCCGCCACGACTACGCTTGCATGTTCTCGATAACTTCACGAATTCCATCTTTAAGGTCTTGACTCGATTGTGGAGCATTGGCATAGACCTTATCTTTCACGTGACCCCAAAGAAAAAAGTCTAAACGTGTTAAATCACAAAGTCTCGGTGTCCAATTGTGATCAACTCTTCGAGAAATAACACGGTCAGGACACTTTTCTTGCAAAATTGTTTCGTTGCTTAATTGTGTGGCACGTAGCGCCGTCTTGCTGAAAATAAATGTCGTCCACATCAATATCTTCCAATTACGGCCATAAAAAATCATTAATCATAGCTAACAACAGTAGCACCAGCCTCATTTTCGAATAGGTAAAGTTCAATCACACCGCCAGCCCAAAAACCGCACCAAACAGTGACACGTTATGAATGGAGAGGCTTTTCAACAATCATTCTTGGATTTTCCGAGCACCAAATGCGACAATTTTCCGAGATCAAAATAAGCCTCATCACTGAAGATGATTTTTCGATGAAAATCCGGTCTCCACAAGTCTCCACTAAATTACAGATAAATTGTTAGCTAAAAAGTTTATGTAGAGATAAATTTTGACGTTTGTTTTATTTCTCCTACAACAAACAAAAATATAGTTCAATCGACTATTTAATAAGTATTTTTATAAACATTTAAAATTAAAAGTTAAAATTTTAGTTTTGGCTTCCTTTTTACACTTTCTAAATTTTCTGTATCCACTTTTTCGTAGTCAATCAAGTATTCTTCTGGATATTCGAAACATTCGTAATCTATAGAAAATTTTCATAATCTATAGAAAACTTTCATAATCTATATAATTATTTAGTTCATCCATTAAAAAAAATAGTTTTCACGTTGTGCTGTCAAAATTTATCTCAATTTTATCGTTCTAGGCAGATAAATTGCTGCGAAAAAGTTTGTAGAGTTTTCACTAGCGCAGTCTATATGTGAGTGAGATAACTACAAACTTTTAGCGTGAGCTGCGTACCGCATCTGCGAAATCGCGAGCTAAATATTTTTTTGTTATTTCGCTAGCTAAATTTTACGACAAATTTGTATGTAAAATTTATCTTAGCGCGAGCTGGATACCGACCTTAAGTCTTTATGCAAAATACGGTGTAATGTCGTTTGTGGAATATCTAATTCCAAAGATCGACGAGGAATCGACAAACCTGGGTTTGCGTCTACACTACGGGCTACAGCAGCAATATTCTCAGTTGTTCTTGATATGTTTTGATTTGACCCAAAAGTTCTTTAGTTTTTCGAACTGTGACTGCAAGATTTTCACCATTTTTGTAGTGAATTTTAACAATTTCAGTGCGTTGTTGAAGCGTGTATCGTATCATTTTTAGTAGTGGCATAGTTTTTACTCGTCAAATGTTAAAAGATGACAGCTTCGAAATTGACGGCTGCCCAAATAGCAGGCTAGTCAAAATGAAACCTCTTATTTGAAAACACTTTATAAAAAACAACTAATCGTGTATTTTTACACATTAATGGGCTCTAGTTATATAGACGAAAACGAAACGGACTGAAATGAAACGAAACGAAAGACGAAAGAGATATTTGTTATATAGACGAATTGGTGAAACGGTTTTGACATTTTCATGTTTGTTTTTAATTTTATATTATTTGAAGTTTACTTCTCGTGTGTATGAAAACTAGCTTGGAAAATCCATTTTATATTTGGGGAACTAAATAGAAATATACAAAATATATAAATTTATACAAAATATAAAATATTTTGACAATTTGACGTAAGTGCTAGTAAGGCCCTTTCCCAAACACCGACTTATTTCAAACTTATTGACTTATTTGACGCCATCTTGATTAAGTCGGTCAAGTCGTCCCAAACGATTTTGCTGACTTATTTTGACAGATATAGCAAACAACAACTGTTTTAGGAATTTGTTATTTATTAATAAAATAAAAAAATTAAAATGCACAAAAAATAATTTATTTTAATGAACTATGACCTACGATTCATTTACGCACCATCGGATATGCAACTCCTTTTTATTTTTTTCTAAAAAATCTAATCGAATGTTCGTAAAATATAAACAACTATTAATTTCCCGTTAGATATGAGAAAAAAGTTAAAGTGAAAAAATTTTGGTTTGTGTTTTAGTATTTTATTTATAACGTGTGTAACCGGGGTGGGATGTTGTAACATCACTTTTTTCGATATTTATCGAACATTACGTCTCTTTTCCCTAAAATTAAATTGCTTGCTCTTTCGCTTTTCAATTTTGCTTTCTATATTGCGATCGCACGCTACTAGAATAAATTGTTTATTTATCTCTTTTTTGTTTTTCGATAAAGTATCACTCAGAAAAATGTAGGTGATAGAATAAGAGTAAAGCGACATAATGTTTCATTCGAGTAAATAGAGATCGCAATAAAAGCAACGCAGTTGATAAATGGAAAAACCTTAAATTTTATTTGTGATGAAAGAGATGTAAATTTCGATAGTATCGAAAAAAGTGATGTTACAACATCCCACTGTGTTAAAATTTAGTGAAGTGAAATATGGATCCTGATTATAAAAAATATTGGTAAGTACAAATATAAATGTTTTCTAAACCTTGTTGTGTACATTTAGCATAAATACATTTTAAAGTTTATAACGGGGAAAAAAAATAAAAAAAAAATTAAGGGGGTTCCCCCAATTTACAACATGTGTAATGGTGGTGCGAAAACAACAATTTAACAACAATTTTTTTTTGATTTTTTAGGAAGATGCCGTTAAGTTTGGCAGAGGTACTGGATGCCCTGGAAAACCTTCCCGATGATGTACCATTACCCAGTAACATTTATCTACATTCGCCGGATTTTCATTCGGACACAGATGAAGATTCTGGGGATGAAGAATCCACCGATCCTAATTCGTTGAATAAAAATCAGCTTTTAGTGAATGTCGAATTGAATTTTGGTGAGGCCGAAGAGGATGATGTCATTGACCCTGAAACATCAGTGCACGAAGCTGTAGAACCCAGCTGTGGATTGAGTATTGAAACACCAGTACCACAAAAAAAATTACCCAAAATTGGATAAGAGGTGATGAAGATGAACTTCATTTGGCGGCATTTTTGTACAGACATAAAACGTGGGAGGGCACGAAAAATTGTTCATCTTCTTATATATTAATACGCTTAATTTTTAGTTTGTGCTCCCTTTTTAACCTATTTCCCGTGCGCACACCTTAATGAAACATATATCAGGTGAACGGTATTTTTTCATATATGTGCAGAATATATGTTTTATTAAGGAACGTGCACGGGAAATAGGTGTAAAAGCAAAGAAACGTTTTCCCTATACTGTACATATTATATATCATGTTTGTTTGTGACGACAAAATGAGTAGAAAATTTGTATTCGACTGTCAATTAAAACAGAGAACATAAAATGATTTTACATACATTTTGGTGTTAATAGTTGTGAGTGTAAAAATACAATTTTGTCATGACACTCTACGGTCATGACAAAGATCGACCTTAATACTTACACAACATAATATCTATAGAAAGTTTGGAATAATCATTTCCGTCCGATTTCAGGCAAAAGTCATGGGATCTCTTAATTTATGCGAAAAGGTTAAGTGGGAAGTTTCGTCCCGATATGCGGTAGATTTGTGTCCCACTATATTTCGTAACCAGATAATTTATTAAGCTCTTAATTTCATGTTCGACCTAGCGTGACGTGTATTTGCTTTTTGTGTTTTGGTAAATCGACTATAATCTACATAAGTACATTAGTTTTGGTTATGTTGTTAATACGAAATTTATTTTGGAAAACGTCAAGACTATTCATATACAAATGAAAATAATACACAGCTACAGCGGCCCTTTTGTACATTTCTTATTAAATATTTAGATTAAAGTTGCGCTCTACGGAAATTGTGTGCTTTTCCCTTTTGAGATTTAAATATTTAGTTTAGGCGCGTAAGTGGTCATGTGATCCCGAGCGCGTGCTTCCCGTTTGAGATATGAATATTTGACTTGGCACGTAACTCATACTGTGTGCATTTGAGCGCGTGCTTGCCGTTTAAGATTTAAAAATTAACCGCGTATATTAATTTACATTTTTTTTTTGATAAAAGTGCATCAAATTTACATCTTGAAAAATCTTTTTAATCATTTCTTAACCAAAAATTTAATAAAATGTATTCACGGGACTGATTATTCAGTCACAGGTCAGCTAGTTAAGTTTAAATGCACAAAGTGATCCGATTGAGTTTTTCAAGCACTTTTTCCCTGCAGCACCTTTCGTCGAAACAATTGTGAAACACACCATTAATTATTCTTCAACAAAAAAGAATAAACCTATTTTCATCGATAACGGTGACTTTTATGCATTTTGCGGAGTAATGATTGTATCCGGGTTCAATAAAGTCCCACGAAGACGCCTTTATTGGTCAACAAGAGATGCCTTTCGCAACGAGCTAATCATGAAATGGATGCGACGTAAAGAATTTGAAGATATTTTTGTAAATATTCATTTCTGCGACAACGATTCAATCGAAAAAACAACAAAAAATCGATTTGCAAAGATTCGACCATTCATCAACCATTTGAACGAACTGTTCTTAAAATATGCACCAAGGGGTATGAACATTTCGGTCGATGAAGCCATGGTTCCATACTACGGTCATCATTCCTTTAAACAGTTTATTAGGAATAAACCTGCTCGCTTTGGCTACAAAGCCTGGGTAGCCGCCAGCCCGTCGGAATACTGTTTTTTATTCAACATATACCAGGGTCGAAATCAGGATCGTGATGTGAGCTTACGATTAGGAGAATCTATAGTTTTGGATTTTGCGCAAAAAATTAAAAACCGGTTTCCTGACCTATCATTTTTTTTTGACAATTTTTTTTCTGGACCAAATCTTATATCGGCACTAAAAGATATTGGATGTGCTGGAACAGGAACGCTTCGGGAAAATCGTTTGAAAAATATCCAGATGATTGATAAAAAGCAAATCAACAAAAAGCCACGCGGTTTATTATGAAAACTATACGTTGATCAACAAAATCAGTTAACTCTAACTAGATGGAAAGACAATAAAATTGTCCCGATAATATCAAATGGCTTTGGAACACACCCGTTAGCTACCGCACGCCGTTAGATACACTCGGAGGTGAAGAAAGTTATATTCCATAGCCGCAAGTCGTTGCACGTTACAACAAAAATATGGGTGGGGTCGATCTTTTAGATCGACATATCTCGAACTATCGAATGAGCATACGGGGCAAAAAATTTTATATGCCGATCGTTTTATGGATGCTGGATTTGGCAGTTACCAACGCATGGTCATTAGCTAAAAGCTATAATTGCCAAAAGGATCAATTAGAGTTTCGCGCAGAGTTAGCCGAACCTTTACTTATTCATCATGGGGAATTATTAACGCAGGCTAAATCTTCAAAACCTCCAGAATATCTGGCTAAAGAAGCGCATTCATCCGTAAAATCGGAGTCACGGTTACGCTGCAAACAATGCCACTCACACAGTTATTATAAATGTGACGTTTGCAATATCTCATTGCATCCAAAATGTGCTTCAATTTTTCACAAAAACTTGAAATAGCGAACCTTTTGTATTTATGTACTTATTATTATTATAAATTGTTGAATTCTTGAATTTTTTGTGTATTTTCACTAATAAATAAACTATATATGAAAATTAAACAATTGTCTCTAAATGACCAGTGGTGCATTTATGCACCACCCCATAAATCAACACCCAGCGAGCCCAATTTTTTTTTAAATTTATTTTATTATTATCTAGATCTAAATAAACAATAAAACCAAAAATAAAAATTTGAAAACTCGGAAAAAAACTCAGGTCACACATGGGTTAATAAATAAAAACATAAAAGTATGTCTTGAGTTATTAAAACACGATGAAAATTTATTATTGTAGCTGGAGATGCGCGAAATGCGCAAGCTACAATTTTTTTATGCAAGCTACACCTCTATTAATCCTCTTTATATCTCTAAAATATTTGTATATCCTAAAGTCTATTAATTATATTAATTTATTAAGACAATATTGTATTAATAGTTATTAATTAAGTGGAATATCATAAATGTTTCTAAATTATTGATAATATTTGATAATTTGTTGAATTGTTCATGTTTACATGATCAAATGTATATTGCTTGTTTACATGTTCAAATAAGTTTTTTGCTTTCAAAATAAGTCACCTCGATAGCAGACTTAGGCCGTGTCCCAAACACAGACTTATTTGCTTATACCGACTTATTCAAATAACACCGATAGTGTTAACACCGATATATACACCGATAGTGTATAACGAAACGAAATCAAGAATTGAATCAATTTCTCCGTTCGTTTTCGTTTCATTTTTTCTATATAATTGACTTAGTATGTTTTCATGTGTTCAATTCGTTCGTTTCGTTTCGGTCCGTTTCGTTTTTGGCTATATAATATTGGAGTAAGATCGATGCGGAGCACTTTGTAAATTATAATAATAATAAATAAAAAAAACACTTTAATTTAATTTTAAAAATTAATAAAAAAATTTATTTAAATAAAATATTATTATTATATCGCTGGTGAGTGACGAGCTCCGCCGATGTGTTGCTCCGGCAAAAATCCAAATTGAATAGGCAGAGTTAATATTAATTTTTTTGTTTTCTTTGCTAGCATCCAACAAAACTCAGAAACCCAAAACCGGATTTTCTGGTTTTTAAATTCGTTGCATTTTAATTGCACCAAGTATTTCGGTGCACCCGTTTAAATTATGTTTTAATAAACATAGACGTTTGCGATGCCATCTCTTGTGCGATGGCATGGCGGTGTATAAGTGCGTTTTACATGACTTTGGTTTTGCAAAATCAATACGAATTTTATGCATCTCTAAATGATGTGATTGTGTAGAGGTATTATCATAAAATTGTTGTGTAACCAAAATATAATTTTTCAATTCTATTTTGCTTACACAAATTTCGTAGGTACAAGTGTTGTTGTACGATTACTATGTACAAGTTGTTATGTACATTATTTATATAATTATACAAGATTGTTGTATATAATTTAGAATAATTCTTTAGATGGATAATTGTCGATTTATAAAGAATTAGGTGAACGGAGGATTGTCCGTTGAGAATTAATTGTGCGGAGTTTCTTATGGTTGAAGAAACTAGCCGCTACAATAACTAGCGCATAATGGATGCCATAATTAACGAGGGGTGTTAGTCGGTAGGCGAGTGTTTAAACCACCCGAATGTGCGAATCAAATTGACGATTGGAGGATCACGAGTGGCATGTAGCGGAAAAATTTTAAACTGAACGAGCTATGTCAAATTGACAATACGAAAATAGTCCAGCTATGCCAATTTGAAAATACACGTGATTTTTGTTATTACGAAATGTCATTCGCTAGCTGGGTTATCGCATCGGACCATCTTGTAACTATATTCATGTTTAAGCGTCATTATTTCCCTCTAAAAACCAGTGTCACTTCGCTGAAGTGTAAACAACTTATTATTTTGTATTTAACCATGTCAGCCTTTGGTCAACAAAAAAAAATTTCTGGAAAGCGTTGATTTTTTGTTTTAATTTCATCGATTACTAAGAAGAGCTCGCTGAAACTTTGGGAGTGACTCAACAAGCGATTCAAACCCATCTCAAGACCACAAGTATGGTGCAAAAACGAGGAAAATGGGTACCGTATGAACTCAAGCAAAGAGACGTCGAACACCATTTTTCACGTGCGAACAACTGCTCCAAAGACGGAAGTTTTTTGCATAGAATCGTGATGGGGGATGAAAAGTGGACCCGAAAAGTTGATTCACAAAATAAAATTGTATTTATTTCTTTATAGTGTGCTTCAATGAGTTGCATTCTTAAACTTAGGGCCAAATCGACAGACGCAACTACAACTAGTAGTTGTAGTCGGTGATTATTCGAAATTGGTGTTCGAATTCCGTATTTTTAAATCACACTATAACTGTAAATTAATTCACGAATTTTTTGTAATTTTTAAACGCAACTAAAAGTGTCAATTTTTACGTAATACAAAATTAGACTCAAATTACGAAAAAGTTACAAAATTACTTTTTTTATTTCAATATGTCCAAACGAATACATTCAAAACAAATAAATAATAGTTTGATGATTAATAAATTAAAAACTCTTCGAAATTCGAAGTTTAAATTCGCAATTAAACGTCAATAGAATTGTCGATTGTAGTCGTCGATATCCACGACTACAACTTTAATCACCACTTTAAAGTGTGAATTTATTGTGGTTTAAAAATACCAAAAGAGACAATTTAGTCGTATTTGCGAATTAATTGTCGTCTGTCGATTAGACCCTTAGAGACCAATATTTGTTCTGTTGTGGCCTTGCGAATGAAAAATCATAATCAGAACTTTTAGTATTTCGATTGATTTGAATAACTATAATTACTAACGAGCAGAGTCGATTCAGTAAAATTTACGTTAAAACATATAATATAAACACAATCAGGAATGTTTATTGACCATGAATATGTCGGACTTAATTTTAATTTAATATTTTTCATGAACAATCAGTTCAAATTTTTAAATGACATTGTGATCTTGTTGAAAAATTACTAATTTTTAAATTAACAAATTCAAACGGAAATTAAAACCGTCATCTTTTCCAAATCCATAGAAACTTCGAAACATAGTCATTTTTTTAGTTTTCATTGTTAATGTTGTATTTTCTGCTTGCTAAATTTACTGTGTAATATAATCCACGCGTACACATTTTTAATTTACACATATACATACTCCAAGCGCATCACCAATTCCAGCTAGCGGGTCAATGGCTGCTATTCGGAATTACAATAATGGACTTCTTTTCTCTTTAATGGATACTGGCATAGCCTGAGGGTTCGGCGTTTCATCCAATTTCGGAAGCAAAGTATTGCGACCTTCTCACAGTTACACCCATGACCGCGTGGTATGCATTACTATATTTGATACAACATAGCTACATACATACATACAAAACATGAGAAACTATATACATATTTTACTTTTCTAGCATAATGCGAAAAACCCAATCCTTCTCTTTTTATTAATTTTTTTTTTGTATTTTTGCGGCCATTTTGAAAATATAAAAATGATCCAACATTATTAAGGCGAATTATTTTGTTTTGTTACGATCGAAGAGTCGATTAAACTTCGCATAACACAGATTTTGTGCAATGTTGATAAAGATAATAAGTATGTATTATTAACTATAATTAGTGTATTGCTACTGTAGTAAAGTCAGAAATTTTACAATAAAGTCAGTTTTATATTAGATATAAGTTAATCTCGCGCGAATTAGTACAATTACTGCATAACTTATTTGCGATTAACGGGCTACCTGCTGGATTTACATCATTTAAAATTTTTATTCGTATGATGGTACCACTATTATATAATTATATTCACTTTGGTTGAAGTAACTTTGAAATTTGAATAGGAGGGGAGGGGCAAGATGACGATAGTAAGCTTTTTTATTTTTTCCTATTTATGAAATACAGATAATGTCCTATTTCTTGTATATTTTAATTCGTTGTAGTTTTACTTTTAAACATTATTTTTGTCGTTTTCATTACTTTAACAGTTTAGAAGATTTTTGACCTTTTTTGAGTTCAGGTCAAATTCGTCATCTTGCCTTCTCATGCGGGTAAGATGACGTTACTAGGCGGGTAAGATGACGCACGATACAAAATCAAAGTAAACATAATAAACGAAACAAATAACTGTATTTCACTTCAAAAATAATAACTTAATTAAAACATTAATTCTCAAATTAAACAAAATATATATTACTTTAGCAAAAGTCACAAATATATGCTTTGCGTTTGGCTTCTGCAGGGGTTAGCCCACTACACGCTGCATGTGCCCATTTCTGGCAAATAGAACATGCGAACCATGTTTCCCTCTTTCCGGATTCGTTGCACACGAGGCAAAGCTGCTCCTCTACTACATCATTATCACCATCATCATCAGTGTCTATATAAGAAACTGAAATCGAGGAATCCGATGATTCATCATCATCGTTATCCGAAAATACGCGTCTGACATGTTTATTATTAATTAGAGCTTTCTTTTTTGTGAGTTTCTTTTTCTTTTCTGCCCTTTTTCTTTTGTTTTCCTCTTTTTTCTGTTCTTTTGCCTCTTTTTCAGCTTGTTTTTCTTCTAACGCATTTTTAACGGGAGTGCTTGTTATGTGCATCGAAGGTAACTTTTCCTCTGTTTTGTTTCTTTTCTGGCAGCGTGAGGTAATGGCGGAAGGCCAAACATTGGCTCTGCATTTGATGGCCCCGCTTGTTAGCTATTAAGAGGTAGCTCAACTAATCCCGGCCCTTCAGTAGCTAAGGGGACTCTCTCATGAGATAACGAAGCTTCTGCAGTACTTTCGGCAGTTAAAGAAGCGTGAAAGCTTGTTTGTGATGCTTGTTTTAAATTATCGGCAGAAGCTTCAGGCGAATTATACGAATTTTCCTTAGTTAATGATGGCTCAAAATCAAACTCATGAAATACTTGAGAGTTTAGTGGGACCAACCCAGTCGCTTTAAAACCTTGTACAGCATTATTGATTGTAGCAACCCTACTGTAAGCCACATTGAATATACCAGCTATATCCTTAATGTTTATAACATTTCCCGGATTTTGCGTTAGGTAGTCGTTACACGCCCGGCTATAAGCGGTTTTGAAAGGTCCATAAAATGCAACATCCAGTGGTTGCATTCTGTGACTAGTATGCGGGGGAAAACCTAGGACACTAATGTGATGGTCACGACATAAATTTACAGCTTGAAGTGTTACATGAGAAGAATGGTTATCCATTAATAGAAGAACTTGGTTATCCTCACTAGGTCTTACGTTTTTTATGAAGTGTTCTAACCATTTAATGAAAGTTTCTGCATTCATCCAACCAGATTCATTGCACACGCCTAAAGAACCAGGGGGTGCATTATTCATGAAATGTGGCTGCATTCGTACTCTCGGAAAAATGAAGAATGGTGGGACGTAATGGCCAACCGCACTAATACAGCATGCAACGCTGACATTGGAACCTCTTACGGCAGATGACACTTTGATAACGCGTCGTTGGACTTAACACGTTAGGGGTTTTGGTGGGAACGGTCGAGCAGCCTGTCTCATCCACATTAAAAATTTGATGGGATTGGTAGTTTTTATCAGCTAAAATATTATGATAAATATCAAAGAAACGTGCAACGTTTGTTTTATTGAAGGCAGATAATCTCGCTGCAGAAGTAGCTTCCGGTTTCCTGAATGAAAATTTAAATTTACTCATGAGGCTTTGAATAAAATCTTTACCCGCCTTCTTCTTATCGTTGTTAAATCGATGAGGAATATTAAGAACAGTAGCGTAATCAAAAGAAATTCTTGCGAACTGATCGCTCGTTACGCCAAAAGCTCTTTTGTCTAGGTTTTCTACATGATTTTTAAGGTTCGCAAGTTGCTCGTCAGAAAAGGTTGATTTGAACCGTCCCGCGCTGGTTGGAAAAGCCTAATAAATAATCAAATTTTCAATTTTATGTATGAGGTAAGCTAAACTTCAACTTCGAGGATCCATCAGAGCATACTTACGTCCTCAAGATATTTTTTAGCATAACGCCGTAACGTAGCTTCGGATAATTTGAATTGTTTTGCCATCGCATTAACTGCTGCACCATCCTTCACTTTCTTTACGGCTTCGGTCATTGACTCACGAGACCATCCCTGCCTGTTGGTCTTTCTTTCGTACACTTTAACCATGTTATACTGTAAATTTAATTAACAGGGAAAACATTAAAATAATTTATAAACAACGCGGCTAAGACGACGAGTTCGTCATCTTACCCGCCACGTAAATTCGCCAACTTACCCGACCCGCCATTTTAACATTAAAAGTTGAAAACATATTTAATTAAACTTTATTTCAAGTTTATTAATTAGTTAATAGACAAAAAAAAATACTCAATTCAAAATAAAATTAAATCAAAGTAAAGTACTTACCAAATTTTATTAAATTATTATTCAATTTCAGTTTAATTTTACAAAAAAAATCGATTCAAACACTAAAACAGCTAT
Source organism: Nephrotoma flavescens (assembly GCA_932526605.1). Classification (NCBI taxonomy): domain Eukaryota; kingdom Metazoa; phylum Arthropoda; class Insecta; order Diptera; family Tipulidae; genus Nephrotoma; species Nephrotoma flavescens. Next base: position 189,256,703 of record OW052220.1, on the reverse strand, counting down.
AACTCAACTAAAAAATGGCAGTTCTTGGTGGTTTTTATTTCACAATGCGAATGACGCATGCGCAATACTAAGCAAAACAAGAAAAAAGTGCTTACTGTGCGGGATTTCATGAAACTAATGATTCGTCATCTTACCCGACTCGTCAACTTACCCCTCCTTCCCCTAGTAGAAATCAATGGTTCTTGATTTTCAAACTCCCTAAATAGAGTAAACATTTTAACGGGTTTTATTTCAATAGTCTTATGAAAATGAATTACGACGTACACAATCTATATATGATCTGTTAGCCCCAGTATCTATTAGGAATTTGAGATTGTTGCCATTAATTGTTAGATTAGTATCGGAACTATTGTTATGGATACCTATGTATCCGGCATCTCCGATAATACTGTATGAAAATCCTCCTCTTCAATATCTACCTCAACTATCGGTTGAGCATTGATCGGATCTTGGTCCCCATATAATTTTTCGTTACAGGGTTCTTGGTTCAATTGGTTTTCATCACAATGTTCAACATTAAATAATTCTTTAACTTGAACTTTGGGTGGACCATATTGTTGAAAACTATATGTTGTTGTGGTTATCTTAGTTGGTGGCTATTATGAGGTTGTTTACGTTTGTTTGTGATGGAAGCTGTATCCATGGGTTCTGTGCCGACATGTTCTAACTATCACTTTTTTCGCTTCGATGCATTTTCGATGGAATAACGGTATTTTAGAAGTAAAAATATTTTTTTGTAAAAATATTACTTCTAAAATACCGTTATTCCATCGAAAATGCATCGAAGCGAAAAAAGTGATAGTTAGAACATGTCGGCACTGCTGGTTTACCCATAATTGGCTTGTGAACTAAATGGTCTATGGTTATAATAGGGAATAGGAATATTATTGATTGGAATTTTCCTTTGATTACAATTTGGCTTAGGGTGTGAAATGATAGGTGTATTGTTGTAAAACCGTTGAGGTATTATGTTGTTACTACGCATCGGTTGTAGAGGTCTTGGGGTATTTTGGATTAGAAGTTTTTGTCGTAATATCGTTCTTGCATCCGTGAGATTTTCCGGCCGCATTAAACGTACATTTGATCCGATGGTTTCTCTCAGTTTGCATGTGAAAATATTCAGTGCCATTTTATCATACCAAACACTTTTTTGTGTTGCGCATTCATTTACTTTTGCGTTTTCTAAACTATTCACTATGTCGCTTAGTTTAGCAAAAAATGCCTCTATGTTATCGTTGCCTTGATGTATATTATGGACTTCCTGAATTAAAGCACTTTCATCCCGTTTATCTGTAAAGTGTGCTATTAGCTTCTTCTTTATTGTACCACTTATTGGCAGTGTTGTATAGCTCTAAAGCGTCACTAGATTTTCCTATTATTCTGCCTCTAACACTGCGTGTTACAATGTTAGCGTACACAGACTCGGCTGGTTCCGCTATTGAAGTATATCTTCGATATGTAGAAGGAAACTATATAAACCGGATGTACTACCATTATATGTAGGTACATCTTTAATAATTTGACTAGTTTTGTCTAGGCGTTCTTGCGCCATTTTTGACAGATGTTTACCTTTTCGGTTAATTTTACTTCCATAATTGTCCCCCACTCTTTCCTGTGTTTTTACGTACCTACTCCTAGTGGTATTATTATATTGGGTTTTTGATTTTGTAAAATTATTGTACTAGCGTCTATATGTGTAACTGTTCAGATGTCAACAACGCCTGGTCGTTTATTATCGTAGAACTATCAATCAATGGGCCATTGATTGGTTTCACTTTATTACTAATCGATGTTCCGTCGATTATTTTATTACAAAACTCACTACTTTATGTTACACATATTTATTAATTTTTGGACTGATAGGCACTGGTATTTAAATAAATACCTTTTTACCACATCCACCCAACTGCGCCAGTTATAATTTTGATAATTATTATTTATTTTTTTATCGACTCAACTCGAAGTTGGAGTCTTTTTATTTTCTAACAAGATATAAAAAATTACACGTTTGTTCTTACTCACAAGAGATTTTAAAATACAATTCCAACTTATTTTATGTTTTACTCTACTTTATAGTTTTTCACTGGGTAAAAGAAAAAATGGTGTTATTCGGCTTGGGTTTTTTCCATTAGATGTGCATTAATGCAAAAACGGTAGTTTTTGTTGGTATATTTCCATCCGCTTAAAATGTGTGTGAATTATTAAGTTTCTCAATGTTTAAGTTTGCTGATGCAGCACCTCGTGTATGCGGTGAAATACCATGATCGTGTGATTGACTTTCGTGAGGTTCCGTATTACATAACACAGGGCCTGGGCCCGCATAATTCTGGAGTACGACTCGTTTTTCAAACATGCTTTTGAAATTTGATTACGCTTGCTCCAGGAATGTGCTATACATACCTAGGATCGCCATTATGGTTGGCATATACGTCTCTTATCATATCATATCATACAACAAAAACTCATAACGGTGGAAAGCTATAAATGAAGAACATTTCGTTTTTATATAACTTAATATTTATAATTTTAAATTTTACATTACTTCCATGATATTATTTAAATTAATTATTATAATTTACATTTATTCATTTTTTGTTTTCTTTTTAAATTAATTTTTAACTATTCCATACTTTATCTAAAAAAAAAATCAAAAAATAAGAAATCAGCCTAAAAAATTATAAAATATAACACGATTAGATAATCTTATATAAATTAAATATTTCTTTCTTCTGTCTTTTAATTTTAATCTCTTGATCACTGTGTGTAATATATCAAATATAAAATAACCAGTCCAAATTTGTTTTCGAAGGAATTTCATGCAAAATTGTAATAGAAGATAAAATGCCAGCTGAATCGGGTCCAGGAGCTGTTGTTAAAAAATGTATATGTATTTAAAACTACAATCAGTAAATTTTTATTGTCATTTTGTAAAAAAAAGAAGCAAGAAACAAAAACTAATGATTATGAACTAGAGGTTCATACAGTTAATTTACAAAATTAATTAAATTTATATAAAAGATAAAGCTGCAAAAGACTCAGGGGGCTCAGTTTTATTAAAAATAAAATATTTAGTATGGCATTTGTTCACAGGTTCTTATTACAATTTGATGAAATCATGTATGGTAGATTGTGAACGTGAATGAGGAGACCCGCCGGCAGGTTTATTGGTGTGTATTTTAATGTTACATGATAGTTTTCGTTTTTTTTCCCATATTAAAATGAGTCCAAATTAAATTTATAATTAAATGAAATATTTTATTTTGTAGTATAGATAAAAAAGAAATTGTAAACCCTTACTACCTATGTACGTTTAAAAATTTCAGAATAAGAAATAGGTAATATGGATTTAAAAATTTATTTCGTTTTAATTTATATAAGAAATGTATAATAATAGTAATAATAATAATAAAATAACACTTACAATCAATATTTTATGTAAAAAAGAATAACCTAACTATAATTATTTGAATAAGTTTAATAAAAACATGAAAATCAAAAAGAACAAATAGAGTAAAACAATAAATTAGGTATTTATTATAAATTTGCTGTTAGACTTCGCCTTTGGTCCTGCGGTGAACGTGAAGGTGACCCTGCCGCTATTCGGACTAATTGTGGAATATTTCGCCCCGTTGATTGATTTGTTGCTATTTTAATTATATTATGCTCTCTATTTGTTAATTTATTGGTAATAAAATAATTATTATTGCTACTTGAATTATTTAGATTTGTGGTTGTGACCGCTGAGGTTGCCGTTGAAGTTTTTGTAGTAAATAATCCCTTTATGTGCTGCTGATTAAACGGTTTCTCTAGCAAAATATTGTTGTTGTTAATATTAGTGGATCCTACATGACTACTATTATTTATTATGAAGGGGTTTTTGGTATCAATCGATATTGACATAACGTTACCGTTTAAATTATTCTGATTTGTTATTACACGCCTGTCAATTATGTGCACATCATCATCGTCATCCGATGAGCATAAATCTATGTATTCTACTATTTTAATAGGTTTGGATAAATTAATGTTACTGCTCGTAGTACTTAGCCTATTTAAACGTTTCGATTTAATTTTCTGTTTGTACATAGTTATATCGTTTTCTGTCATCTTTCTAAGTGATATTGAACATGGTCGGCATTTTTTTAATAAAAGTGAATTTAATTTCTCGTATTCAAGATCTCGGGATTTGGTAGAAAATTGCCGTCTGGGAAAATTATAGTAATGATATTCGGAGGGGCGCGGATGATCGTGCGGCCTTTTAAACGTAACTACCGGGTTAGATGTAACTCGTTTATCTAGCCAGCGGGGCCGCCCGTAATTTGATAATGAGGGCGCAATACAAAAACGTTCGATCCGTTCTAATCGTTCATGTACGTAATCCTCAGTTGTCGATGGAAATTTTGATTTTTGTATTAAAAATTGACCTAATGGTGATGAAAATGGTACTGTAGGGCACCGACCTAAAGCTAAAACGGCACGTTGTCTTGTTGATCGATGGCGATACTTGTCCGGTGACCCTGGTATTGGATCTTTTTGTGGCGACGCTTTTAACGATACTGGAATGTGATGCTGGTTACTTTGTAAATTCATATTCGACAGAAATGACATTTTTTTATAAGTTTCTGCTGATGTTACATTTATTGGCTCGTCCGGCTCACAAATTATAACATCGTCGTCTGATTGGCATGATTTCTCGTGTTCCTAAAATTAAATAATGCATTACAAGTATGTATTTTAAATATTTAACAACAATTTCTTAATTGGAGAAGATTTGATATGAATTTAATTTAAAGCTTTACCAAATGGTTTAAATTTTCTGTTTGCATTTAAGTGTTCGATAGTATGACCTTTACTACACTTCTCGCTAGAAAAGTATGTTTGACAATGTTTTATGATAGAAGTAGAAGGATCGATTCAGGTTTTGTGTTAATTTTTTGTAAAAATTCTCGTAAAATGAACTTTATTTTTTAAAGTTAATTTTAATTCGCCATGATATCCTCCACAAATGTAGAAGCATTATTTTTACCTATATGGCACAGCTTTTTCAGTAACGGCATTAATTGAATGCATTAAAAGGATGTTTTAGTTCAAATAAAGTAAAGATTTTTTTCTGAGATTAATTTAAGTCTCATTTACATGAATGTTTTTGTGTACTGTTCGATTTCGTTCGAGTGGGTTTGCACTTCTATTTAATTGGAACACAAGGCATACGCGTTTTCCAAATGTCGTATCATTTTAGATTGATTTTTGTATTTGTATTTTAGGACAGATTGCGTACGACAGACAGCATTGCGAATAATTATCTTATTTGAGTTTCCCATGAGTAGCGTGTCTGGTACACTGTAAAACTACAGTAGTTATTGCTAGACGATTTTTTTTTTAGAATTTTTACAACTAAACGATATTTATAACAATTTTTGTCCTAGTTAATTTTTAATTCTTACTAGTATGCTAGTTAATTTTTAATTCTTTTTCGGGAATTACTTCTTTTCAGGAATTCGAGAATAATTTTTAAGAATTAAATCCTATGGTAAGATTAGGCTTTAAAATGGGTATTTTTAGGTTAGGTTTGGACCTATCTTGATAATGGCTCGACCGATCCCTCAGCAGGAACTTATTAAAAGTTGTAATTGCGATTGGCACAACATAATTTTGTTTTTTGTTCTAAAACAAATTCTGATTTAATAACTGATTATAACAATTTGTAATTTATTCTTTATAGTAACAATATTTGTTAATTTTATTTTTGAAAATAGATTTCGAAATATAATTTCATCATCAGTTCAAAATTACAACAATTATGAATTGTTAGTTATTCTCCTTATTGGCCTTTTAATCACCGCCTAGTTAGCGCCACTTCCTAGGCGAGCGAAAGGTGATATTTGTTTATACGAGAAAAAGCCTCATTCCATTTTATTATTTACTTCTAATTGAACTAATTGAACATTTTACATAATATTCAGTCGAATTATAGTCATCTATGCAGTTTATATTACATTAAAACTAGGTTTTTGAGAAGTTGATTACCTTTCGCTCTAGTTCTAAAATATTCCGTTAGATGTCAGCCACTTTGCGTTAAAAGGCGAATATACTAAATGGTTCAGCTCCTTCTATTATTAGACCATAAATTTTGTTAGTTTTTGTGTTGAGTTTATCGTAGATTAATCGGTTGTTGTCTTTATTCTTGTATATTGCAAGTTCTTCTCATCGAATGAGTGTATGTCCTTTTCTAAGTTTATGTAAAACTGTTAAGTTCGTGTCAAAGTCTGTATAATTATGTTTTTCGAATTTAACCGTCGTTTGAACGGAAATTTTATTTTACTCATGAAAAGTATCTACCCCCGGTAGATATTTTTATATATCATGTAAATGCTTCATATATTTATTGATGGTTTCAATGTGTTTTTATTGTCTGTTGTGTGTGACTTCTTCGGTGAGTGTAACTTGACGATAATTTTTTATCATTTGTTTAGCGCGCGTTTGTTGAGAGTTATTGAAAAATAAAAAACTGTGATATCTACCCTGCTTTATTTATATCGCTCATGTGTTCTTTCAAACGTGTTACAAAGGATCTTCCCGTTTGTCCAATTTAGAACTTGGTGCAATCATTACATGTTAAATTGTGTACTAATCTATCTATCTCTGGATAGTCTTTCAATTTTTGTTGTTTTTGTAAGCCGTTTTTTACCTTAGTCTTTTGAATGTTTTTTGTATTATTTTGCTAGTTGTTTTCTTGTATTCTACTACTTACTGATATTTCTCATTTTTACTATCAGTCCCTGTTAATGTTGTCATATCTAGTTGTTGTATTCTCATTCTTATGTTTATTATTAATCCTATCGATGAATGTTTTAAACTGCTATGTATTTTATGATATTTAGTTCGTTATTATAATCTTCTATGTTCTATGTGTTTATTACTAGTGTTTGTTATGGTAAGATTTAAGAAATTAATCTTATTCTCTTGTTCTGTTTCTAACGTGAATTTAATAGTGGGATGTTTACTATTTATATAATGGTGTAATTTATATAGCTGTATTCTAGATCCTTTGAATAATAAAATACTATCATTTACATATCTGTACCAGTATACAATGTTTCTCATGTAAGTGCTTGTTTCGTATATTATGAATTTATTCTCACAGTTAGTCAGAAAAATTTCGGCTAACGTATCTGATGACATTGGACTGCCCATAAGTAATCCTTCGGTCTGAATGTTAAATTTGACCGCCTGTAAAATAGTCAGGACTATTTTGTTATTTCAGTTATTATGTTAATTATCTCGTTTGTATCTGTAGTTGGTTTTAGCCCGTTTTTAAGCAGCGTTTTTGATTCTTTCTGTTGTTGCGTTAATTGGAATGTTAAAGTACATATTTAAAGTACAATCGGTACATTTATAATTACAATAAATAAAACTTGCCTGGGTGACAATTGTAGATGGTGGACATTCGAGTGCATTAGTACCACTACTAATGTGCTACTGGACTAACCATATAGAAAAAATTTAAAATTGTCGTTCCAGTTACCGATGGAGTAGGATGACCACTTTCTATAATAGCCACCCAAATACTACCATCTTATCTACCAGAACAGAATGTGACTCTGGCGTTCTTTGAAATATTTGAATCTCTTTATGATCACTGTTAAAGCTTGGACCAATTCGTTGTATTGCGTTAAATGGACACAATATCATTGTTATTATTAATTTTAAATTTAACTTGTTACTGTTAGGAGTTCATGAGTAGGTATTGAGGATTATTACTTGATTCTGACTATAGAAATGGTCGGCTTTTTATCTTTATTGGTATAAACACTAGAAATTATTGTATTTTTAGTTACACGTAAGTAAATTGTACTGTCTTGTTTCAATTAATACTAAGTATTAGCTTATCAGGTATCTGTAACAGGGTCAAGCCTGTAATAACCAACTCTCCTTCCCTATCCTTCGCTTTTGTTAAATGCTAAAACAGTGCACGGTGGAGCCTGGCTTTCCAAGTTATCTTGCCTAATAAAGCATGGTCGTGCACTCCTAATAAATCAATCAAATTAATTGGTATGGGGTTAAACTTTTTAAATCTTGACCTCACAGCACTGTTGTTAAACCTGTGACAGTAATAATAATAACAATAATTCCCAAAGAACTATTACCCTTCCCAATCGCGCGCGAAGAGTCTCCATCTGTATTATTATTATTTTTTTGAGTATAATTCAAGAGAATTATAAACTAGGACGACCTGCTTAACCAGTGCAATTGAGAATTAGGAAGTTAAAACGGCAAAAAAATATGTATTAGTAAAAATGTGATTATAATAAGGCGAACTAAGCGAATTGCTAAGCAAGACGATACCCGTCGCAGACGGAAAGAAACCGAAGTCGAGTCTGCTTAATACAAACAGATTTGATATAGATTTAAATAAAATTAAAATAGATAAAAGGAGATAAAGTAAAACAAAATAAAATGACACAAAAAAGCAAATAAATTAAATAAAATATCAAACTATAGTGAAGATTTTTTTTTTTTCAACGTGCGTTTCCTCATATTAAAATCGATAAAATGGCACTGCTGATTGATTAGCTTCGTACAGCATTCTAGAGACGGGCTCGTTACCGTTCTTAAATTTCGCGTATTTGTATTTATGCTGTGTGCCTCAGGCCGATTTTTTTGGCTAAATTATGAACTAAACTTTTTGAGGTGACCTTAGGCTATTCGCCGCCAGGTTACAAACGAAAGCAGGTTACAAACGACGAAGTCTCCTCGCGAGGTAACTTTTCAATTTAGTTGACAAATGTCATTAATGCAAATGTGTTATTGTGTATAAATTTGTAAAAAAAATTTCCATGAGAATTTTTTTATTTTTAAACATTTTGTAGTTTATAATAACATTTGCAAATAATGCAACTTTCATATCATCTTCCATTATTTTAATTTAATATTTCCTTTATCCACGACGTCAATTTAGTATCTCGAATAGTTTGGCACAGCTTGTTTTGCTGATGCTACTGCCACCTATGAATGTTCATTATGAATTACTGAGCAATTTAGTTTAGTTCATAATTTAGTCGAAACCTGACGCACACAACATTAGATTAATTATTCCTAGTAGAACAGGAGAATCGATACCGCCGGTTAGTAATTGATGAATGAAAACCACGTCTGTAACAACTCGGCGTTTACTATGTGGTTGTAAATCAATTTAGATTGAGACGATCTTGGTATGGAAGTAGGTTGAACTGTTCACCCACGGTAGCCCGCGTAAAGCAAAGCGAAGAAATCTACGCTGGACTGTTTCAATCCTTTTTATGTTAACCTTATGATAATGCGACCACACCTTGCTAGCATACTCGAGCAGGGGACGAACGAATGTTGAATAGAGAGTTTTCGTAACAAAAGGATCGTCGAATTCTTTCAACCAAAGCATAATGAAACCGAGCGCAGAGTTGGCCCGATTAATAGATAATACGATCAATGTGATGTCTAAAGCTGTATTTTTTTTATTAGCGCCCGATAAATGTATCCGGAGCACCCAATTTTCTATGTCAAAACTTATATTTAACGCGCTATTTTTGCATATAATTAATTTATTTAACTCCAAACTAATATTCTTCAATTCTTCATTCAACTTTTTAGTTAAAAATCGATATACAAATATTTTGCTCTACCTATTTATCGGGAGACATTATGGGGAGCGCTATCCATTTCAATGGGAGCAAATATAAATGTTTGTTTTATGAATGCATTTGTTTGGTAGCGACACCAGTGAATAATAGCTGCAGTTTCAGTAGAAATTTCCCATTCGGCGCCGGATAGTGCTCGAATAATAAAACACGGCTTAAAATTCAATTTATTTTCACAAATGACTCCCAGATCACGAACAGAGTGGGCTCGAAGTAACGGCATAGTCGTTAATAGAATAGTCGCGAGAAATTGACTGTGCATGTTTTCGAGAGTAGGTGATTGTTTGACATTTACACACGTTCAAATCAAGGTTGTTCTTTACACACCATGCAGAGAAGTTATAGAGGTCGGATTGTAATAGTCGCTGTTTGAATCGGTGGTGTTTGAAATCCGTTTGTTAATCTTCATGTCATCGGCATATATGTTGAATGAAAAAAATTGGCCCAGATGGCTGCCTAGATGTTGCTGATAAATGAACTGATACTGATAACCTGAACAGTACATGTTTTATAAGGTCTTTAAGATAAGAGCCCACCCAACGGAGGATTTGGGGAAGAAAGCCAAGAGCCCTAAGCTTAAACAAAATAACTTCATGAGAAATCCTGTTAAACATCTTGCCAAAAACCGGTGAAGATAACAACTCATTCTCAGCCTCCATCGTATTTACAGTTTGTGAAGTGAATTCAATAAGGTTTGTGGTCGTAGACCGTGGTTTGAGAAAACCATGCTGATTGTCAGAAAATAACGGTTAACAATAAAATTACAGTGAATCATACACAATACTTTCAAACAGCTTAGGAATACAAGATAATTTCGCAATCGGTCTGTAATTACAGATGCCTGGCTTGCAGCCGATTTTATGAATCGGAACTAAATGGGAGTTGGCCTGGGCTTCAAATTAGAATACAATCCATTGATTTCTTAGAAAAATTACGCGAGTTGTTCTCATTACTAAGTTGTTGCACTGCCTTTGCGGATTTGTACGTTTATTCAAAAGGCAAAGTTGCAGCACGTGTTACCCAAATAATGTTACCTTAATCAAATTAGCTCATTTTGTCGACAAATATCACTCTCAAAAATAATTTTTAGCGGGTGATACGTTTTTTCCAATAAAACATCCGATATTTATATAAAAGAGATGTATTTCAGAGGGGATATTTGTTTAAAAAATGGCCGAGTATTCTGGGTACCAAGACGACTGACGCATCGAGTTTGAATTGTTGAGCGAAATTTTAGATCGACACACTTCTGCTCAAAATATAGTTTTTGATTTATTGTCATTTTAATTGTTAAATATTTTATAGTAGTTTATGTTTGGCTTATTGGTTATAAAAAATTGAATTTTTAAAGCCAAACACAAATTGAAATAAAACAAGAATTTATCATGTAACAAAAGTGTTGAAGAAGTCCGCACAAAAATTCACACTCGAACGGTCGCCGCGTTTTGTTCACGATTTTCCCGTTTACAAATTCGTTTAACTGTTCTTCCTTCAAGGAAAGGCTGCTCTTTTTTTATAATATTCACCCGATTTTTCACACGGCTTTTTGCGTTATATTTAGCCACTAAATCGTATGTCGATATTGTTCATCAAAAGTATCATTATTTGGTCTGGCATCTACAGTACCTAAAATCGGTCGAAATTTTGTATTCGTTCTCGTGCATTTCCCGGCCTGTTTACAAATTTTCAGCGTTTCGAAAAGAGCATATTTGTCTCACTCAAGTACTATATGAATATGTTCATTCCTCAACGTGAATGTATTTGTGAAGGAACAATATTCTCGGTATCTCGACATCAATCGCGTTCCACACAATATCGTCGAGCCAAAGCGAAGCTTTCACATTCGGCTATTAACAATTTGACGATACTAAACAGCATTTGTCCCGAACTCCAAGGAAAAATCAAACAAAGATTTCCAGTCATCTCCACTTTAAAGCAACGAGTTCCAATCGATACTCTTAAACACATTTGTTAAGTCCTTCAAGCGATTGTTTTATATGTGATTGTACATTCCACGTTCAGATTCTAAACCTTGTTTCCGGATAGTGGAGTGTGTGGCGGTTTATTCAGGCAATATCTATTAATTAAGAGGCGAACCTCTTACGATAAAATTGTGGTCTAATTAAAGAGTCAAAATGATGCCGACCAAGTGGAATTACACGCAGTTATGACATCTACGCTTACGTTTTGCTTTAAATGTAGAAGTGCAATATAATGTCATCTGCAAACGCAAAGCTCTGACGCTTCAAAATCAAATAAGGATCTTGCTGTTAGATAATATAAAGGTAATTGCTGTCAATAAAGTTATTACAAATAGTTTTTTTTAATATTTCATTGTTAATGTTCACTATTAATAAAAATTTGAAAAAATATCAAAATTTTGTACATTCTACAAGGGAAATTAATCTACATTAAATAAAATCTGATATGTACGAGGGGTAGATTTATTCTCCTTTTTGAAATTTCTTTAAATATTGTAAAATAATTAACGTAGTCGGTAGGATAGTATTTGTCAGGCAATGAGTCTTTTTCGTGATTTAGTATTCCTTCTAGAAATACCTAAATTTAGAAAAATAGATTTTTACGATCAAAGGTAAATGTAAATCATATAAGAAAACAGAATTATTAGAATAATGAAAAATTGAGTATTTTGGTTAAACATATTCTCAGCTAAAAGCATTTTAAAACTTTAAAGATAAATAGTTGCAACAAAGGCGCCATAAGTATTGTTATCGAAAAACAAAACTACTATGCTTGTAAGATTAGGACATTTTAGTATTCTCTCAAATTCGATTAATGCTACAATAAATAAAGGAACTTCTGAATGCACTTGCTTCAATATTTATGAATATGTCGTAAGTTTCGAGATTTTGCTGTAGGCACTAAATAAAAATATATAATTCTGTGCTTTAGAATTGTTTAGTGTAAATAATGTAATCAGGGGCCCTATTCCTAAATACGATACGAATACGAAAGTACACGTCATATTTCAATTAAATCACATTCATACGTTTCTTACTTAAAATTGAATAGGAATATTGTACTTTCGTTTCGTATTCAGGAATACGGTTGCAGTTTAATTCAAAATAGGTAATATCGTAAATATTGATTACATGACGAAACTTACTTTCATCGAGCAGTTATAGTCGAAATTTCAACTTAGATTTCTTCTGTTAAATAAATAAAATAATATGTAAGATTAAATAATTGCCAATTTGTAATTTAATGCTTCAATTTGCCTCGGATTATCATTGGTAAGATATGACCTTTTATAAAATCCTTAATTAATAAGTTATTGAATTTTAAGGTTGGATAATTAATAAAACGATCAAGGTTTCGGCCAAAAACGTCATAAAACAGCTGTAAACGTAATTTTCGTACAGATAAGGATTTCAGGTATCTTATCCATTAAACATAGTTTTACTTTAAGCGTAAACTAAATGCGTAATTCGCATTTAACTACACGCGTATTTTATTTATTCATATGACAAATCTAAATTTCCAATCGTTGCGTAATTCTAAAGATGTTTTTATCCGTGAGCAACAACTTACCTTATAAGCCTGTAGCGAATACAATTCAGCGTCACAATTATCACAGAGATAAATATCAAACAATGGTGGCTCAACCATTAATCCTACATGATCTATAGATTGGGAGCTTGCTGTCCTCGGTAATAAACATGGACGATTATTTTGAAATTGTTGATCATAAAGCATATTTTCATTCCGAAATGTGACCAGCAGCCGATTACTGGTCCGCTCAAATAACGATGTGGTCGAATTTAAATTATTTATAAAACGCAGGCATTCCCGTTCGTACGATGCTAGCTCATTACAGAAACGCAACAGGAATATACTTTTATGAAATTCGTAACATATCGCAACAATTTCTTTCATTTTAGCCAGCCAGTCCTGTTGATGTATAACAAGATAATAGTATAAATTAGATTTATATTTTATGCTATAAGTACAAACCCCTTTGAAATGGAGTGGTTTGGTAAATGGAACTTTAAATGGAACATCTTCTGGCCACCACTCTGGTTCCATAAATTCAAATTGACTACATCCACCACCCAAAGAACACTGGACCATAAATGGTATGAAATTTTCTAGCTCACTTTCGCTGATTTTATCCAGCGTAGTTGGGTAGCCCCCGGAGAAGAGAAGGGGCAGATTTGAAACCATATTCTGACATGCCTCATCATTATTTTTTTCTAATGTTGACATAATGTATGATTATTTAATTCAGGTTCTCTGGAAATATAAATAATAATAGTTTTTATGTAAGAAATAAGCTTTTCTTTTACATTACGCCTTTATTCTCACCTTATAGTTAGTTAATCAAAATCCGTGTGACAAGGACGCATTTATTTCAAATTTACGTGCCTATCACTTTCTTACCCATAGTGTTTTAAAGAATGTAATTTTGGAATTCAAACACCAAATTTTAGCATTTTCAGTTTAAATTTAACACATTTCATTACAAATACTAGTTTTTATATAATCCAATTGCCTGAAATATGTCTAGGTAGTCTCAACTCAAGCAGCTAACACTTAAGTATGTGATGTGATACAAATTGGGACTACGTCAAATTGTATGTTTCGGTATCCAATTAATTTTTTTCACAATTATATTACATTTATACGATTTAGATAATAAATGTGTTTAGTTCAATTTTTAATATTTCATTTGATATTCTCCAGTATTTTATTTTTATTAAAAGACCACAACTTCTCCCTTGTTCTGCTTGAATTGACAAGTTTTTTTCTCCGAGTCAAAAATAAAAATGGCTGAACAGCATAAATTTACTTCTTAAAATTTTATTTAATAGTTATAAAATCAATTAACTTTAGGATAAGCTTAACTTTAAAAAAACCAGGTTTTAATGCTTATGGCTAAAATAAAATAGATAATTTAGAAATTGAATTAATTATCCAAACACCAAAATATAAAAAATATTAGTACCTTTAAATTTTGTGTCTGTCCTACCTACATACAACTGTAGTATATAATTTTCATATTTTAATGATTTGCTTGTGGCAGTACTAATTTTTCGAACAGTTTATTGCCAACGGAAAATTTCGACACAATTTTCGTTACATTCGTTAACAGCTGTTTATGATGTTGTTGACTTTTCGGTGCATTTGTTGAGAAGTGTCATTGTAACGATTACTATAAATACCAAACAAACATGGAGTAGATAAGTTTGGGTTAATAAAATAAATTGTGCATATCAATAATATAATAAATATTGCAAACATGATGCGAATTGTAGCTTTAAACGACGATTTAAATGAGAATTCAAATGATAATTCAGAAGTTACTGTTACACGAGAGGCACAAGTATGATTTTGAATGATTCCTGGTTTTCTAACCTCAAAAATTACTTTTATTATTTTACAGGAAACGATTGCGATTTCTGAGTATATGCGAGC
Organism: Nephrotoma flavescens; assembly: GCA_932526605.1. Lineage (NCBI taxonomy): Eukaryota > Metazoa > Arthropoda > Insecta > Diptera > Tipulidae > Nephrotoma > Nephrotoma flavescens. The sequence goes on along the minus strand of OW052220.1, from coordinate 189,241,593 downwards.
CCTTAAATACAAAGGCGAGAATCGAATTGATGATGCCTTATTTCTATTTAGTGAATTACTCGAGACTCAAGTAATTGTTGATGTAACTTCGGATAGGAAAGATGATAAATTGTTTTCGGTAAAATACAGTTGCTACCGCAACATTGGTTTCATCCATGAAGAGAAGGGCGATACTATTAAGGCGGTCCAGAGTTTAATCCTTGCGATGGAACTAGATGATTCAGACGTATATACTGTTAGTAGACTTGGTCAACTGGCCCTAAAAATTAAACAAATTGAAATTGCTCGTACCGCTTTTGATAAATGTTTGTTGCGCAATCCTAATCACTGGCCATCGATAGATGGTATCCTGCAGGTCCATTGCCTAAGTGAAAATATATTGGATGCATATGGTTGGGCACTAAAATGGTATAAAGTTGATGAACACTATGAACGAGCCTACAACGTTTTAGTTGAAGTTTCCGAAAAATTCGAATTTAATATTCCATTTTTTGAAAAATTATTTGGTGATTCATTTAAATACGATAAAACAATGATTCGAGAGGATAAAGAAAGTAATTTTCCTGGGTATTGTGTGGATGACCCTAGTGAAGATTATGCCCCGCTAAAACTTAACTATAAAGATTACAAAATTGATGTGCTCAATTGGCAGACTTTAGGGTCATTAATTGTTAGGCTTTACAAACATTTAGAAGAGAATAATAACAATTTATGTACGTTGTTCAGTTTAAATGATTTCATCGGCCAGGATGAAGCACAATCGGATTCTGAAATGGTTGCAGTCGATAACAGAGACGGCGAACGTACACCGAAAATAGGTTCGAGTGACGAATTGAGTAATCAAATAAATAGTCGTCGGGAATCGGTTGAGGAAACGCCGGGTTCCGGTGGTGTTGATGCTTTTGAAAATGATTTTGCATCACCCATTGGGGGTAATACTCCACCAAATGATCCAAATACAACCGATGACAATGGCAATAAAACCGATGATGGAAATTCTGATTTAGCGCAAAAACCAACCAAAAATAGGCGAAGCGAATTAAGTATTTTAGAACAATGGGGATGGCATAAAACACGGCGTTCGACTTCTCGAAAAAAAGGCCCACAGTCGGATAATATTGAAAGTGTTGATAACTCGGTAAATGGGTTTCTGCGCAGAGTACTAGCGAAATATTTTGTTGAGAATTATTCAGATTCCAAGAAAAATCCTCTAATCGACGATTTGAAAGGACTAATGGGGCCAACTGTAGAGAGTCAAAAAAGCCCTGAAACAGTTAATATCGAAGATGTTACGGTCGAAGTATTTCAGCAGAGCACCGAAAATGATTTTAAAATATTCGTTGAAGATCTAAAAATTGGCAAATTTGACTTAATAATCATAATAAATAAATGGCTCGAAACCACGTCCAAATATTGGGTTCAGAAAATCCCAAAAGAGATTTCACTACTCTTTATTCAGATTTATGAGTTGTACCTGCGACACATGGATTTCCAATCATGGAGTATAATGGATTTTGAAGAGTTTTCCATTACTTTTCATATGATGCTCTTCTATTTGGAGCTTGAGTATCAACGCATGGTCGATGATTACGTTAAAATGATTCCCGACGAATTTCGAATGAAAATGTTGAAACTAACCGCGTTCAGCGGATTTTCCTTTAACGTTGACGAAGACGATTATTTCACCACAGTAACTCGACTCGTGTGGATCAATTACAATATTGCTTTATTAGATGGAGATTTAAACCAAGCCTTGGATTGTTTATGCCAAATTGAAGATTACATAAATTCATATTCGACAGAGTTTTCTGTGTTCTTACCAAACCAAAAGCACAACAATTCAATTAATTTGAGTTTTATAATTGACATGAAGAAACAGTTAAAACGAAAACTGAGTTTGAAGGATGTGCGTAAATTGTATGATGAACAAAAGTTTGTCGAGCTGGAAGAAATCCTTAAAGAAAGTGTTATCCATTTGTCAGAACAAAAAACTTTTGATGATCAACCGTTAAAGATACAAATTCAAATTGAAGTGTTCTTGGAATCATTTTGGCGACAAGAAAAAGATGAAGAATGCCTGATTTGGTCCGAAAAATGTCTAAAATATTCATTGGATAATTATTTTTTGGCGCCGAACGATACCCATCGAAAAACCGAATGGGCCGATTCCGTGAATTTTATATTATCCTACATTGAGGTACTAATTGTCGATAACACTAGTTATATATTGAGATGTTTAAATGCAATGCAGGTGTCTCGATTGATTCAAAATTTAACAAAAATTGTTGTAAATCAATTGGATACACCATTTGATAAAAGCAACAACACGATCCATCCAATAAATTTGCGGATCCCGTGGATTATTCTCTATTACATAATGCAATGGGAAGAGGATAAAAATTATGTTCAATCTAAAATGGTGGCTCCCAGTGCGAGTCCTTTACAAAATGGTGACACCGAAGACAATATTCCTAATACAATTGCGCTTTTATTTACGGCCCATGACTACATGGGACGTAAGCTTTGGTGTTGTAAAGATAACGGGAAATTTTTGCTTTTTATATTGGAAGTCGTTGCCCCTCAAATTCGATCACCGATTCTCGAATCGATGCGCGAACTAGTTATGGAATATATTGAACAAATCACATACTGTCTCTATGGATATCCACCGAAAAAGGTTCGGTTACGCCACATCGAAGAACATGATGCTCAAAATATTGAATTAACATGGGACAGAGCCATTCAATTATTCGATATCTATCGGCCCGATAATCTACCCGAATTTAACGCATACAAAATTGAATCCATCACAAGCGATATGGAACAATTATTACATAAAATTTTGCAAATCCTTCCGAAGCAATACGACTTAACGGAACACTCTCGGGAAATACAAAATTTTATATCGGGCAAGCGTGATGAACTACCCGACGAGATCAATATACTACCATCGAGAATTTCTTGTATATATTTTCTGCTGGCAGACTATTATTTTAAAAGTCGGGAATTTTCAAAAACAAGTAGATTTTATAATTTGGATTTAACGATGAATCCGAAACGTTTTGATTCGTGGGCCGGACTGGCATTATCGAAGGCGACCAATTTGGAGACAAAACTGAATTCGTGCGAGCCAATCAAGTAAGTGTTTTATTGATTTGTTGTAATTTTTTTTTATTCCTCTGGGGCTCTGAGATACAACTTTTAATTTCGGTATTAGGGCGTAAGAGTCTCACATAATAATTCAGTATTTAACATTCTACAACTCTTCTCGGGATATAGTTTTCAGAAAAAAATTTAATTTGTCGTAATGAAAACTTTAATTTTTTTCCAAACATTCGGGTTGTCACTCAAGTCGATCATTAGATTTCAGTGATCTTGGTAAAAACGTTGGTCAGATCTTGCATCTGTCTTTCAAATTAGTGCCGCAATGGTTTCGAAAATCTGCCTATACCACTTTCGATTGTTTTTGTACTCGAGAATATTACAAATATATTTGCGACAAATAAAGAACAAAGGTCCAGCCATGGCAGGACCTAGAGGTAACGGTTTGTGGGGTGGCGATCGGAGAATTAAAATTTCCAAGTTTCTATTGGCCCTAAGGCCATTTTGGGAACAAAATTGTTTCACATAAATTTATAAATTGGACATAATCGATTATTTTTTGCTGTCGTAAACATTTTTAGGTATTGATCATCGTTAAAAAATATAAAAAAATTGTTACGTCTAAATTATCGATAAGATGGGAAAAAGTTAACTTTGTTAGATTCAGATAAAGACGCAAAAAATCTGTATTTTTTAAACGCGGACGCCATGAAGCTTGCACATCTGTCATGGTGGACTTTAAATTAAATTTAATGCCTCATTAGCATTGCAAATAATAGTACACTATTTTTATATGATATGGTACAAAACGGGAGTTTAGGATCGGGTTATATCAGGCGGGTGAAGGAGACATTTAATTTGAGTTTATAGGATTTTAAAAATCGATAGGAACGATTGTATATAGGATCAGTATCAGGTGGGTCGCTGTGCTCCCGCCGCTTCGCAACGCATATTCTGTACCATATCGCGTTTTGAAATATCGCGTTTTGTACCGTATCGCGTTTTGTACGATATCGCGTTTTGAAATATCGCGTTTCGAACGGATCCGCTTATATCTGTGGAATTAAACAAACACAGGATATCTGCAAAATACAAAATGTTGGAAAATCGCGTTTAAAGTTTTTGCGAAAAATTTTCAAAATACGTTTAATTAAACATTCTTATTATTAAATCTTTAAATTTTATTCAATTTTAATACCAATTTAAAGTAAACTCCCAATTAAATCTGAATAAAGTTAGATTTCAATAAAGACCAAGATATCTGATTCATTAGACAATTTTTTGTTTGTCAAAAACTTGGAAAATGCAGATACATATTTTGTCACTTTAATCTCCAAACAAATTTAATTTCGGTAATCTCCAAACAAAAATAAGCAAATCAGTTCAAAATTACCGGATCCGCTCGAAACGCGATATTTCAAAACGCGATATTTCAAAACGAGATATGACAAAACGAGATATGGTACAAAACGAAATATTTCAAAATGCGATATTTTGAAACGCGATATTTCAAAACGCGATATGGTACAAAACGCGATATGGTACAAAACGAGATATTTCAAAATGCGATATTTAAAAATGCGATATTTAAAAACGCGATATGGTACAGAATATGCGTTGCGAAGCGAGGGGAGCGCAGCGATCCACCTGATACCGATCCTATATACTATCGTTCCTATCGATTTTTAAAATCCTATAAACTGAAATTAAATTTTCCCTTCACCAGCCTGATATAACCCGATCCTAAACTCCCGTTTTGTACCATATCGCGTTTTATACTATATCGCGTTTTGAAATATCGCATTTTGAAATATCGCGTTTTGCACTGTATCGCGTTTCGAAATATCGCATTTTGAAATATCGCGTTTTGAAAAATCGCGTTTTGCTAATTCGCGCTTTAAAACTTCTCGTTTCAAATGGGACCCCAAAATTACATATACCTAATAAAAATAAATAATAAATATTAATTCATTTAAAATTGGAAGTGGTATACTCTTTAAACTGGAGCAATAAACTGTAGCAAATCGAGTAGATCCTTATGTTTTTCTTTCGAAATATAATTGGACAATACATTTTGATGTATGATGATGTAGTTGCTGCAGTTTTACGAATTTATTACTGAAGCGAATTGTATTCATCGGATAGACCTCAGCGTCGCTGGTATGGCTTGTTAAATAGTCTACATCACCACATAAATCCTTAGTGTATCTAAAATAGAAAGTTGATAAACTATAACATTTTGAAAATATACTATGAAAACAACCTTAAAATCCTAATACGATTCCATACTATTTTCGGACCTGAATCAGTTTTGTTTGGTTTTTTATATTCTGTTTTCTGATTTTTCATTTCTATAACTTTAAATTTCTTGTTCTTCCCACTCATTCTTATTAATTGACCCCAATCGTGGGGATGGAATATTTCCATATTTGATCTCTTTTTTTTTTCCTCAATAGTTTTGTGATCAGAGTCACATTCTAAATGCGTATGACCTTTCTCAAGAAATTTATGTTTAATGGTATGAAGTGCCGAGAGAGAGAGAGAGAGATAGGTGGTATGAAGTGCATGATTTGTTTGTTCTACGATCAAAGGTCGACAGCAAGTACAGTTTTATTTTGATCACATTTATCGATCCTTTTATTTCAATAAGCAAGCTCAGCCATCTATTGATGATTGTTTCTTTCTCACTGGATAACAGTTTTATTTTCATCGTTTGCCAGTTTTATCTGCAGTGCGAATTTGTCACATTTTTGGCATGTGTCTAAGGCCGGCCACACACGCACAGTTTTAACTGTCAATTTTAACTGTGTAGCTATAACTGTCTGTTTTAACTGTGAACTAAGATGCACACACACGTTCAGTCTAGTCCTTCAGTTATTATCATTTATTTGAATGAACGGAACGATTTGGCTGCTCTTGTCGGTGTATGAAATTTCGACACAAAACTGAGAACTGTGCAGTTAAACTCCCACACACGTTCAGTTCAGTTAATCGTTTCAGTTAAAAATATAAAAATTTTAAAGTTCTCAGTTAAACTGTACAGTTGAGTTTAACTGAACTGAAATACCCACACACGTACAGTTTTAACTGTACAGTTAAAACTGTCAGTTAAAACTGTACGTGTGTGGCCTACCTAACTGTGGGTGTTTAAATTTTAAATTAAAAGCTTTAAATATTTCTCTGTATTTTGGCAACGAAACTGAAGTTTTCTGTTAGTTTCGCTCTTTCTTGCTGCTTCTTAATGACACTTCCCAATATTCCAACCATTTCCCCAAGAACATGAAGAAAACAACTTCGGCATATATTAATTTCTTCCAGTGTGATTCTAATACCTAGTTAAAAAGTATTTTACACTAATATTTCGTTGTCGTTTTGGATTAATTAAATTAGTTATTCTTTGTTCTTCATTCAACTTTTAAACATTTAGTTGGGAATGCTCACATTCTTCCTATGAATGTAAGTACCGGCCAATATTCATTAAAACATTGCAATCGTAATTCATCTGATACTCTCTCAGCACATTTTGATTTACAAATATTGAACTTTTTGGATTCTCTCTTTTCACGCTTTGATCCTTTTAATGTTGTATATGCTTGTCCACAGTTTCTTTTTCTTTTCCTTAACTCTACTTCACGACGTTTCGATGTACGATGATTTTCTTGATTTCTACTGGAGTGTTATCACTACCTTTAGATATATTTTCTTCATTATCTCTAGAATAATCATAAAATGTTTCATGACCGTCGGCCTCGCTGCAGCTCTCCTCACTTTCTTCATAATCTTTATACGTTAACCTATCACTCGTACAGTTAGATAGGTCATCTGTTGATGCTCCAATTCGTCAACAACGTCTATTTCGAGTTGCGTGTCCTCACTGCTTTCGGAATTATTGGTACCATAAGTTCTGTTCAAATGATGTACCGCTTCTTTGTTTTTGTCAACAACGTTGGTCTCGAGATGCTTGTTCTCACTATTATCTGAATCATTTGTAAGATAATTTCTGTCCATAAGGTATTCCGGGGACAAAAGTTATCGTCAACAACGTTGGTCTTGAGGTGCTTCTCACTATCATTTGATTCGTCGTTTGTAGAATTTCCTTCAAGCAAATACTCCATATCACTAAATAGATCAGGGGGTAGATCCCGTCAAAATGACAATTTGTCGTGGCATTTGCTTATTGGTACAAATTGAAGTCATTGAAAATTTACGATTCACATAAAATGACTTATGACATTCACAGCAGTTTACAGCAGCTGCATTTTTAAGTTATATCAGATATACAGGGTGTTTTGCAGGTGGACCGACAACGTTTTATGGCAGACTGAGAGGGTCATTTGGAAGCTTTCATCCCATGCAACCGATGTCCTCAGTCTCACGGTAAATGAGATATGATATTTTTTAGTTTTTTTTTTTAATTTTACTCAAAATCTCACCTTTAAATGCTCATAACTTTTTTGTTTGTAATCGTAAAGACACGAAATAACTTTTATTGTATTCCGCAATGTGATTTTATTCTAACTAAGTCATTATTTAATACAATCGGTTTAAGAAAAATGAGTTATGGGCTTCCAAATCCTAAAAAATGTATAAAAGTATAAAAAATGTCTACTTTCTATATGCATTAAAAAAAAAACTAGCAATTGTTTTGAAATAACTTTTGTTTTAAAAACTTCTCTAGTTTATGCCTTTTCCAACGGTATGATACATGTCATAGAAATCATTCACTTTGTGGTCAAAATAACAGATACTATTTCGCCGGGGCCAGGTTTAAGAATACTCCTTTTAAGTTCTTGATAAATTTTTAATCAACTTCATTTATTAGATTTTGTTTAAAATGACCTCCTCCACTCCGTATGCATGCAAGGTACATTTTTCATATCTCCAAGGTTGTTGTGCGGGGTTGAATTAATCCGGCTTATCATTGTTGAATTTGAAAATTTATTATTTTGTACAAAAATAACTCATCATGTGCTCGTCTCCTATTTTCAAGGCTGACCATACTGAAAATTTTCAACCTTGTGCCATACATAATATTGCCTGAATGTGGGATAGATTTATATACCAAGAATCTTGTAATTTTTTTTTGAATCCGTTCTAATTGGTCAATATATTTATCGTAAAATGGATTCCAAATTTGAGTTGCATACTCGAGAACACTCCTAGTTATACAGTTAAAAAGTATTATGAACAACGCTGGGTCACGAAAATCCTTACCGATGCGAAATATAAGGCCGAAAATTTTGTGAGCTTTAGAACAAATCTGATCAATGTGTTTGTCAAATGATAATTTTGAATCAAAAGTAACTCTTAAGTCAGTAATATGATTGGCTCTAGCCAGTCTAATGTCTGAGATGTAATAGTCAAATAGATCAGGGTTACTTCTCCTAGAATAGGTAATTACAACACATTTCTGAATGTCAAGATTTAGCTTATTAGTCATACACCATGAACTCAATGATTGCATATCAGTCTGCAATCGATAGCGATCGTTGGAGTTCGTAATCCTTGAGTAGATTTTTACTTACATACAAGCGTACGAGATAGATCATTAATGAAAATTATGAAAATTAATGGTCCTAGAGTAGACCCCTGTGGAACACCAGAACTAGCTACAATAGTTTTAGAAATACATCCGTTAAACTTCACATTTAGTTCTCTGTTGCTCAGGTAGGATGTTAGCCACTTACTAATGTGTGAAGAAATGCCAGATTTCATGAGATACAGTATCAAATGCCTTTTGGAAATCAGTATAGATACAGTCCAATTGACAGCCTTTATCGACACTCTCAAAAGCATAACCAGAAAACTCAAGAAGGTTGCTCAAAACTGAACGTTCTTCATAAAAACCATGTTGTACTATGCTTATGAAATTTCTAACTTCGTTAAATAATAATCCGTAGACTAACTTCTCAAAGATTTTGCTAAACGCGGTTAATAGAGATATTGTTCTATAATTTTCTATGCAACTTTTATCATCTTTCTTAAATATTGGAACAAGAAACGCGGTTTCCACCTAGTTGGAAATATAGCAGAGTTTAAAGAGATATTGAAGATGATAGATAGTATCGGAGATAGATAGGGTCGGCCAGTACCTCTTTCAACTGAATAATAAAATAGTTAGATATGTTATCTTTGCCCGAGCCTTTGTTAACATCGACTCTAGAATACCTAAAACATCTTGCGGTGAAAAATACGTTATTCTAGTTAACGGAGTATTCGATCTGAGTCCGCCAGTGGAACTGTCCGGCGCGGTAGGGCTGGGTATAAAAATGGAATCGAAGTAATCAGCAAAAAAATTGCAAATTATATTACTATCATGGGATTCACTGGCTCCAAATTTCATGGTCTCAGGATAACATGATTTTAAAGACAGCGCTTGTGAAAAATTCCAAAGAAGCTTAGGATTACGTTTTAAGCTTAGTTCAGTATTTTTTAGATATTCAGAATAACATTTACGTATTTCCAATTTGACTGATCTGCGAAGGCTGGAAAAAATTGCATAGTCAGTTGAATTTTTATAAGTTTTGAAAAGTTTATGGTACTTGTGTTTGTTCCAAATGAGATTTATTAACTTTGATGAATACCATATTGGAAATTTAGATAAGACTTTTTGTTTAATAGTTTTAGTTTCCAAGTATTTACCCAGTGTGGCGTATAGAATATCGACTGCTTTCTCAACATCCAATTGTGAGTTAGCAAATACCTCAGTCCAGTTAAACGTAGCTAGTTCCTCTCTGATACGTTCATAGTTTAAATTTTTAACATTGGTGTATAAACAAGTATTATATGGCAGTTTTTTGAGGGAGAGGTTACCTAGACTAATAACAACTGGTGGATGATAATTGTCCACCTTAGAGAGATGATCCCGAGCATGATTAACTTTTAACGAACTATTGTATACGTTGGAGAATATGAGATCTAATAATCTATTATTACAGTTAGTCACATGATTATGCTGATAAAGCTTGACAAGCGTAACTCAATCAATAAGATACTGAGCTGCTCTACCTTCAGAAGAAATAGCATAAGATACGTTGTCCTTCTCCCAGGAAATACACGGTAAATTGAAATCACCGAATACTAAGAAGTTATAATTACTCGGTGAGTTTAGCATAAAATTAGACAGATGATCACAGAAGGATTTATAGTTTTCGAATTTAGTGTATCGTGGTGGAAAATAAATTACAACTAAAATTAAAATCTTGCCGTTACGTAAACAAATTTTTAGCCAAATATCATCATAGACTGAGTTAAGACCACTAATCTCATTAACAACAAACGTTTTCTTAATCGCAATTAACGAACCACCGCCATCATCTAGACCCAGCAAGGGAAGGTTACGGTCCTTACGGAATATAATATAGCGATCGTCGACAAATTCACGATCATTGATAGTTGCGTTAAGCCACGTTTCCGTTAGGCAAATCACATCATAATTGTTTGCAGAAATATTCAACTTCAAGTTAGATATGATATGATCGGGTTATATCATTACAAAATGTCGCTGCGCTCCCGTCGTTTCGCAATGTACATTCTGAAAAGGGGAAATTTAGGATTTTACAGGAATTTAAAAATCGATAGGAGCGGGAGTGTAGGACCGCGTTATATCAAGCGGATCGCTGCGCTCCCATCGCTTCGTAATGCACATTACGCACGTTTTAAAATATCGCGTTTTGTCATATCTCGTTTTGAAATATCGTATTTTGAAATATCGCGTTTCGAGCGGATCCCCTGCAGATGACACATTTTGTAATAATTTCCAATTTTTTTGGTTGTGTAAAATTAGATATGTTAAGAAAATAATTTATGTCCAAATTTTTATTGTGCTCATTTATAAACAATAACAGAATATCTGAAAATAAAGTGTTATTCGTAATTAGTGTTTTTCCTACAACTAAGATAACTAGTTTTGATGAAAATTTTGGAAAATTAATTAGATTATTGATTATAGCTTTGAATTCTGAAACCAATTGCATTAAACAGTAAAAGGGTGAATTTTTGGAGATATCCAGTTTTGTTGTATCGTTGTTGTTTTGTTGTTGTGATATCCAGTTTTCCACAGATATTAAAAAACAATTGCTTGCACTGAAAACTTTCACAAATCGTTTTTAGGTGACATTTATATCTGCAAAAGAAATCACATTCTCACCCAATTCGTGAATATACGAATAATTTTAACCAAACGAAACGTTGCCGATACGTAAACGATACGATTTTTTTACAAATACGAAGAAATTTTTCGTACATTTATATACTATGTATTGTAGTATTTAATACACAATATAAATTCAACTATGTACAAATGACGAGAGAGAAATATAAAAAAACACCATTCACTTCATTTTGGTTTTATATGTTGAGGTGATCTAAGTTAATTTTTAACGAACGACGCCATTTTCATAAGTGCTTTGGTTACAAAAGTTTTTATTAAATTTCTGTTAATAATAGATAATTTATTGCTGTATTTAAGTTGTTTTATTGAATACAATTATTAAAAAGTTGCAAATAAGTGAAAGAACTAAAACAAAACTAATTGGTTTCATTAATATGTTGTATGAACAAGTTACATCGTTTTCGTATCGTAAATGAATCGCTTTGTTTAGCGGGTTAATTACTCATTCTACCATTCCACACAGGTTTTTTTGTATTTTGGTATTTTTTTCAAGGCAAACTAGTCGTAATAGATAATGTATATATGTATGTGTGTTTTATTTTGTTTTGTTCTGCTCTCTCCTAAATAAAATTTAAACTAAACAGCTATGCTACACACAATTTTGGTTTCTGGATTCAAACTGTTGCGCAATAGATTTTAATTTTTAATTTTAAAAACTTATTTTAAATTAAATCATTAAATTTTTTTGTCTTGTTTTATTCTGTTCTCTCGAAAATAAAATTTCAACAAAAATCTACATCTCAAAAATGTTGTGTGATTGCACAGAAAATTTGTTTAAGTCGCAATTAAAACTTGTATCATAGGTAAACGGGAAAAGAAACGAGGAAAAATCCGGTATTTTTCCGTGTGCCATCAGCCATTCGGAGGTAATTTTTTTTTTTTTTTTTTTTTTTATTTAAATTATTACAACTGAATACAATTCATCTAGTAATTTTTCTTTCTTAATTTAATCACTTGTGAATGAGAAGACGCCCATTGGCCGGCTCCATTTATAGGTTATTTACTGAAGTAGTCTTTGCTTTGGTGTCCTTAATCCATTAAATCAATTGGTTTCGTTCTCTGCAATCGTCTTACTGCATGGGAGGTGTCCAACATACCACGAAGCTCTTCATTTACGTGTTGATAAATACGTTGTCCATGTATTACTACAAGTTTTTTTATTTCTTCTTGGACCGTCGGGATATTTAGATCCCGATGAAGGTCATCATTCCTAATGTACCACGGAGCGTTAACTATACCACGTAGCACTTTGTTTTGAAAAGTTTGTATTATTTTAGTGTTGGTTTTCTTTGTACAGCCCCAGAGCTGTATTCCGTAAGTCCATACAGGCTTTAGCACCTGTTGATATAGTAGCAATTTATTTTCGGTTGACAATTCCGAGTTTTTCCCGAGCAGCCAATACATTTTTCGATATTTGATATTAAGTTCTTCTTTTTTCTTTTTAACGTTGTGTCGTTTTAACGTTCTGACACCTAGGTAACACCAAGGTAGCCGTGTCCACGTCGCGGGGGGTGGGTACTGCTTCGGCAGTAGCAAAGTGCTACCGGAGACCAAATGCCAGTGGTATAAATTGGCTAAAACTAACAATGAATACAACAAATACGGAATGTAATACCCCAGGTGGTACAGCAGCAGATATGCTGACAAATCCACACTCTTCGGAGGCAGGCCCAATAGATTCTGGGGTGGGCCAATCATTGTTTAACCCATTTGGACGAAGTTCCAAATTACCAAGATCACCAAAATCTTCAACTGAAAATATATTTCAGTACGAGAAGGAAAATGCTAAACTCCGTGAACAACTACGAGAAATAAAGGAATTTACAACTAAATTGAAAGAAGAATTTACAATTTTAAAGAAAGAGAACGAAGAACTCAAAAAAGTAGTTGAAACACGTGCAGAACTTGGGACGAAACCTAATCCTGCAATCGATGATGAAATCAATCCATTCCATACGGATGAAGAAGAATTGGAAAGAGAAACAAATTGGGTGTTGAAACGAAGTAAAAGACCAAGTAAGAAAAGGAAAGCTCAACACTCACCAGAAATGGCAGAAACTTTACCATCAACTTCAAAAGAGGTTTCTAGAAAACAGTTAATCATCAAGAAACAAATAGCTCTAGACCAACAACCAGCTAAACCAAAAGAGAAATCACTTTCACCAATAAATCTCGAGGAGGTAGAAAAATCATCCGAACGGCAACCAGCTCAACAAAATGAAGCACAGACAAAGGTAAAAGCCCCACCACCGATTTTCATAGTAGGAGTAACGAACTACTCAGAAATCCAAAGTGTAATGAGTACTGTTACGGAACAAGAGTATAAAATTACTGCTCTGAACAATAATGTATGGAAGATTAACACTTCAAATCCAAACGCATACAGAAACTTGTCAATGAAGCTGAATACGCAAAAATATCAGTGGTACACGTACGAAAATAAAAACGAGCGTCCCATCAAGGTCATGGCAAGAGGGCTACATCCAACCTGTGAAACTAATTCAATAATGGAGGATCTAGAAAATAAAGGATTTAAAATCCTTGATGCCGTAAACATTATTAAAAAAGAGAGACGTAGCGGAGAGAACCGACTAGAAGCCGTTTCAAAAAGAGGGCTTCCCCTGTTCATGCCAACGTTTGATAAATCCGAGAAAATAGAAAACATTTACAACATAACTGGCATACTCAACATGCGAGTAAAGATCGAAGCTGTTAAAAGAGGCAGTACAAGAATAGTACAATGTAAAAAATGCCAAGGCTTTAACCATACGCAACGATATTGCGCGCGCGATTCAAGATGTGTGAAATGTGCTGAAAAGCACCCAACACAAACTTGCAAATTATCAAAAGAAGAACCAGCAAAATGTATAAATTGTAATGGGCAGCACCCAGCCAGCTACCGAGGATGTGAGGTTGCCAAGCAGCTACAAAAAATGAGGGATCAGGCACGCAAACCCCCTCTAAGTCATCCAAATAAGAATCGAGCAAGAAACGAATCATCTATGCGTAGGGAGAATTATACATATGCACAGGCCGCTTCAAATTCGAAAGAAAATGAGGCAAACGGTACCGAAAATTTCAAAAACACTGTCCAAGCAATTCTAAATAGCCTTGAGGAACAGAATAAACTAAATAAGTTAATTCTGAATCGACTTAACCTGCTGGAAATACCAAGTTCCAAAATAGTTAAAAATAAATAATGTCTGCAATACCTAGTTCAACTCATAATTGCGGAACAGAAACCAGACATCAAAACTACTCATTAAGAATAGCTATATGGAATGCAAACGGATTAACACAACACCTAGAAGAATTAGAACTATTTCTAAATACAGAGAAAATTGATATATGCTTAATATCAGAAACACATTTTACCAGCAGCTCCTATGTATCAATCCGGAGATATACTTGTTACCATACCACACACCCTGCAGAACGAGCAAGAGGAGGGTCAGCTATATTTATTAGGGATAATATCAAACATCATGAAGAATTAAAAATAGAAAAAGAATCCATGCAAGTAACCACCGTGACGGTTAAATTTGGTCATCACAACACCTGTAATATATCTGCAATATATTGCCCCCCACGGTATAACCTAAAAAAAGAAGACTACATTAATCTGTTCCAGAAATTGGGAAGTAACTTCATTGTCGGAGGTGATTTTAATGCAAAAAATACCTTCTGGGGTTCAAGATTAACCTCTCCAAAAGGCAAGGAATTACTTGCAGCTGGCCAATACTCAAACTGTGAATTTTACTCAGGAGGGAAACCGACGTACTGGCCAACAGATCCTAACAAAATCCCAGATCTAATAGATTTCTACATCACTAAAGGCATATCGGAACGCTACATCTTCTTAGAAAATGATGAAAGTCTAATATCTGATCATTCTCCTGTTATTATGACATGACGGTTAGTGAAAATGTAATAGAAAAAACAAATTCACCACAACTAACAAACAACAAAACAAATTGGGAATTGTTTAAGCAGTTAGTGGAGGAAAAAATAGAACTTCAAGTGCCAATCAAAAGTGAATATGAAATAGAAGAGGAACTAGACCGGCTCCTTGATGTCATACAATGGTCGGCTTGGGCATGCACCCCCAAATTATCATCCAGGAAAGAAAACGCCGTTATTTACCCAATAGAAGTAAGAGAATTAGTGCAGGAAAAACGAAAAGCCCGAAAGAAATGGCAGAATACACGTGCGCCGCAAGATAAAACCACCTTAAACAACTTGTGCATCAAACTTAAGGTACTCATAAAAGCAGTGAAAAATGAAACAATTCTAAAATATCTCTGTTCTCTAGCCCCAACTAAAGATACCGACTATTCCCTCTGGAAAGCAACAAAAGGGTTAAAACGACCAAAAACGCAGATCCCCCCAATCAAAACAAACGATGGGAACTGGGCTAGAAGTGCGAAAGATAAAGCTGACCTGTTTGCTGAACATCTTGAAGAAACATTTCAACCTCTAGGTCGGCAGACCAGTTACGAAAACACTGCTGATACGCCCAGAATATCTGATTTCGAAGATATCAGGCCTGTAACATTGAAAGAACTAAAAGCAGAAATTAAGAACATAAAAACAAAGAAAGCTCCTGGTTACGATCTGATAACAGGGCAAATAATAAAGGAGCTGCCTGAAAAAGGGACCCGTAAATTACTGCACATAATCAATGCGATCATCAGGAAAAAACATGTGCCAATGCAGTGGAAAGTAGCAGAAGTAATAATGATTCCGAAACCGGGCAAGCCACCGAATGATAGAAAATCTTATCGGCCAATTTCACTTCTACCAACACTAGCGAAATTGTTTGAGAGGCTGCTGCTCAAAAGATTGAAAATAACCATAGAACAACGAAACCTTATCCCAGAATATCAGTTTGGTTTCAGGGAGAAACACTCCACTATTGAGCAGGTTCACAGGCTTACGGACGTAATTTAGAATACATTGGAGAGGAAAAAGGTTTGCTCTGGTATCTTCTTAGATGTGGCACAGGCCTTCGATAAGGTATGGCACAGAGGTTTACTCTTTAAACTACATAGAGATTTACCAAAACAATATTACATGATTTTAAAATCATACATAGAGAATCGCCACTTTCGGGTGAAATATGAAGATGAATACTCCGAGCTAAAAAAGATCTCGGCAGGAGTCCCACAGGGTAGTGTTTTGGGACCAATTCTTTACTTACTCTACACCAGAGATTTACCTCATTTAAACGATGTTACCGTTGCAACATTTGCTGATGACACTGCAGTTCTCTCAGTAGGAGACACTATCGAGGAATCGACAACGAAACTTCAAGAAGCATGTGACAAAATCATAAAATGGACAAAAAAGTGGCGAATCGGGCTCAATGAATCAAAATCCACGCATGTGAATTTTACTAATCTAAAAGTCAGTTACAAACCTGTAATCATTAACGGTCAGCAGATTCCGTATGCAAATAAGGCTAAATATCTAGGGATGACCTTAGATACCAGGCTTAGATGGAAAGAGCACGTTAAAAAGAAAAACGAAGAACTTAATATCAAATATCGGAGGTAATGAAATGGACATTGAACAAGAACACAGAAAAGAAACTACACACACAAATCATAAACAAACAATATTTTTGTTGTTGATTTTATTCCAGACACTGATTTGAACTACATTGTTCTTAATGTATTATTGTTTAATACGAAAATATAACATTAAAGTTGAACAAAATGTCGTTCCTGTCCATTGTAAAATCATAACGCAAAAACATTAGAAACAAAATGTACACAAATTTTAACAGCCAGAATCGAAAATATTCTTTTTTTTTTCAAGTGATAAATGAGTGCGTTTTATGGCAAAAGCTGATAAATAATATCATGATATTTTTTATCATTTTTGTCCGACTGAACATTAGGTATATGATATTTTTTTTTTAAATTATGTAAATTATACGGACCACTACAAACCACTTACTCTTTTGTAAATGAGCAAGCATTGCTCAAAATAGAATAGGTTGGATGACGTGGATTTCTAAAAATAAATTTTACCTGTAATAAATGAATAAAATAAACAAATAGGAATTTAAAAAATCGATAGGAGCGGGAGTATAGGACCGGATTATATCAGGCAGGTCGCTGCGGTTCCGTCGCTTCGCAATGCACATTCTGTATCATATCGCGTTTTGTACTAATCACGTTTTGAAATATGAGTTTTAAAATACAGGTAACCCTCCAAGAACACGGTATTTCAAGATCACGGTTTCGAAGAACTAGGATACCCATTTTCTCAAATTACACGGTTTTAAATAATACGATTTTCGTTATTCTCTTTTATTTTGTTTTTTGCATATCACAACAATAAATAAAAAATAAAACAACGTTTTTTTTATTTTCTTTTTTGTGGTCTCGAACAACACGGTTTTAAAAAACACGGAACGAATTAATCGTGTTCTTGGATGGTTTTCTGTATTGCGTTTTGTACCATATCGCGTTTTGTCATACTTCGTTTCGAAATATCGAGTTTCGAGCAGATCTCGTCTCTATTTATACATTTCTGTGGCAATAATGCATAAGGGAACAACTCGAAACTTTATTCCAATTCTAATTTTTATGTATGTAGTACATATTGTACTCTTTACCGTTTTTTTCTAAGATTACTTATGTGGAATCTAGAACGATATGTAAAATGGCTTAAATCTTTAAAATGAAACGTTACATTTGACAAAAGGGAATAACTATGAAAATCGTATGGTACATCTGACTCTTCTGTGTGATAGAGAACATAATTAGGCATCTCGAAGCACTTAAATATTTTTCGAAGATGCTGAAACATTTTTCACATAATCATTTTCAACTTCAAACCGCTCTCCTGAAAAGTTAGTAAAATGAGTTATTCCCTTATGCATCATTGCCACAGATTTGTTCTTTACCATTCCTTTACCACACCTAACATAAAAACTCCGTATTTGCTTACCAAACAATACCTGGCCCTCTATCGGCAATTTTCCGAGTTATTATTTTTATTTTTTTAGATATTATAGGTAATCTATTTTTATTTAAATTTTTCGTATAATATAATATTAAAATACATATTTAAAAACCAATGAAACTAGTCACGAGATTATAGATTTAACTTTGTTATTGTGAAAAATGTATTTAGTCTATTGATATTGAATATTCCGATCGAGCTTGCACAACTTCTCCAAGTTTGAGAGCTAATAACAAAATATTAAAAGAGGATTTCGAGAAAAGGAAAAAACTAAGCGCAACTTTTTTATAGTAGCTATTGAATATAAAAAAACACTAGAACAAAATGCTCCCATAGATGCTTATCGAGCCTGTACAACTTACCCTTACTTTAGTAAAGAACACTTTTAATCGTAAGATGGAGCTGGTAGTGGTGTGATTTCTACATTGATATCAAGCTGATGCACAATTTTTGGTTGCTTAGGGCAGCTGCTTGAGGATAACCCCTGATTGATTAACGAGTTACTTATTTTATTTTTGCTGGCGCTACATATCTTGCTGGTGCTGGTATTCCTTCCATCTTTTATAATTACATTTTTGGCTGTTCCAATGCGGTCACCCACATTTTTTCTAACTTATGTGGTTGCTTGACGTTGATGGTGTAGTTGTTGGCTCATTACCTCTGTCTGCCTTGCGCCTTTTTTCTGATTAAGAGTGGCGAGAAATAATTTCGCAATCAATGTTATGATCGTGTTTATGTAACTCTTCAGATTCGTTGCTGCGTGATTGAAAGTTGGTAGTAATTTCTTTTATTGAACGGTATCTGTATTTTATAGTTGCAGTTTCGATTTTAAGTACTTGTGTCTGCCTTGCTGGTTGAGAGAGATATATTTTTCGTGCGCGAAACTTTTCTTGAAATGAAGCTAGATAATTCTCTTCCAGCCTATTTCTAGGTTTAGATGTTGTACTGGTATACTGTCCAGGGTTTTCGAAAATGCTTCCGATTTACTCACATCAACGTTATATTTTTTCCTATTTATTCATACACGAATCTATTTTTAGTTTCGTCCCATCCTCGTTCGGCGTCTTCGTTGTCCTGTCATTAAATCATTATAACTCTATAAGCTGGAAGTAGCTTCAAATGGCTGCACATTATTATGAAGTTTCTGTTGTGAAAGTTTTTGCCTGTAAATATGATTGAGGATCTCAATCCATTATAGCTAATAACAGAGACCAGTGTGAATTTTCTTGTTCGCATCAAGTTTGCTCGTTTCAGTATTTCTTATCTACCCGAGTGTACTCGTCGAAGATGAACACTTGTTTTGTAAATATGCAAATATCTTTCGATTAAGTGAACCTTTAAGAATTTTCTTTCCTTGGTAGCAGCACACAGAACATAGAATCTTCATTTTGTTTACACTACGGAGGTCGTTTTTATCTAATATTTTGTATTTTGTGAGCGACAAAATGTTTCTTCTGTTTAATTTATCAAATAATGATTTTGTTCATTTACAGCTGTAACGATGTCTTCACCCAGTCTGAGGAAACATTAAAGTGTTTCGAGCAATGCATCAAATTCAATCGGAAACAAACATCCGTTTGGATCGAGTATGGAACGTTCGCCTATTCCGTTCATGCTTTTTGTTCACGAAATTTAAAACAAAACAGTGATACCCTTTCCATGGAGAAATTTGCATTCGTTGAAGAGAAAAAGGAAGAATGTATTAATATTGCTTTCAACTGTTTCGATACAATAAACCGTGAGCCAACGTTCGAAGTCGACCCAGAAGAAAGTGTACACGACGAACGGTGGCTCTATCATTACATGTTGGGTAAAATATCGGAAAAGAAAAAAGAACATCCATCCGTGTATTTAAACCATTACACGCAATCGGCTAAATTTTTATTCGAAAATAACGCGACGTATCCGATAAAAATTAATCACAGCGTTCCACAGAATTTATCAATTGAGGCGCTCGAAATATTTTATCGAATCTCAGCGTCTATCATCAAGTACATAGAGCAGCATAGTGTAATACAGCGCGATATTGGAAAATTATTTAACCGAATCCTGAAGGAAATGTCTACGAGTCCGTTTGCTATGAATCAAGCGAAAATCGATGATAGCAGCATAAATGCGCTTAAACGGAAGTTAAACCCGAATAATGATGAGAACACAGAAATTAAACTTATCAAGTTGGATAATCAGGCAACAATTGTTGAAAGTACGAGTAAAATTCCTAAACTAGCTGTTATTAAAGAAGCGGATAAACCTGAAGGAGAACTGAAACAGATTGAAGCTGATCAAAATGTGAGTAAACCTACTAGTCCAAATCGACGTGGCTCACAAGAAAGTAACGTGACCACAACAACGACCACGTCAACGGGGAATTCTAGCTCGACCTCATCGTCGAGTAGCTCCGAGTCGAGTGATGAATCATCGAGTGATGACTCCGATAGTGATAGTACCAGCGATGAAGAATCAAGTAAAAAAAACCTCGGAGATGATGTTCCCTTTACCGAGTCTGAGTTGGATCACATTTACAAGAATTGCATCAAAAATTTCGAGGAATGTGTTACACGATTCCCCGAACATTACAAATCGATATATCGGTTGGTGCACTTCTATATGAATGGTCCCGTCAAATCACGGGATTTTGAAAAATGTACACAATTATTTCTAAGCCATTACAAAACATCGCTTGGCAGTTTGGTTCAAGGATTATTTTTCGAGCGGAAAAATAATAATTTCTTCAATGGAATTTGGAGGATTCCTTCTCCAGAAATAGATCGCCCAGGCAGTTTTTCATCACATCTTTCGAAATGCGTTATTATTTTAATGGAAATATTAAAGAAATCGTACGACTATAACGTCCTGTTGGATTTGGCTATTCAGCTGCATCGTAAACCAGAAAACGATAAGCGATATCTGAAAGATTCGGAACGAAAGGATTTACATCAACAGGCAATCTCTTTCACGATTCAAGCATTTCGATTGCTTTACAAGAAATACAACAGCGAACAAAACCACGCTGAGCTACTTAATTTACTGATCGAGATTCATAAATCGCATCGCAAATGGAACAAGTATATGCAATCGAAAGATGGATTATTCAATTCAGTGCTAACCGAAACATATCGTGCCGTAGTAAAGGACAAAATAAAAATGCCTGAATCGGTAAATGTGTACGAACAGGCTGTTCGGTTTTGTAACTACGAAATTAACCAAAGAAAATCTGCGGAAAAACAAGGAATTGTAACATCTCAAGCTTCAGTTTTGGCAAATTTTATAGATTCGTTAGGTTCTAATTTTAAAATAACAACACCACCGATAACAATGGCTTCGGATACTGCTACTGTTTCAGCAGTTACACAAGTTCAGATTCCAACCAAGCAGACTACTGAAGCTGTGATTAAGCCTGTTAGTAGTATTAATACAGGAAACACAATTAGTATTACGCCGGCTAGTACCAGTATTTCTCTGGCAACCACGATATCCACAATTTCATCGCCGAGCGTTTCAAATATTACATCTGGAAGCAACTCTAATAGTAATCGGCAGAAGAATCGTAATAGTGGAACTAAATCGAATGCATCTAATCCGATGTCAGCTTATAATGATCCGGCTATGATGGCAATGCTATTGTCCTCAATTCCTCATTTAATGAGCGGGCTGCCATTAACAGATTCTAGTATGATGTCATCTTTAGTTGCGGCCGATTATTACTCAAAACTAACTTCTAGTGGCTTTGGTGGCTTATCTAATCTCGCATCGCATTTAGGCGGTGTTTCAATGAATTTAGTACCTTCGCTTCAACAACCGCCCATTCAAACTACAGCTAGTTCCGCACCGACGAAGGTCACAACATTAAACAGCCAAGTTACAATTACGACAGCCCCGTCCACTAAATCAAATCAACAATCTAAACAATCGATATTCAAAGATAAATCAACATCATTACCATCTGTGTTAAAGAAAGATTTACTAACATCTAGTTTTTCAGCTAAACTACTACAAGAAATGGGTGGTGGTACTTCTCATATACCGACCACATCAAAATCATCACCGTTTTCAAATCAAAATTTGAAAATGTTACAAGATCTTCCAAAATCGTTAACGATAATACCGTCAAATGTTCCTATGCAGGATAAAAAATCTGTGAATATGAGTAAGCCTGAAGTTACGAAGCAAAAATTTCCGGAGAAAGTGAAAAATCAGAAAAAACAGAATGTTAGTAGCGGACAACCCTATAGAAATCAGCCATCCCAAACCGCGCAACATAAAGAAGTTTTAGCGTCAAAATTAAATTGCAGTCTAGACGAATACAATCGTCAATTGTCTCTGTTATCTACCTATGCTGAACTATTGAATATGAATAAAAAACAGCCATCCATTCAACCATCGTCCCAGTACAATAAAAAGCAGGGTTCCTCATCAAACGCTGCAAAATTAATACCAATGACATCTATATCGCCACATAGTTCTAGTAAAACTCCACCGATGAGTAGTGGCGGCGGCGGACATAGTATTCTCAAAACAAATTCACCAATTTTAATCAATTCGCCCACCAAATCACCAATTTTGGGTACAAACATGTCACGGCAAAGTATGACACCGCCTGGAATGCCACAAACGAAAACGCTCCAACAGAAATTGGCGGAACAGAAGCAAAAGGCGAATGCTTCCATGAGCAACAATAATAATTCGGGAGGTAGTAATCGATCGTCTGGAAATGTAAATCGTAAACGTCCACCAAATAGTTCAACCGAAGTTATAATACTCGAATAACATTAGGCTTAGGCCGACATGGTTTACCGATATATCTTACCATTTGTCGACCGCAAATCTACTTTCCTATAAACGTAATAAAACGCGCCATTTTATTTTTTAAAACATTTTATTTAGGTATATAATAATTAAGTAATATTACAATTCCATTAAGTAATTATTGAATCTTTAAAATTGTAAATTAAAAGCTAATTCTAATAAATTTATTTAAAAAATTGTATTTTTAGGTGTGTTGTATGGGTTCGAGTCCATGATGAAATAGGGGAATAAAATTATGGCATTGGAAGACATTTATTGGAAATGTTTTGAAATTAGAAGATATGGATTTTAAATTATTTATTTCCCTGAGGATCCAACTAAGTATAAAACCTACCTTTGGTATTAAATAAAAGTATTTAAAGGTGGCTCAAACTGGGTGGTCCAAAATAAACATGTTTTGGTTTTTTTTAAATATATTTTTGGTCTGTTTTTGGCAAATAATTTATTTAAAAAATAAAATAAAACTTAATTTAAATATTTATATGTATATAAAATTTTATTAATTTAAAATTTTTTAATTAGAATTTCGCCAGCCACAGCAATCACTTATATTGAACGAATTTTTCTGATACGATTTTCCGCCTAAATGTGATATAACGCCCGAATCGCTTCTCGGTACATCTTTATTGCGTGCTTGCTAAAATTGAAATATTTTTTAAGTGATCAATTTATTTCTATTTTACATTCTTACTTCAATTAAATTAGCTCCTATTTGATAAAATAACCGTTCTACATTATCTGCCTGTTTCGCTGATGTTTCAAAAAAGTACATCCCGTGCTGCTTAGCAAACTCCTCTCCAATCGCGGTCGGTACTTCACGATCATCTCGATCGGTTTTGTTTCCAACTAAAATTTTAAGTACTTTCGAATTTGCATACTCCTGTATTTCACGCAGCCAATCGGTCAGACAATCGAATGTCGGCTGGCAACTAATATCGTATACTAAAATTAATGCATGTGCTGATCTATAGTAACTCTGAGTGATCGAACGAAATCGTTCCTGTCCCGCTGTATCCCATATTTGTAATTTAATTTTATCGTTTTCGACTTCAACTGTCTTAATCATAAAATCCACACCAATTGTTGCACCCTGTCCTGGTGGAAATAAACCTTGCGTGAATCGGCGCACTAAACATGTTTTGCCAACGCCTGCGTTTCCAACGAGTACTACTTTGAATAGAAATTTATAATCTTCCATGTTGCATATCTGAAAAATAAAAGAAAGTACTAGATTAATTTTAACGCCTAAATTACCTCAAATTACTTAAATACTATTTTAGTTCGCGTAATACATGTTTTTGTACAGTGTGTCGCTGTAATCGAAAAAAATGACGAAATGTCAAAAAATATTACAAAAAAAACGCTTCTTCTCAAAGCAACGGTCACTTTTATTATAATACGCTTAAATATTTTTATTAACTGAGTATTAATTTTATATTATATTACGATGGAGGCACAAAAATATATTTTAGAGAGTAATCGCATTGAAAGCTTTAAGAAATGGCCATTTTATAATGATTCTGCGTGTAACATTACCAAAGTAAGTTGGAATTACAAATAAAAAGTAAACATTTTAAGATTGAATAATGGAATTTTAATTATTAGATGGCTGAAGCTGGATTTTATTGGAGTGGGACCGATAAAGATATTGATACGGCAACATGTTTTGTTTGCGGAAAAGTTTTGGATGGATGGGAACCCAATGATGATCCATGGTTTGAACATCAAAAACATGCTCCACGCTGTGCTTTCATCAAACTTGGACGAAAGGAGGACGATCTAACGGTTAGTTTATAGTTTTTTGGAAACGAATATTTATTGATTGTCGGCATGGAGTTTGTTGTTAGTATGCAAGTCTATTAAAGAAAATTCTTGAGCAGTTACATACACAAAATCGGAGCACCGAACCGTTTTAGTTTTAGGTTTTTTCAAACGAAAAACGAGAAAAATGTATTTTCGATTCCAAAATTACGACTCGGAGCGTACATCTTGAACATGATTTTAAAGCAATCTTTATCAAATCAAATTTTATAGTGCTGTTTTCACTTGTACTATTTCCATTTGGGCCTATTCCACTCAGCAGTACGAAAAAACAATAGGTAGTAAATCACGAATGCATTAACTTAATAAATATAATCTATATGCCAAGTAAGAGAGAACGGGTCCAGGAATTTGTTTCCCAACAAAGTTTTCTAAATCAACAACATTAGGCTCAGATATACTCAGATACTAATAAACATCTCGTTTGAAGGATCAGACCAAAAACCATATGTTGCTGTACCGAAATATTGCAAGTAATAGAAAAATGATCGTTGTGGTAGGTGGGGTATTTCTTTCTGTGTCTCGAACAACTTATAAACAACAAACCATTTCAGCTCGGGCATCATAGTTGTTTAATATCTCTTCGTATTAAAGTAAAAACACTATTAATCCAGTGATGGTTCTATTTGGCGTTGTATAACGCTTTAGAACTGATTTAGCATCATAATGAGAGGTGATTTTAACTTGGATTTGTTGTGCAGTGTTAGTTCCTATGCTCGGTATATACCGACGCTTCAATTGATCTTCAGTGGGACACGTCGGTATATACCGACACAAACAGTGTCGTTCAGTGGGACACGTCGGTAATAACCGACGTTGTTTTCATATGATTAATATTGAATGTGGTTTTTTGTGTCCCAGAGGAAGCATTTCTGTTTTCATTGTGTCCTGTATTAAACATCCTGAAATAATTGTGCGTCCGCGAAAGGGTTAATATCAGTTACTACATTACATTTGGTAAATACAATGTGTGTTTTCAGGTCCCGTATCATGACCAGTGAAATCATCGCCAATTTGATTTAAAAATTTCATAGAGCTAAACATTTTCATAACGTTGACTTCGATTTTACTCAACATGTTCTCAACTGTTGGGTGTCCTGAAAGCGCCCAACCACTATGATAGCTTTTGTACCTGAAATTTGGAAAACGAAGTATGTGTTCAAGTTCGGCCTTGAATCTATTGCTCATCGCATTGAAATGTTAAGCAATAACTTTTAATAATCCAATTGGGAAATTTATAGTGGTTGTGTGCTGGCTGCTGCTCCATACACTTAAACTGTGATTAAATTCTGCTGTAGGTAGTTCCAGCGTAAATTTCATAATATGTTTCCAACTTTCTTGTTCACTATCTAAAATTCTTCGGATCGATTCTTCTAAGCACCTTTCTGACAGATTGAGATTCTCCTGTCGCTTTTAGGCATTTGATAATATCGAAACACTCTGTCATTGCTTGGTTGCCGCAATGGCCCATTTTAGCAAGTGAGCGACAAAGCAATTCTGTTTGCTCAACGTTTGAAAAAGACCTTGCTAAGGAACTGTTTTTCTTGCTTTGAACTTTGAACCTAAGAAATTCTTTGGCTGGTGAATTTAGATCGGCTGAATTTTACTTAAATAAACAATTAGAACTGCAAATAACTTTGTGAAAGGCCTTTTCCTCTTATACCAATTTTTGAGAGCTTTTTCGTTTCTAGAACTGACACTCATACGAAAATGAAGAATCACGACAAATGTCCATTATACCTGGGAAAGAACAGTGAACTAATCTAGATCCGACATAGAATTACCCGAGACCGAGTACTGGGGGCTGTATTAATCTTGTCAACGTCAGTTCGAGCGAGAAGAAAGGTAAGAAATTGGAAGGTGATTTTGAAACCTGGCCATGAACAACTTATCCAACAGAAGCTTTCGGTTAACATTACCGACAGACTTAGTGTGCCTTAAGAAGTGTAATACTAACGTGAAACAACTCGTACCCACCCATCTGGATATCTTAGTCCTCGTTTTAAGGTGTTAATGTGCTGCTAGTTTTATTATCCTTCTCCATGAATAAAAGATATTTTTTTTTTTCGTTGGTGTCGCTTGATGACACGGGTTTGTTTGATTTGACGTTATGTTTTGGTATTTTGCTCAGGCGCAATTGAGATGATGGTATAAAGCATTCTTGCTCGGCTGGTGTTTGTTAGAACGTATAAGAAAATTATTTGGCCGTGGAAACAGAAAACGAACTTTGCTACTCGGCGCCTTTTGTTCGTGCATTGGCTTTAACATCAAGCGAGCATTTACACTTTACTTTACACTTGAGCAATAAGGGAAATAGATTGCGCAAACATTGTATTTATGACCTCGAATGTAAATTATCCCTTTAAGCCCAATTCCATAGGTAATTGCTCAGTTGCAATTAATGCTCAGTTGCAATTAATTGTTTCTTAAGTATATGGTGGTTACATTATTCACTACAATTTAATTGATTTCATATTATTTTTTAAATTATAGGTATCCGAGGTAGTTTCTTTGGTTGAGGTGGTCATTCGAAATGAAATTACAAAAATTGTGAGCAATAAGACAAAGGTAATCGAGTCAACTGCGGATGTAATCCGACAGAAAATTATGGCTACCAAATATTAGTGAAACATTGATTGACAATTAAATATTTTTAAATTAAATAACTATCTAGAATCTATAAATGTATTATTTTAACTTATTACTTTTAACTTTAACTGTTAATTTGTTTTGTCTAACGTAATTTTTTAGCGAAACCACTAAAATTTTAAATTATACATGTGATTATGCTAATTATAAACTTTTGATTCAATAAATGTTCTTTTATACATAAAACAAAAGCACTTCACAAATTTATCTAATCCAAATATGGTTAATGAAAATCTTGTTGTACCCTAAATGGCAATCGACTAGCAAAAGAGCTATCAACCCAACCAAGTAATTGTTACGAAATCTCAACACCGCATGGATAATGTTTTAAAAGTTGGCAGAACTTGGAGCCGCCAGGGAGTGTCCCACTGTCAAAGTTATATAGCCACGAATTTGGATCGGATTACAATTTAGCTACAGATAACTTCAATTCGTGAAGTATTTGTGTACTCCTCGGTATTTATTTAATCAAAATTCATGAACGTTATTTTAACATTTTGATCGTAAACGTCTGCCCCCCGCAGAGAAAGTAAATTACACCCAATATACGACACCCTGACGGAAAACTAATATTGGGGGATTTCATTTCTCTAATCGACTACATCGCTTTTAACAATGGCTTCAGCACCAGTAAGCTAGGCAAAAGAGGGTACAATATACCAAAAACGCATCAGTAAATTTTCACAGAAATTAAACGATGTCGTAATGGTCAACCAACATTGAATGATGTTAATATTAGAGATAAATTCGCGTAGCAGCGCGATTCCCAACGACGAGTTCTCCGAACTTTAGGAATACTAATGTTGCCTTCGAAATATGGTAAAATTATTTTCCAAACGTTGAAACAACAGACATGGACCATCCAATAATCAATGAGAAGCCCATTTTACTGGTCTAATATCAATTCTGGGGTAACTCAAACCACTTTGTCCATCGCATGTTCATTCTTGTATCCTCAATTTAGTCTACTGAAGACATCCCAGGAGAGTGGGAGACATCTTAAATCTGCCCATTACAACCAGAGTTGAAATTCAAAATGGTGGCAATGAAAAATTTTCACTCCTAATGTGAAACAAATTTATATTATAAATACAAATATGTACTATACAACAACATAAAAAGCTGTCCTCTATTTAAATAATAGGCATCCGATCTATTAGATTAAATGCATTATTTTCATAAAATATATTTTTATTTTCGTCCTATAAAAGCGATGCCACATACACATATCTACGGACGACTTCTAAAAACAGATTTTTCATTTATGAATTAATCACAGCATATTTTTGACTCAAATCAATGAGATAATATGTAAAATATCTCAAGTTAGTAGCTAAAATAATAAATTTGGAATTATTTAATAATTTTAAATGAAAAATTATCAATTTTCTATCTAGCCGTTCCTAGAAACGATTTTTTCTCTGAATGGTATAATTTTACACGTGAACGAACGCACAAAAATCTAAAACGATTTCCGAATTCATCAAAAAATTTTAAACGATTTTTTTCTCTGTTGTCTATGAACTTCAACAAATGTCAAAAAATTCCAAAACAAAATATATATTTTTCATTAATTTAATATTTTTATAAGGCTCATCATGAATATGGTATGGTAAACTTATTTAATTATAAAATGAATTAGCTGCTTATGTATTATGAAAATTTTATAAAGAATTGTTGTTGTAAAAATCGTCTATAATTTTTTTGGTATGTGGCGAGGCAAAATAAATTTACGCACGAATCGTCTGTTATTAGATGTGTATGTGGCAACGCTTTTAGATTTTTGTGCGTTCGTTCACGTGTAAAATTATACCATTCAGAGAAAAAATCGTTTCTAGGAACGGCTAAATAGAAAATTGATAATTTTTCAATTAAAATTATTAAATAATTCCAAATTTATTATTTTAGCTACTAACTTGAGATATTTTACATATTATCTCATTGATTTGAGTCAACAATATGCTCTAATTAATTCGTAAATGCGAAATCTGTTTTTAGATGTCGTCCGTAGAAATGTGTATGTGGCATCGTCTTGTGTTTTTCTTTGATTACTTCAAACAAATGTTAAAAATTTCAAAAAAAAAAAATTATTTTTCATTAATTTAATATTTTTATCAAAAGCTCATCATTAATATGGTGGCACCATGATTAAACGTATGATTACAATTTTTCACGATTTAAAGTCAAATGAACAATTTTTAATCGACATGAGAGGAAATCGCTTGATACACAGTTTGGCCAAATTATCAGCAAAACGTACACCTTCAGCGGAAAAATGCGATTACTATTCCGGATCGTTACCCGATTCCGTTCATTCAGGATTTTTCAAATATATTGCATGGTTGTACGACATTTACAACCATCGACCTTCAATGGGCATACTACCTGTAATATTTCTATTTTTACATTTATTTTTGAGTCTGCTCATCAATCAGACGTATTTATATATTGTGCTCCGTTAATAAATATTAACCAGATAATAATATCCGGTCCCGTATGTTATATAATTCTGAGATATAACAATTTGGCGACGAAGATGGACGAAGAATTAAAACAATTGTTGAAGCAAATTTTGCAACAGAAAACTCCGGAACAAAGTTTACCACTATTTCACAATTTTGAACAAAACCGGCACTCGTGGTCTTCATATTTAATGCAGTTAGAACAGTTTTTTATTGTTCATGGTGTCACAGATGAAAAGAAAAAACGGGCAGTACTACTGTCTAACGTTGGAGAATACATTTTGGATATTTTAAATAAATTATTCAGCGATATGGTAAGTAGGACATATACAGATTTAACTAAAGGCCTTACTGAATATTTCTCATCAAAAACACATGTGCTTGCATCACGCTATGAGTTCCATAAAACGGCTATGAAACCCCATCAGACATACGCTGAGTGGGTTGCAGATTTGCGCGGTATCGCAAAGAGTTGTAAATTTGTATGCAGCAAAAGTACATGTGAAACCACGTATGTAGATGAGTTAATCCGTGACGTCGTTGTTATACTTACACCACATGAACATGTAAGGACTGCATGACTACAAAACACTAATCCATCCTTAACTGACGTTTTAGAAATCGCCCGTGTTTATGAGACAACAGTGAAAACATGTGCTACTTTAAAGGGTGAAGCTAAACCGTCTGATGTTTTTAAAGTAAATTCAGAGCATGCAACGAAGAACTGGAACGACCAAAATTTGTCATATAACTACAATAAATCGTGTCATAAATGCGAATATAATCATAGTCGTTCGAATTGTAAATTTTTAACTGCGACGTGTCATCAATGCAATAAAAAGGGGCATATAGCTACTGTATGTATGTCTCGTTCACGTGGTCGATCAAATAATTATAATCAGAGACGACGATATAGATCTAAAAGCCGTAATAGATCACATTCTCGCACAAGTACAAATTCGCCGAGGAGATATACACATTCAACAAATTCCGTCGATGAAGTTGAAAATGTGTCTTTCATATTTTCTATTGAGAGCACGAAAAATAAAATTTCAGTGGTTCTACAGGTAAATAATATACCAATACAATTTCAATTGGATACTGGTGCTACGTGTTCAATGATTGGCTCACAATCATACGCCGAATTAAATTATCCTATGTGCACACCAACAACCATAAATTTTAAATCATATGGAGGAACGCCTATACCTGTCAAAGGAAAAATTAATGTTAAAGTCGCGTTTAAAGATTTTAGTGAAGAATTATCATTGGTTGTATGTGATTCAGCAAATTGCAGTAATATCCTTGGCATGGATTGGTTCGATGCTTTACATTTTCGTATTATACACAATGCAGAATATATTTTTGGAGTAGAATCAAGCGATGAATTGAGACAAAAAATCCACGAATATTGCAAAAAACATACTAAACTTTTTGATGCTACAGCCATAGGAAAGTGCAATTCACACAAAGCCGATATTAAATTAAAAAGCGATGCACAACCAAAATATTTTAAACCACGTGTTTTACCTTTCGCCATTCAAAAATCCGTCAAAGAAGAACTATCGCGATTGGTTAGTTTGAATATATTGAAACCCGTGCAAACTTCGTCATGGGGTACACCAATAGTACCAGTTGTTAAGCCAAATGGAAAAATTCGCATTTGCGCTGACTATAAAATCACGGTAAATCCTCAAGTTGATGTCGATCGTCACCCTATACCACGTATTGAGAAATTGTTTTATAAATTGCAAGGTGGTCAATTTTTCACAAAAATTGATCTCAGAGATACGTATCTCCAACTTGAACTCACCGACGTTTCAAAAAAGTTTTTAGTAATTAACACACAGTTTGGATTATATGAATTCCAACGTCTACCTTTTGGAATTTCAAGCGGGCCCGGCATTTTTCAGAGGCTCATGGAACAAATCACATCCGATTTAAATTTTTGTGCCGTATATTTAGATGATGTGATCATATCGGTCAAAACAAATGACGAACATTTAAAGAATTTAAGTATGCTCTTGACCAGATTAGAAGAAAATGGTTTTCGAAGCCATTTAGGAAAGTGTAAGTTCGCTCAACCCGAAATTGAGTATCTGGGGCATATTATTAGCAAAAATGGCATCCGTCCCTCAACATCTGGCTTAAAAGCGCTACGTGATTTACCACGTCCATCCAATTTGAAGGAAGTTGAATCATTTATCGGTAAGATAAATTATTATAATAAATTTATTAAAAATTTCTCAGATGTGGCGGCACCATTAAATCAATTACGTCCGAAAAATGCTGAATTTAATTGGGGTGAGGCACAAGAAAAGAGTTTTAATAAATTAAAATCTGCAATCATCAATGCAGCACAATTAGTTCATTTTAGAATTGATTATCCACTTATATTAGCCACTGATTCTTCCTCGTATGGTC
Source organism: Nephrotoma flavescens (assembly GCA_932526605.1). Lineage (NCBI taxonomy): Eukaryota > Metazoa > Arthropoda > Insecta > Diptera > Tipulidae > Nephrotoma > Nephrotoma flavescens. The sequence continues at coordinate 189,209,181 of OW052220.1, read as the reverse complement.
TGGGTGCGGTTATTTCTCATAGATACCCTGATGGAACCGAATACCCTATTGCATTCGCGTCAAAAACTCTTACCGACACACAAAAACGTTACTCACAAATTGAAAAAGAAGCTCTTTCAATTATTTACGGTGTAACCAAATTTAATCAATACCTTCAGGGACGAAAATTCGAGCTAGTTACGGATCACAAACCGTTAATATCACTGTTCAACCCAGTTAAAAAATTACCAATTCATAGTATCAACCGCTTATAGCGTTGGGCAATTATTTTAATGAGTTACGAATATACAATAATTTACAAATCTACAAATCATCATGGAAACGCCGATGCACTATCAAGACTCCCTTGTGGTCCAGATGAAGAGTTTGACAAAAATGTGAATGTGTGCAACAGCGTCGACGAAATATATCAAAATATAATCGATGATTATCCTATCGATTATGAAAGCATTGCAGAACACACATTGTCAGATCCAGTATTATGTAATGTATCAAAATTTATCTTAAATGGTTGGCCAAAATGGTTACCTGTATACGACGAAATGTCCTACTCCCATTTTTTCAACCGCAGCGAAAGTCTCAATATATATAATAATGTTATTCTCTTACAGACAGAACAATACACCCGCATTGTTATTCCATCAAGTCTTCAACAAAAAACGTTAAATCTTTTACACGAAGGTCATTGGGGCATCACACGAACCAAACAAATTGCACGACGTCATTGCTGGTGGCCATCCATCGATCAAGACATCGAGAAATTAATAAAAGCATGTGAAAGTTGCCAACTACATGCTAGTTCAAGCACAAAACATTTCAGCCCATGGCCAACAACTGAAAAGCCTTGGCAGAGACTACACATCGATTTTGCAGGTCCGTTTTTGGGAAAAATGTACCTGGTTTGTGTCGATTCATATACAAAATTTCCATTTGTCATAGCCATGACACAAACCACATCTGCGTGTACCATACGTGCACTTCAACAAATTTTTGCTATTGAAGGCTTACCATCGACGATTATGAGTGACAACGGACCTCAATTCACATCAGCTGATTTCGAACAATTTTGTAAAGCCAACGCCATTGAACATCTTACATCTGCGCCATTTCACCCTCAATCCAATGGCGAAGCGGAAAGGTTTGTTCGAACATTCAAGACGTCTATGAAGAAAATTTTGCATGATGGTATTAATGTTGATATGGCATTAATGAAATTTCTTTCAACATATCGAACCACACCATTACCAGTTGTTGATAAATCTCCATTCGAACTACTTCATGGACGAACACCTCGTACATTACTGTCTGCAATGTTACCATCACAAGAACATCGAGTGAAATTTACACCAACAACAAGATATCAATTCAACAATAAAGTGTATACTCTAGATTTTTCAATCAGAGGAAAAAAATGGAGGAAAGGGTTTATCACCAAATGTCTCGGGAAGAAAATGTACATGGTACAAACTAATCATGGAGAGTGGAAACGACATGAAAATCAACTGCGACCGCGAGTATCAACAGCAGATTTTACTCCAACAAAATCAATTTTAAGAGATACAACAACAAACACACGCAATCAAAAGTTAAGCAACAACAATAACAATATACCAGTTGTATTAGATTTTGGCAGGGATGACGACATACCTCCATCAACCATTCAAACACCACCATTACCTGAGAACCCAATAGATGATCAACGCACAAGTCCAATTGTTTTTCGCCGTGATCATTATGAACTGCGTCCAAAACCACATCGATCTTAATTCAAATAAGTATAATTTTTCTTGTTAAAATTAAAGCAGGAGGAACTGTAATATTTCTATTTTCATATCTAGTTTTGGAAAGCCTTAAAATTCAATATTTATAACCTTTATGTATTAAAGTTATTTTATATACTTTGGTTTCTATTTTGTTATATATTTACTTCTGTACATACTCGTACAATATTGTTAAATAAAAATTACATTTATTTTTGAGTCTGCTCATCAATCAGACGTATTTATATATTGTGCTCCGTTAATATATACTAACCAGATAATAATATCCGGTCCCGTATGTTATATAATTCTGAGATATAACACTACCAAATATCGGTTGGAACCAGGGGATATACCAAAATCCGCAATAACAACGCAATTGGTTTATTTGAGTTTCTTTTTACTCCGTTCGGACTCTAAAACACGGCGCAGATACAGCAATGCTTAATAAACGAGGTGTTAAAAGAATTACCGTTCGTTATCCCGTACATCCACGACATCACTATTGCGCCGAAAAACATCGAGGAACATCGGAAACGCCTTACCACAGACAATCAAATTAGATTTTTCATTTGAACTAAAAAATGAAAACGAAATATATTTCTGATAATTCCAATGTCATCGTGGTAGCTGTGATTTTTCGTTAAACTTCGTATACGTATACGCAAAAAAACAAAATATTTTTGATTGTATGCAGCTATTTACAGAAAATAAAATCGCAATTTCAATTTTTACGTTTATATAGGATGAAATATCTCTCTTAGGTTGTCTCTGGTCTTACCATCGTATTTGAACGTTTAGGACAATATGGGTTTAGTAAAAACGCTGCAAAGTGTGTATTCGGAAAGGCAGAAGTAAAATTTCTCGGACATTTAATTACTCCAGCTGGTTTAAAAGTAGTGCCAGACAAAATCAAAGCAATAAAAGTATATGAACGATCGTCGACTACCGCGGAATTGAAATGTTTCCTGGGGCAGTCAACAATCAATCAGTTGGCAAAAGGCAACAATAAGAACGACCAAACTCCAATCAACTAGACGGAGGAGGCAGAATCCGCTTTCAAAAATTGTAAGGATGATCTGGTAAATACCACCTTATTGGCTCATCCGTCAAGCAACGGAAATTTGTTCTTGTTCACAGATGCATCAGACAAAGCAGTCGGCGCGGCCCTTAATCAATCAGTAAATGTTAATGAATTCCAACCATTAGGATTTTGTCCGAAGAAATTACCTGAACCTAAGCAAATGCGTCATATTTACGACAGAGAATTGACTGCGATATACCAAGCCGTAAAATATTTCCGGCATTTTCTAAATGGAAGACAGTTTTGAATTTATATGGATCACAAACCACTTATATTCGCTTTTGAGTAAAAAAAAAAGAACCGTCAACACCGTGATAAATCAAACAACTCGATTATATCGGACAATTTAGCACTAACATCCGTCACGTTGCTGGTTCGGAAAATAATTTTGCCGATTTGTTGTCCAGAATAAGTTCGGTACATTTAATTGGTAAAGTAAATTTCGAAAGCTAGACAGCGGCGTAGCAACGAGATCCAGTCAGTTAGCCATGCCAAATTCGGAAACAAAGTAGTACCGACAGCCAAACCGATAGTGCATGAACTTACACACCGTGGCGGTGTGGGCAGTTATTCTTCTATAATATTTTTGGTGTGAGAATTTTTTAGTAGAGTTTTGATTGTGCTAAAGTTGAGTCGGTTTTAGTGTTTTGAGTGGAGTAAATAAAGTTCTGGTTCATATAATATTTTTGTTGTGAATAATGTACGCTAAAAATTTTGTTTTGTGAATCAACTAAAATATATAATTAATTAAAAAATGAAACACTAGAAAATGTTTAAAATTAAGTAAAATTAAGTTGTATTAATTGATATAAAAATAATAAAATGGTAGTATTTTTAATTATATTAAAGAATTTAAATAGTTTGTTATATCAGGAAAAGATAATTCAAACTTGAACAACATTTTAACATTTTGGTGTGGTGAAAATTTAGTAAAAATATATTTTTAATATATGAACATTTGGTCAAATTATTTTGGCCAGTAAACTTCGTCAAATTTTCTAATTGAAATTGTTAAAAGGAAAGAAAAATTTAAAGGAGTTGTGCGATCTACGTTATCCTGTCATTTTTGATACACCGGCATCATAATATTTATATCTAAAACTGTTATAACTTTTCATTTCGATATTTCGTTCACTGTATAATTTGGAATCTTGAGTTTACTAGTTTAATAAACTTTAGTTGGTTTTAATGTACAGACAAGCAAGCGCGTGTTTTATATATAATATTACAACAATTGGCGACGAAGGAAAAAAAAAGAAAGATTTTATTAGTGAAAATCGCAATAATTAAAAAAAAACGGAAATTAGAAAATAAATAGCTATGAATGAAATTAAGTTCAAAGAATTTATGGAAGGTATAACCGCCCTTATGCGAGATTTGCAACAAAACACGGGAAATAATCCAGCAAATGTTAATAATAATATTGCAACATTCGAAAATTCCAATCCAAAAGAAGAAAAATTCAAGAATTATCTAGAACGTTTTAATAATTATTTGGCAGTTCGAAACATAAATGATGATAAGAAAAAGGCTCAATTACTCACAGTTTCAATCGGATCAATTATAATAATTTATCAGCATTACTAGGACCTGATAAACCAATTCAAGATTTAATATTTAAGGTATTGGCTGAATCATTTAAGAAAATGTTATTGCCAGAAAGAAATGTTGTTGTATCACAACATTATTTTCTAAATACATATCAAACCAGTAATCAGTCGATATCTGAATTTGTCGCATCGCTCCAAAAAGATTTGGCGGAATGTAAATTTACAGCAACTTGCATATGTAATCTGGAGGTAACGGTTGCAGACATTTTTCTACAAGCACAGTTTATTCGAGGTCTCAGAAATAATTGGATTCGGGAACAATTATTACAATTAGATGTAACAACATTTGCTGATATTTTGAAGAAAGCTACAGCACTTGAAACGTCAAGAATTGAAACTCAGGCATTAACAAAAATTGAAAATTCAAATACAACATCCAGTAATTTAAGCGAGGTTCACAAGGTAGTACATTCAGGGCGATCAAGCCGAAATAGACATCGTTCAAATTCAAATTATAATCAACGTTCGAAAATAGATTACTCATCTCTTGGAATTGATGGGTTATGTTTCAAATGTGGTCGTAATAATCATCGAGCATCAGATTGTCGCATCAAGCAGAAAAATTTAAAACGTTCGTTGTGTAATAAAAGTGGTCACATCGCTAAAGTATGTATAACATCAATAGTAAAAGAGCAACAGTCAACCAAATTCAAAGAGTGAGCTAAAATTCATCAAACAAATATTGTAGACGTTTTTGTTCAACAAGTGCCAATTCATTCCAGTGATTATCAAAAATATTTTGTTACCATTCAGTTAAATAACAAACCAGCTTATTTTGAAGTTGATTCGGGTGCAGCATTCACTCTCATTCTGGAGGACGAATTTCAGAACTTAAACTTAAATATTCCTATAATATCAACAAAAATGTATTTTCGAGCATACACAAATGATATTTTTCTATCTAGGGGCAAAGTATTCGATGATGTCAAATATAAAAATAATAAATCCAACGAAGAAGTGTATATTATCCCAAAAGGTCGATCAGCGGTATTGGGTCATGTATGGATTCGACATCTAAATATCAAATTATACAGTGAACGAAATATCGAAATGAAAAGTTATAACAATCTGAAAATCACCAGCAGAGCTATATCTTAATCGTCAAATAAGAATTAGACTAGGTGCTTTACGTCCTTATCATCCTAAACGCCAAACTACTTTATTATGATAAAAATCACGAACTTGTACTCTCTCTCCCATTTGAAAAGAACGCTGACATGTTGAAGTTTGGTTTGGTGTTGAATGATAAGGACGTAAAGCATCTAGTCTAATTCTTATTTAACGATTAAGATATAGCTCTGCTGGTGATTTATCGCTAGCTAATGGTGTGGAACGATAGCGAAACACTATTTCTTGAAGTTTGATATTTAATGGTGTTGAATCATTTTCAGCGGCTTTAAATCGATTTTTCAATGTACATTTCTTTCAGCTAAACCATTGGTTGCAGCATGACCCGGAGCAATTAATTTTTGAAAAATACCACTTGAATTACAGAATTGTTTGAATTCATTACTTGTAAATATTGCTGCATTGTCTGATACTATTACTTGTGGATAGCCGTGACTTGAAAATATATTGTCAAGAAGCTGGATGGTGCTGAAAGACGTTGGTGAACTTTTCAGAAGTTTTATTTCTACCCATTTTGATTTATTTTGCATCGACACAAGTTAAAAAGTAATGATCATTGATTGGCCCTGCATTGTCGATATGAATACGTTGCCAGTTACATTCTGGTTCATCCCATGAGTGTACATTTACTTTCGGTGGATTATGCTTGATAAGAGCGCAACCTTCACAAGATTTAACTACCTTTTCAATGGCTTGATCTATTCCTTTCCAATAAACATAACGTCGAGCAAGTTGTTTCATTTTAGTTATGCCAATGTGCGTATGATGTAATTCCTTGAGAACCTGTTCTTGTTCTTTTTTTGAATAGTATACCATCGTTTAACATGTAATTATCGATTGGTGAAGTTTGAATTTCATGTATAAGTTGAATTAATTCCTTATCCTTTTTGGTTTCTTGTGCTATTACGTCAGCTGTTATTGTAAAATTGAATTAAAACATATCTCTTGAATTTCATCTTTAATGAACTTTTCTGTTTGTGATGATTGTTCATTAACAGGCGCTCGAGAAAAGCATTCTTCGCCTTTTTTGAATTTCGCAGTGTAATTGAAACCTGATAGAAACGATGCATAACGTAATAAACGACCTGCGGTCATCGACGGTATCTGCTTTTTATGATGAATAATTCTTGATAGTGGTTCGTTGTCTGTAACAAGCGTAAAATGTTGACCAAATAAGTAATTGAAGAAATGACTGACGCCAAAAACTATAGCTAAAGCTTCCCGATCTAATTGGCTATAATTTTGTTCAGTAACGACAGCTCTAGATGCATTATGCTATTGGTTGTTATGTGTCACTAATTATATGACTCATAATTGCAGCTACTCCGGTAGGGCCGGCATCTCATGTCAGTACAATTGGTAAAGCTGGGTCATACGGTATAAGGACTCGATCGCTTATTAATTCCTTTTTCAAATTAATAAATGCTTCCTCACAATCTGTTGACCATTTGAATTTTTGATTTTTACGTAATAAATCTCGAAGTGGAGTTGTTTTTGTTGACATATCTGGAATGAAGTGTGCGTAGTATGTAATCATGCCAAAAAACGGCGTACATCATCAATATTTGCTGGACGTTTCATATTAGTAATAGCTTTAATTTTATCTGGTGATTTTGAAATTTTATTGTGCTCAATTATATGCCCCAAATATTCGATTTTCTCTGATAAAAATATACACTTTGATTTATTTAAGTGCAAATTATTTTCTTGTAGGCGTTGTAAACATGCTTCTAAATTAAATAAACATTGTTCTTTTGAAGTGCCATGGATACTTATATCATCGAAATACGCTTCTGTTTGGTTAAGACCTTGTAAAATTTGATCAAGAATTCGATTGAATTCTTGATCAAATTTTACAAGCTGTCGTTAATTCCAAAATTTAAACGATTTACTTTGTATACACCTCGGTGTGTTGTAATGGCTTGAATTTCACTACTGGATTCATCGACTGGAATATGCAAATATGCTTTGTAAATATCAAGTTTACAAAAATGCTGCGAATTTCTGACACTATGTAAAATATCTGCTGCCCTATTCCTGAATACGATACGAAAACGAAAATACAAAATTCATATTTGAATTGAATCAGATTCGTACGATTCTTATTTAAAATTGAATAGGAATCTTGTACTTCCGTTTTCGTATCGTATTCAGGAATAGGGCCCCTGGAATTGGGCGAATTGGATAATTCGCTGATACAAGTCTTTCATTCACACATAATCGAACACTTTTGTCACTTTTAGGAATCACTACTAATGGTGAACCCCAATCACATACATTGTTTTTTGTAATTATACCGGCAGATTCTAAATTATTCAATTCTTGTTCGACCTGTGATCTCAATGCAAACGGTACGTCACGTTCTTTTGTATATGATGATTTTACACTATCACGCAGTTTAAGTGTAACTTTATGATTTGGAATACATCCAACTTTTTGTTGAAAAATTTCTGAGTATTTGATGGTGACGTCATCAATTGATATATTGGTGTTAAAATGAATTGCATGACGATCCATACAATTGCTTTTATCCACATCTTCTAATTTGATATTTAGATGTCGAATCCATACACGACCCAATACCGCTGGTCGATCTTTTGGGACAATATACACTTCTTTCAAGTGGGAGAGAGAGTACAAGTTCGTGATTTTTATCATAATAAAGTAGTTTGTCGTTTTGGAACAATAATTGAAAAGTGGGGCGTTCTACATTATAACGTATTATTAGATGTATGTCGTTCGATTAAGCGACATATAAATCAAATTCATCGTACATTAGTTAAAAAGGTTCATTTCGATACAAATCCACCATCAAGTTTAAATGATCAATCAATACATTCAACAAGTTCAATACGATTACCATTTATGGACAGACCAGCACCAGATGGGTTATCTGAATCTAGTAAAGAACAGGAATGTCAGGAGATAGTAAGACCATCAAGCAATTTCAGGACCATCCAATTTAAGACGATCCAGTCGCGTAAAGCAAGCACCGAAATATCTTCAAGATTATGTAAGAAGTATAAATTAAGTGGGAGAGATTGTTATAACTTTTCATTTCGATATTTCGTTAACTGTATAATTTGGAATCTTGAGTTTACTAGTTTAATAAACTTTAGTTGGTTTTAATGTACAGACAAGCAAGCGCGTGTTTTATATATAATATTACAACAAAAACTATACTCAACTAAGTGCGTGTTTCAATTGGTTTAAATTCCGCATAAAAAGTTTAAAAGTTAAAAATTGTGGTGAATAAAAATGTCAAAGTTTTTATCTGCTTCAAGAGCTGATAAAAATTGTATGTCGAAAACATTTGGCTGACAAAAATATTTGTTTGTAAACAGAAATTTGTCATGTACAAATTTTGAGAAAAATCGTAATGATTTAGATGTAACCTGGCCATAATTAACTAATATACATTTAAATAGTATTTATTTTAAATATTTTCATATTTAAATTTGCTATATACGTTCCTAATAACACATAAAATAAGCAACAATATTAATGTCAAAATTTAAACCAATTGGAACAGATAAAAAGTTAAAAAGTTAAAAAAAATTTACCACGAATTTTTTTTTAGCTTTTTAACTTTTTATGCGGCATTTAAACCAATTGAAACACGCACTAATTATATTTGATATGATTTTTACGAGCTAATCTACTAAGCAATTAAAAATATGTATAGTGGTACAAATTAACTCGTGTGTCGGGTTATTGGGAAAGTTCTTTTTTTCCCCAACCAAATTTTTTTTAGATGTATTGTTTTCGGTTTAAGGCGAGACAACACCCAAAAAGTTGTTTGTGAGTGGCCAGTTGAGGCCACTTGGTTTTTTTATCTACGGTTTACGGCGAGACAACGCCTCATATTTTTTGTACGGGTAACCAGTTGAGGCCACTTCATCTTTCTGTGGTTTTGGCGAAGGATGCCCAAAGTACAAATGGCGCCCAACGTTGGTTTTTTTTCATTTACGGGGTGGGAAGACGCTTAACGTTATTGCGGTTACGGGTGGCCAACCGAGGCCATCCGTTTTGGTGAAAGCTGAAAGTTGCCCAACATCAAAAGGAGAAAAATACGGTTATCGGTGGAACAACACCCAAGAAATAGTGAATTTTACCGGTCTGGGTCTGGCCTCACCTGTGGCATGACGGCTACCTTACAAGGCCAGAACACTCAAGGTACCACATTTTTTTGTATATTTTTTTAGTTCTTATTGTTTTTATTTGGTTCATTATTCTTTATTTTCTTGTATTTTTATTAAATTTTCGAATTTTTCAAATCCTAAATTTACAATTTTTGATTTCCAAAAATATATATTGTAATCGAGCCCCTTCGGCGACAAAATTTTTTCTTATTTTCTCGCTCGGTAATTTTTAGCTGTAGTTATTTAGTTACTTTTCTCTTCTCGATCTTTCCTCCTTTCGTTATTGTTTATTGCATAAAAATTAGTACTCCGATTACGGCGGCATTATTCGGTATGATGGGAGGGGAATTGTCATTCTGTGCCGGTGCCATATTTACAGGCTGGGCCTATCACTCCCCATCATCCCCTTGGCAGGACATCCACAGATTCGGAGTGGTGAGTCCAGCGTATGTGTAAAATCCGTAAAATCCACACGGTTTCCCAGTGGCACTTCGGTGGTCTCATACTGTCGAAGTATGATTTGTGGGGATTAGTTGGAGGTCTATCCGGGTAAATAGAGGCCTGGCCTGTTGAAGAGATGTCCCTACCCTCTAATTCGTTGTAGCTGGGCATCGGCCTTTTGGAGTCGATGGCTCATTAAGGGGCCTCTTCAGCAGACTAGGTACTTGTCACTCGGGGAGATCCAGTCGCCACTGGATGGACACATCCGGTTATTATTTATTTTAATACGTTCCTCAAGTTTTGTTCGACAAATTCTGGTTGACGTAATTTAGTTCAGTTTATAGTGTGCTTTTATTTTAATTTTATTTCTATTCCACGGTGTAGGCCAGTAGCACGCAAGCCACTGTTTCCCCACGACCCATGTCGTTACCCTGAGATCTAGCCGGCAAAACATCACCTGTGTGATTAGTTGAAAACTGCGGGTTGGCTGCGAGGCCATCCGTAACACGATGTCACATTCAGCTGGAAAAAGATACCGTTTAACAGTCATCGATAGGTTCACTAGATGGCCTCCATCAATTCCGATGGAGGATATTACAGCAGAATCTGTCACTAGACATCTTATCACAGGATGGAATCAACATTTCGGAGTACCAATAAAAATTACATTGGATTTGGGAAGCCAGTTTGAATTGAGCGAAGTTCTAGGCGTAAAACGTTTAAGAACCACACCATACCATCCAAGCCAATGGGATAATTGAACGTTGGCACAGGACTTTAAAAATTGCAATTAAATGTCATCAAAACGATGACTGGGTAAACTTGGTACCATTGATTTTGTTGGGATTACGAGTATGTCCAACGAGAAGCAGAAAACAGAATCGGAATTCGTTAAAGAGTTTCAGAAAATGATGTCTACTATTCGGTCTACAACAACCACTCATCACGACAACGCGAAAGTTTTTGTGCAAAAGGAACTTTCAAATTGCTCACACGTATTTGTGAGAACGAATAGTGTACGTGGGAATGGTCAAGTTCCATTTCTTGGAAAATTCGTGTTAGAGTGCGAGTCACATTCGATAATCCAAATTTGACTATGATCGGTCAAGAAGTAGCCGAGATCTGAATAAGTATGTATAGGAAGATTTTAATAAGCAAGCACAATAGCAAACGAGTATAACTCCCTGATAGGTTTAACTTAAGCCTTAAGTAATTCCAAATTTCCAAAGTGCACAGCATAATGAAACACAAATATTAACTTGCCCATTTAGAGATTGCCTGAGTAAATTCTTTCCAGAACATAAGAACTACATGAAAACCAAACATACTATAAGATAGGCAAGCGCAAGATCTAATTTACCCACTCTAAATAATTGGAGATTAGTTAAAATCAAACAATATAAGTGGTATACGTTTATTGCTCTCCAGGTACACGGTTTTAATGGGACGACTCTAACAATGTATGCGACATCACCTGGTACCGAATGCACGTTATAAGAAACAAGGGTTCTTACGCTTTATAATTAATTACCATCACCTACATAGTGATAAACAATAAAAGCATTGAATAATCTTTTCCCAGTACATTTTTCAAACCTTAAAGACAATGCCCATTTTCACATGTTGAATAGTGGAACAAGTACATTTGAACCGTATATAGAGAATGGGCTATTCGCACTCTACATCGCATGTTCTATTGGCATATGATATGATCTGAATCAAAATATAATTATAATTATAAAAATTAAAAATAAATGAAAGGTTAATACGCATAACAAAACAAACCAACGCGATGTTAAGATCATTCAAGTGTTGTTCCCCGTAAAATGTTCCACTTGAGAGGTTAAATTATTTGAAATTCATCTGTCAGTTTATTTGTAATTTCATCGCATAAAAGCATACATAATGTTTTTTTATGTTTTTGTTTATTTCATATCAGAATACACCACAGACAGACGTGTTACACCACAAACATATCGTTGTATCATGTGTGCGAATTACCTTGAACGTGTAAAATAAAATTCGTTTCGTTTCCGTTTGATCTCTAAAACTAAAATATTTGCAAATACTAGAAGTAAAACGAAAATAGTTGAGTTGGAAAATGACGGAAGTCTACTTTCACTGTTATGTGGTTACATTTAAGATGTTAAATAGCCAGTCTGCAGCTGTACCATATTAGTTTTTAGCTTTTACCTTTTTCGATTTGTAACTACGATAAGTGTAACAAATTTGCAAAAAAGGTAGAAACTGATCATCATCATCACGTTTCTCGTGCTTTACACGTTACACAAAATATTTAGTCGAAAATGTGTTTTTTATGTTACGTCGGTATACTGTTTTTGTTCGTTCCACTTACCCAGAAAATGAAACCGAAATAAAAGTAAAAACATGAAAAATAAAATGAAAAATTATATTGAAAGTGAAATTGATTAAAACGATGAGAGTTGAACGGACTTGTGTATGCTTCATAAAGCTTAATGATGTTGGAATTTATGTACATTTGTATATTCATTTGTATTATTTTATTAATTTAATGTTAGTTATTCACGTCGGGTTTTTATTAGGTATTTATTCAAGATGTTCCATTTTATCGTATAATGATTTAGTTTAGCGGTAAACCATTTGGCTACTTTTAGTTCAGATAAATTCCGGAGTATTCCCCCATTGTATGGATGTAGCATAACTTTAGAAGTTTTATTTGATCTTTGGTTAAATCGAATGGAATGCTTAAGGAAATGATAGGGTCACAATTGCCGTGATTTTTTATTAGCCCCGATAGATTGTATACAGAGCGGAGTACCCAATTTTCTACGTCAAAACTTATATTTAGCGTGCTATTTTTGCATATATGTAATTAATTTATTTAACTCAAAAATAATATTTTTCACTCAACTTTTTAGTTAAAAATCGATATAAAAATATTTTGCTCTACCTACTGATCGGGCGCCGCTTTCGGGAGCCGATATCCATTTCAATAGAAAATTTGAAAAGGCCTTTGTTTAGTACAACCCTTAAACCATAACAAACTTAACCCTACACCGAGAAAAATGTTTGTATACTATTAACGAAGGAGCAGTCCTTAATATACTAAAGAAGGAATTCTTAAATGGAAAGATAAGTTAATTAATGTAATGAACTATTGTCATTGAGCTATAATATTCTTTAAACCTTGTTTTGATACTTTACGAATATACATTATTTTAACACATTTAGATTAATAGAACTTTTTATAAATATTTAACGTTTTAAGATATTAATTGAACGATGATTATTAATATTTGTTAAGATTTGTCAAAAAAACTTATTAATTACAGATTAATGTTAATTAGTATCACGATAAGTTTTAAACTATGATGTTTAAAACTTTTATTGAGAATAGAAGTTACGTTGAATTGATGAATATTACTTAGCTTTATAAAAATTAATTTTCAATTTATATTTCGTTTGACGAAAAGCGATTCATTAAATTAATTATTTTTCTTTCGGTCATTCAACATTTCTCACCATTTTAAACGTACATAATAAAATATAGTAATACTAATAGTCGTAAAGATAAGGCATTTAAAAATAAAGTATGTACATTGAAATTTCTTGGGGAAAATGGCATTAAATTATAATGTACATAATATTGTTAAAATCAAAATGGAACAAACAACGAACGTAATTTAAAAATTGCTAATTGGAGTTTTTCGAGAAGTTCCTTCATTTAAACTTCGACTCACGGCATGAATCGATAAATATATTTGTCATTAATTAACTCAGAGTAGCTAAGCTCAAAAGCTTTAGATTTAATCGTCACATGAAAAGTAAGTAGAGCGATCATTTAAATGGATTAAAGGTTTTATCCTCAAGTACAGTAAACGTTCCACTTTTTGATAGGATTGCAATAAGATTAAACCAATAAGTTCACCATACACAAATGTGCATGTAAATAACCAGAGTTAGTAATGTCTTACGTATTTTAATTAATTTTTAATTTATCAAAATCCTTCTTGCAAAAAGCATAATAAGTTAATAACATAGACGTTAGCTGAACCGTATACGACATCTCAATATCAATCTGTGTAGGTGGTGTCACTTGAACTATAATAATTATAGTGTTTTTTCGGATGAAAACAAGTAATAGAATACATAAATGTGTATGCTGGCCTTCAATTTGCATATAATTCTGTTTGACATATGCGTTTTTCGTAAACGAAATTTACCTACAAATTATGTATACGAGCAGGGAAAGGGCTATCCGAAAATCGACATGGTAACCTAAAATAAAAAACTTATGTTCGATGTATCTTAAAAGCTGACATAAACCAGATTCTTGGCCAAATAATAATGATAATGATCGTTGAGCAAATCACAATAATCACGGTTTTCTATACTTTCATAATATTTATTAAATTTCTTTACAACATAATACAAAAAATAATTAATTTTCATTAAAGTAATAATTATTCGTTAAGTTTAAAAATATTACTAATACACATTAAAATTCTTTAAACAATTTTAACACGAATTTATGAACGTTAATTAGATTAAATAAACTTCTTCTAAAGAATGAAAAATAATTATATTAACACAAATTTCGTTTATCGAATTACAACGAAGGGAAGGAGAGAGAGAGAGAGAGTAAGTCGAGCAAAATTGTACATTATATCAAAAGTGATCTAGACGCCGAACTGCAAAGTTTAAAAATTGAAACCTAATATATGTATATTTAGGATATTAGTGAATAATATTAAGTGTTTATTAAAGTGTACAGCCAAAACCAACAACAATTAAAAGCCCCGAACAAAGTCTGAAACGCAGATACCAATATGCAACAAACTACAGAAGATTGTGTTGGTTACACTAAAAATCCCATGTTAATTTTTTTCTTTCGCACCACTACTTATTAAACTAGTGCGCGCATTCTATGTACACATATTTTCTAATACAACTATCTATAGTGTAGTTTTTCCTGTATTTGTTGCAATAGCATGGCTTTATATTGTTGTTGGTTTTGGTACAGCTAAATTTTATATATTGATTCTTTTAGTGGATCTTTTAGTGTTTTTATTTGTTACAATAACCGAATGGCTAAATTGCGAGAGCTATTACCAAAACGTAAACGGCATACACATATTAAAGCACCTAGCGAAATTCCTGAAAGTAAGAATACTAAAATGAATTAATTTCAAATTATTTACATAAATTCAACTTTTTAAGCATTAACATCAATATCTACTGATTTGCGGCAATTAATTGAAGAATTAAAATATAATAGGGACGATACAGAAATTGAAGCAATACTATCAAAATGGATGACCACATCGGAATATCGCTTGAAATGTATCAAGACCTTAAGTAAGGATAAGAACGTTGAATCAATAATACGTGAATGGCCAGCATACACACAGGCATATGGACCCAAACTGATTGATATTGATTTTCAATATTTGTATCCTGACATCGATAACATTTTTATAAAATTTGACAGATTCTGCAACAAAATTTTTCCTATTATGGAAGCCAAAATCATAGAACCGATTTCTAAGAAATTGCTAAATGATTTTAAGTTACAAAAATTTGTTACGCCAGGTATAATAAAACATTATTAATCAAACCAATAAAATAATACCAATTTATTATTCAAATATCATTTCAGATGCTAGAACTTGTATAACGCTGTTATTATTGCACGCTTTGATTAAACCTACAAATAAAACTCTAATGAGATGCACCAAGAAACTCATTAAATATACAATAGAAGATTCGCAAAATTCATTCATGGTTTTGTTACAATCCACAAGCGATGTTGACAGATACATTAGTAATCAACTGAGTATAAAATCCAGCCATAAACAACAGTTACGACCATTCATCTTTGTCGTTGGTGAAAATTTTTATTCGCCGAATCAGTTTTTTATTTACTGGGATAATATTAAGTACAAGTTCGCAAGTGCACTTGCTGCATTGGATTGTGTCTTCAAATTATTTCAAGTATTTAATATAAAATACCCTTCGGAAAGTGAACCTGTTTGGCAATTCATACAACGATTTTTATACAAAATTGATACTCCTTTCGACGATGCATTCCCTTCTGTTAATTTACTAATAAAAAAACTTGAAAATGCGCAGATGCAGCAATAGCTTTAAACTAAGCTTTAAATATTTGATGGTTAGATTATAGAATTTTTATTTTGGAATCAGAATTTTTATTTTATAAAATAAATTTGGAATTTAGAATTTTTAATTTATTTTATTATACATTTGTGACTAAATTTATTATAATTAAAACTTTGAATTATTTAAACAAATTAAACAAATAATTAAATCATAAAACATTTTAGAATATTTAAAAAATATTTTTAGTTTGAATATTTCGATTCTCATCATTCAAGGAGAATTACTCCAAACTTATATGGTGGTACACTTATTAATTAAAAGTACACCGATATAAACAATAGTTTTGTTTGTTTGTGCTTTCAAATGATTGTTAGAACGAAATAATAGCCTTATTTTAACGAATTTCAAATTGACGACAATGTGTTTTAAAATTCATAATTGAATATACCGAATATATATTTTATATTTTTATAAAAAAGAAATAAAGACATATTCTGTTTACAAAAAAATTTGTTTAAATTGTGTATTGATGATTAGAAACCCAAGCTGCAAACCTTTTTAGTACTGGAAAAATTCGATTCGCGGTGCAGTATAAAACAAAGAGGATTTTAAACTAACGAAGTTTACTTGTCTTTTTTATAAATAGTTAACGAATGTTACTAATTCTAATTAAATGTTTTTGAAAATCTGGTTAGCATTTAAAAAGTATTCTTTAATGTAATTAATAGTTTTTAAAATAGCTAAACATTTCTAACTAATATGTTTTTAATATAAAGCAAATTCATATCTCTGCATAATCTAAAATAATTAATATTCCTTAATGTAATAAAAAATCATAGCGAGTAAAAAACTATGTAAAAGAACTTTAATTGGATTTATTACACGTTATTGAAGAATTTTTTGATGTGTCACATAACTTCATGATATTAAATTAATTAATAGTTCGTCGGCTGTATATGAACGACGGCTTTGTTAAATGAACGCCAGGATTCGTTATATTTACTCAATTTTTTTTTCGGTGTACAATAAAAATTGAACACGTAGCAAGATGAATTCTTGTTTATAATATGTCAAAATATCAAAATAAATGTCAATTGGTATATCTTTTAAATCGTGATATAGTGACCACTGATAACCATGTCGGCACAATACCCAGCAATATTAATGAACGACCAGTAACGCGATCGCGCAGGAAGTTATCTACACCGGAGGTTAATAATAAACAAGCAGAAGTTATAAATGTGGAGTTACCCCAAGATGATACCGTGGTGAATAACGTCATCAATGTTATTCCACCACCACACGTCATCTTCGACTGCATTTACATCAAATTCGGATTGTTCGCTCTTGCCGATTGCTACAAACCACATTAACTCAATCAGCGTTGTTAAACCAAGACGATTGATTTTTATTAGTAGGATACACTCCTCTGTTACTGATGAACTATTCAAAGGTTTTTTAAATGATAATTTCCAGCTTACAAAGGTTAATGCACTCAGAATGGTTCCAAAGCCTAAAAACGGAGGCCAGTATGAATATGTATCCTATCGTTTCAGTGTTGAAGACGAAATATTTACCACCATATTAAACTCTAAACTTTGGCCGTCTGGTATATTTATTAAAGAGTTTGAATTTGCTCGGAAAAGTAATTAACAATAATTTTAATAAACAAACCACTTGACTGCTAGCAAAGATCTGAAAAATACCACTACCTTCGGCACTAATGGTGTACTCTCTACTATTGTCCATACTGCGGATAAATCATCATATTTAACACAACCAGTAACCTCTACTAAATTAATTGATACACTTTGTGATGTTAATGGCGGATTAATATACTTTTCATGCACCAAAGAATATATAAACGATCATTATCAGAATAGCAATAGTAAACCTAATCATGTTGAAACTCAGACTGAGGAGGAAACAATGTCAACACAATCAGCGAACAAATCATTCCTCAAATGTATAAAAGCTAAGTTACTTCCAAAAAAGGGCGGCAAAACTATCTATCATGAGGATTTCACAAATGGATATGATTTCATTCAACGGATTCCTCCTCAATCATTTGATTATGCCGAACCTCAAATTACCACTTGGATCAAGGGGAATTATTTACCATCTTCTTCTGTTACGATTTGCGCATCTATGCAAGCCAAATTAGACAAATGTCAAATTAAAGGATTCTTAACAAAAAAAAGAACTGAAACTGATAAACAGCTATTCCAAATCTATAAACATGGTTTCAAAGGTATACTTAGTTGAAGGAAAATCCGTTATAGTTGTCTCACATCAAGATAAAACCAACTGCACTGACTTAATCTATGTGTTAGATACATTAAAGTCATATTTACAACATAAGCGGGAATCATTTGTGATCATGCTTGAGATCAATTGCTTTGTAGATAAACTTAAACTGGCTCTGGATTACATCTCCAACTGTTCATGCGTCAATATCAAATGGGTTCTAAATATACCGTTTAACATGTCAACATATTTTGAAAGAGCTTTGTCGTCTCGTTGGATCACTGGTGAGTCTTCCAGATTTTTGAAGTCTGCCATTAAGAACAATGTGCCAGTTTCATCTCCTTCATATTATGCTGATACCAGCGCAGATTCCTACTATAAGAACTCTGTTATGAAAATAAAGTTTTATATCAAACATTCTGACAGTATCATTAAAAGCCACCTCCAACACGCCTCCTCATCTTTATTATCATTGAACATTTTTCGTATTTGACAATCTAAACAACAAATATCTTGAGGAACCTACAATTATTCATCAGTTTGGTTTTGATGGCGATCACTTAGTTAAATATTGTGAATCCACAAACTCTTTTTTGACATCTCAAAGATATATTTTCTGCTCCGCTGGCACTGAAATTATGCTCGATCTCCTGACATATTCAAATTAACAACTCATCTATGCAATAGACAACATCATGCGACCTATCGTTACTGGTGTCCAGGGTGTACCAGGCTGTGGAAAATCTACATGGATCATTAACAAGGCTATGATCTTGTCTTATGTGCCACTAAGGAAGGTCTTGCTGATCTCAAATCTAAAGTTGCCACTCGTTGCATTAAGGAGAAGATTGATTTCAACAAAATTGAACTTAACTATAAAACGATTGCTTCATACCTAATTAATGGAACCCGACATTATGATTCAGTGTTTATTGATGAATATATGATGATACATGTAGGTTATATTGGACTGGTGGCCATGCTCAGTAAATGTTCAAAAATATATCTTCTTGGGGATAAAAATGAAATTCCATTGATTGACAGATTGCACCATGTTAATATTCAATTTTACGATGCTAATAAATTTATTACGAATTCAGATCAGCTAAACATTACATTTAGATGTCCTGTTGATGTTACATTAGCACTAAAAGAATATTATCCTGATATAAACACCAAAAACCCTATAGAGGTATCAATGGGATTCTTCAAATTACCACCTGATATATCATCCTTGCCTGTAATTGATAATACATATTATCTAACTTTTACCAAAGCAGATAAGCGCTTATTAATGGACCAGCTTACCTTACCATCTTCTAGTAAAGTCTTAACTATTCATGAGGCACAAGGATTAACGCCACCAAATGTTATATGCGTCAGAACCAACATTCATCCGATTAAACTTTTCAGTAGTTTACCACACGCAATAGTTGCAATATCGAGGCACACGTGTTCATTTAAATATTTCGCACCTGTATAGCAGATGATTTTTACTCCATTCGTTAGTGATGAAGGCGCGACATTTTAACAACAGTTGTCCTGCTATTCATGAATCACCAAATACTACCAAACCAACTATAAAACCGTGTAAAAATTCAGGCAAAGATGTGAGTACAATCTATTAGCAGAATGTAAATAAAATGGCATCAAAAGCATCCAAATTCTATCAATTTGTTCATCAAACAAACTACCCTATATATGTAATCGGGGAAAGTAATCTCAACCTAGGTATTCATAGTACAGAATACTTTGGGCAGAATTATATTGTTTACAGATGTGATCGCACTCCTGAAATGAGTACGAATGAGTCAGGCGGTGACGTATTGATAGCTGTACATTCAAATCTAGAGAGTTATCCTGTTACATTAGTTCCATCACGACTTGAGCAGATTTGTGCGAAGATAAAAATAGGCAAACGATATCTATTTATATATACAGTGTATATACCGCCTCGCTCAAATTGCGACTGCTATGCCAGCTGCATCGATGCGATTGATGAAGTCTTTAAAACATCTAATTCATCGGATCTAGTTGTTATACTGGGCGACTTTAATCTTCCGAATATCAACTGGAAACATGACGTGGAGTTTAACTGCATTCTTCCATATAATATCAATAGCGATGCAGAGTCCCTATTCGTCGATGCCATGCCTGGTTTTAACCTCAATCAAATTAATATGATTGCTAATAACATCAATAAGTTCTGGATCTGGTCTTCACCACTGAGGAGGATGCTTTCAAAGTAACTGAATCAATGAATCCATCTGTTGTAAACGATATCAACCACAAACCTTTGAACATTGTATTTGATACAACCAACTGTAACCTGAAGAAATCTGAGCACCTTCCCATAATAAAATTCAACTTCAAGAAGGCAAATTACGCCAAAATTATTTAGAAGCAGCAAATTGGGATCTAATTTTAAATCTTGACAATGTGAACGAAAATGTTGAAAAATTTTATGACTTCATTCTCCAAGGCTTTCAACTCCATGTGCCTCTTTACAATAAAGCACCGAAAACTCATCCTCCGTGGTTCGATGACCTGCTAACCAACCAGTGATGAATTTGACGTCCATTTCAATTTTAAGTACAGCACCCAAATTCCGGTTCAATGATAAATGGTAATGAGAAATGGTAATGGTTTTATTTTCGACCAGTCATTTACCATTACCATAAAATTTTCGATTCCGGTTCAACAAATGGGTTTTAACCTGGGAAAAATTTAATAAATTACGTTTTTTGGTTCATTGGGCTATATTTTGACAGACATTGTTTTTCTTGCGATGAGCAAACATATCAAAATACATAAAATATAAATATGTATACATATATAATAATATTTATATATATATATATATATACATATATGTATATATATGTATATACTATAAAATGATTGTAAGAAATATTCGAAATAAAATTACAAAATTAATTGAATTTAACTTAGGTAATTCTATTTTCAGTGAACAATTTAAAAAGTTCCGGAAATATTCTGCTACCACAAATTATGGGTGAATTATAATCGTAAATCCTAACTAAAATCGAAAGGAAGCTGTAGTTGACTGAATACCACGCCGCCGTTTATGAATTTTGGAATTTTGGAGAACCACCTATAAAGCGTACGGCTACCATTGCATCGAAAAGTAATATGCACTAAGCGCGGTCCAATATCTCTTAGCGATACACGAAATTAACGATGCCATTGAATCTCTATGTAAAGGGAATTACTATCGTTTTCAAATTATTCAAGGAAACGGATGATCCTAGCTAGAATTTTTGATAAATGGTCGGAATATTTAATGTTTTGTGGAAAATTTGTAGGATTAGCACTGCTGTAAATGATTTGGCATTGTTATCTCCACTTATGTTTCAATATATAATATAACATAAATCTTGATGCTACCGCTATCAAAATAATATTTTTTTAATTGGAAATAACAAAACCAACCAATTCTCATGAAAAAAATGCTTATGGTGTTTTTTGACATTAGTTATGGGTTTTATTTTCTCAGTCATATAACAGGAATCGCTTTTCTGGGTTTTTATACCAATTGCATATTTTCGACTAATAAAACCCATAATGGTAAATTTACCACCGAACCGGAATTTGGCCGCAGGTCTTACCTGGCAAGTATTGAAACAAAAATTAAATCAAACCCTAAAGAATTTTGGAAATACTTTCGATCCAAACGGGAAATCGAGGGATATCCTTCCAATATGACTTATAATAATACCAGCTCCTCGGACGCAAAAGTGATAGCAGACATGTTTGCAATCATTTTTCCAATCAGTCTATAGCCCTTGTGATAATATGGAATACACTGATAAAATTGGCAATAACAATACTTCTATTATTCCACCTGTCATACATGAAGAGAATGTTATATCAGCCTTAAAGGAATTTGGAGATGGATGTGGGCCGGATGATATACTCGCCTTTATATTGAAAAGGTTTGCGAGTAACTTCACAAATCCACTCTGCAAACTTTTCAACCAATCGATAACCACAGCCGTATTTCCTGATAAATGGAAAATATCGAAAATAACACCTATCTTTAAATCGTGTAAGAGGGAGGATGTCTCATGTTATAGAGGAATTTCAACATCTTCGTCAATTCCTAAATTATTTGAGCTGATTGTGTGCAATGCTTTTAAATCTACATTGATACGTCACATCTCTATTTAGCAACACGGGTTCATGCCTGGAAGATCGACATCTACCAATCTGGTCGAATTTACCTACCGTACCGTGTTAAATGAGATAGAAAATCATCATCAAGTAGATGTGTAGCGTATACAGATTTTAGCAAGGCGTTCGACTCTATATTCCACCTCAAAGCACTCCAAAGTCTGCGCGAATTCGGGTTTTCAACAGAATTTATTAATTGGTTCAAATCGTATCTGACAAACCGACTGCAATATGTATTAATTGGGAATGAGAAATCTAATGTTATCAAAGTGACCTCTGGTGTCCCTCAAGGATCGCATATTGGACCTTGGATTTTTATTGTGTTCATCGATAGAATAGCCAAGATAATTAAACACTCAAATTTTCTAATATTTGTTGATGACGTAAATTTTTTTCATACAATTAAACATGAGCATGATGTTGATAAACTGCAGGATGACCTCAACAGACTTAGTGTGTGGTGTGTCCAAAATTCATTACACCTCAATATTAATAAATGTAAAATTATGTCGTTTCATCGGAAAAATATCCAATAACTTCGGCATATAAAATAAATGGCGCGGAAGTTCCTAGAGTACGTGAGATTATTGATCTAGGAGTCACATTTGTTGAAAACGTTAGTTTTAACCGTCATATAGATAATTGTATTGCTAAAGCTAACTCCATGTTTGGCTTTGTCAAGCGGTGGGCTGGGGAATTCACGGATATACATACTACGTGCTTTAGACCACACTACTGAAGTAAAACTTCTAATATATATTTAATATTTATAATATAACATAAAAAAATTATAATATTGAAAAAAAAAAAATTGGTCACCTTGTGCGTTCTCGAGTGTCACCTAGCCGTTTATGTCTGATGTCACAAGAGGTAACCTTGTAACTTGGTAACTTTCTCAAGACTAACTAGTCGTAATAGATAATGTTTATGTATGTGTCACAAAATGGACAAAATAACCATTTTTGAAACCTCTTCGCATTGTAAAAATGGCGTTGAAATATTTTTTATTTCATTTATGTATAACCACAGTACACAATGTGGTTTCATTGAAAATTTGTTTAAGTCGCATTAAAACCTGTACCATAGGCAAACGGGGAAAGAAACGAAGCAAGAATCGGTTTCTGTGATACCTCGTGTGAAATGGAGCTATAATATAGAAAAAATGCATATACAAAATATATCACACGGACGAATTTTGTCCAATTTTTCAATTTTCCAATTTTTCAATTTTCCAATTTACCAGTTTTCCAATTTATCAATTTTCCAATTTTACAAATTTCCAATTTTCATATTTTCATATTTTCATATTTTCATATTTTCATATTTTCATATTTTCATATTTTCATATTTTCATATTTTCATATTTTCATATTTTCATATTTTCATATTTTCATATTTTCATATTTTCATATTTTCATATTTTCATATTTTCATATTTTCATATTTTCATATTTTCATATTTTCATATTTTCATATTTTCATATTTTCATATTTTCATATTTTCATATTTTCATATTTTCATATTTTCATATTTTCATATTTTCATATTTTCATATTTTCATATTTTCATATTTTCATATTTTCATATTTTCATATTTTCATATTTTCATATTTTCATATTTTCATATTTTCATATTTTCATATTTTCATATTTTCATATTTTCATATTTTCATATTTTCATATTTTCATATTTTCATATTTTCATATTTTCATATTTTCATATTTTCATATTTTCATATTTTCATATTTTCATATTTTCATATTTTCATATTTTCATATTTTCATATTTTCATATTTTCATATTTTCATATTTTCATATTTTCATATTTTCATATTTTCATATTTTCATATTTTCATATTTTCATATTTTCATATTTTCATATTTTCATATTTTCATATTTTCATATTTTCATATTTTCATATTTTCATATTTTCATATTTTCATATTTTCATATTTTCATATTTTCATATTTTCATATTTTCATATTTTCATATTTTCATATTTTCATATTTTCATATTTTCATATTTTCATATTTTCATATTTTCATATTTTCATATTTTCATATTTTCATATTTTCATATTTTCATATTTTCATATTTTCATATTTTCATATTTTCATATTTTCATATTTTCATATTTTCATATTTTCATATTTTCATATTTTCATATTTTCATATTTTCATATTTTCATATTTTCATATTTTCATATTTTCATATTTTCATATTTTCATATTTTCATATTTTCATATTTTCATATTTTCATATTTTCATATTTTCATATTTTCATATTTTCATATTTTCATATTTTCATATTTTCATATTTTCATATTTTCATATTTTCATATTTTCATATTTTCATATTTTCATATTTTCATATTTTCATATTTTCATATTTTCATATTTTCATATTTTCATATTTTCATATTTTCATATTTTCATATTTTCATATTTTCATATTTTCATATTTTCATATTTTCATATTTTCATATTTTCATATTTTCATATTTTCATATTTTCATATTTTCATATTTTCATATTTTCATATTTTCATATTTTCATATTTTCATATTTTCATATTTTCATATTTTCATATTTTCATATTTTCATATTTTCATATTTTCATATTTTCATATTTTCATATTTTCATATTTTCATATTTTCATATTTTCATATTTTCATATTTTCATATTTTCATATTTTCATATTTTCATATTTTCATATTTTCATATTTTCATATTTTCATATTTTCATATTTTCATATTTTCATATTTTCATATTTTCATATTTTCATATTTTCATATTTTCATATTTTCATATTTTCATATTTTCATATTTTCATATTTTCATATTTTCATATTTTCATATTTTCATATTTTCATATTTTCATATTTTCATATTTTCATATTTTCATATTTTCATATTTTCATATTTTCATATTTTCATATTTTCATATTTTCATATTTTCATATTTTCATATTTTCATATTTTCATATTTTCATATTTTCATATTTTCATATTTTCATATTTTCATATTTTCATATTTTCATATTTTCATATTTTCATATTTTCATATTTTCATATTTTCATATTTTCATATTTTCATATTTTCATATTTTCATATTTTCATATTTTCATATTTTCATATTTTCATATTTTCATATTTTCATATTTTCATATTTTCATATTTTCATATTTTCATATTTTCATATTTTCATATTTTCATATTTTCATATTTTCATATTTTCATATTTTCATATTTTCATATTTTCATATTTTCATATTTTCATATTTTCATATTTTCATATTTTCATATTTTCATATTTTCATATTTTCATATTTTCATATTTTCATATTTTCATATTTTCATATTTTCATATTTTCATATTTTCATATTTTCATATTTTCATATTTTCATATTTTCATATTTTCATATTTTCATATTTTCATATTTTCATATTTTCATATTTTCATATTTTCATATTTTCATATTTTCATATTTTCATATTTTCATATTTTCATATTTTCATATTTTCATATTTTCATATTTTCATATTTTCATATTTTCATATTTTCATATTTTCATATTTTCATATTTTCATATTTTCATATTTTCATATTTTCATATTTTCATATTTTCATATTTTCATATTTTCATATTTTCATATTTTCATATTTTCATATTTTCATATTTTCATATTTTCATATTTTCATATTTTCATATTTTCATATTTTCATATTTTCATATTTTCATATTTTCATATTTTCATATTTTCATATTTTCATATTTTCATATTTTCATATTTTCATATTTTCATATTTTCATATTTTCATATTTTCATATTTTCATATTTTCATATTTTCATATTTTCATATTTTCATATTTTCATATTTTCATATTTTCATATTTTCATATTTTCATATTTTCATATTTTCATATTTTCATATTTTCATATTTTCATATTTTCATATTTTCATATTTTCATATTTTCATATTTTCATATTTTCATATTTTCATATTTTCATATTTTCATATTTTCATATTTTCATATTTTCATATTTTCATATTTTCATATTTTCATATTTTCATATTTTCATATTTTCATATTTTCATATTTTCATATTTTCATATTTTCATATTTTCATATTTTCATATTTTCATATTTTCATATTTTCATATTTTCATATTTTCATATTTTCATATTTTCATATTTTCATATTTTCATATTTTCATATTTTCATATTTTCATATTTTCATATTTTCATATTTTCATATTTTCATATTTTCATATTTTCATATTTTCATATTTTCATATTTTCATATTTTCATATTTTCATATTTTCATATTTTCATATTTTCATATTTTCATATTTTCATATTTTCATATTTTCATATTTTCATATTTTCATATTTTCATATTTTCATATTTTCATATTTTCATATTTTCATATTTTCATATTTTCATATTTTCATATTTTCATATTTTCATATTTTCATATTTTCATATTTTCATATTTTCATATTTTCATATTTTCATATTTTCATATTTTCATATTTTCATATTTTCATATTTTCATATTTTCATATTTTCATATTTTCATATTTTCATATTTTCATATTTTCATATTTTCATATTTTCATATTTTCATATTTTCATATTTTCATATTTTCATATTTTCATATTTTCATATTTTCATATTTTCATATTTTCATATTTTCATATTTTCATATTTTCATATTTTCATATTTTCATATTTTCATATTTTCATATTTTCATATTTTCATATTTTCATATTTTCATATTTTCATATTTTCATATTTTCATATTTTCATATTTTCATATTTTCATATTTTCATATTTTCATATTTTCATATTTTCATATTTTCATATTTTCATATTTTCATATTTTCATATTTTCATATTTTCATATTTTCATATTTTCATATTTTCATATTTTCATATTTTCATATTTTCATATTTTCATATTTTCATATTTTCATATTTTCATATTTTCATATTTTCATATTTTCATATTTTCATATTTTCATATTTTCATATTTTCATATTTTCATATTTTCATATTTTCATATTTTCATATTTTCATATTTTCATATTTTCATATTTTCATATTTTCATATTTTCATATTTTCATATTTTCATATTTTCATATTTTCATATTTTCATATTTTCATATTTTCATATTTTCATATTTTCATATTTTCATATTTTCATATTTTCATATTTTCATATTTTCATATTTTCATATTTTCATATTTTCATATTTTCATATTTTCATATTTTCATATTTTCATATTTTCATATTTTCATATTTTCATATTTTCATATTTTCATATTTTCATATTTTCATATTTTCATATTTTCATATTTTCATATTTTCATATTTTCATATTTTCATATTTTCATATTTTCATATTTTCATATTTTCATATTTTCATATTTTCATATTTTCATATTTTCATATTTTCATATTTTCATATTTTCATATTTTCATATTTTCATATTTTCATATTTTCATATTTTCATATTTTCATATTTTCATATTTTCATATTTTCATATTTTCATATTTTCATATTTTCATATTTTCATATTTTCATATTTTCATATTTTCATATTTTCATATTTTCATATTTTCATATTTTCATATTTTCATATTTTCATATTTTCATATTTTCATATTTTCATATTTTCATATTTTCATATTTTCATATTTTCATATTTTCATATTTTCATATTTTCATATTTTCATATTTTCATATTTTCATATTTTCATATTTTCATATTTTCATATTTTCATATTTTCATATTTTCATATTTTCATATTTTCATATTTTCATATTTTCATATTTTCATATTTTCATATTTTCATATTTTCATATTTTCATATTTTCATATTTTCATATTTTCATATTTTCATATTTTCATATTTTCATATTTTCATATTTTCATATTTTCATATTTTCATATTTTCATATTTTCATATTTTCATATTTTCATATTTTCATATTTTCATATTTTCATATTTTCATATTTTCATATTTTCATATTTTCATATTTTCATATTTTCATATTTTCATATTTTCATATTTTCATATTTTCATATTTTCATATTTTCATATTTTCATATTTTCATATTTTCATATTTTCATATTTTCATATTTTCATATTTTCATATTTTCATATTTTCATATTTTCATATTTTCATATTTTCATATTTTCATATTTTCATATTTTCATATTTTCATATTTTCATATTTTCATATTTTCATATTTTCATATTTTCATATTTTCATATTTTCATATTTTCATATTTTCATATTTTCATATTTTCATATTTTCATATTTTCATATTTTCATATTTTCATATTTTCATATTTTCATATTTTCATATTTTCATATTTTCATATTTTCATATTTTCATATTTTCATATTTTCATATTTTCATATTTTCATATTTTCATATTTTCATATTTTCATATTTTCATATTTTCATATTTTCATATTTTCATATTTTCATATTTTCATATTTTCATATTTTCATATTTTCATATTTTCATATTTTCATATTTTCATATTTTCATATTTTCATATTTTCATATTTTCATATTTTCATATTTTCATATTTTCATATTTTCATATTTTCATATTTTCATATTTTCATATTTTCATATTTTCATATTTTCATATTTTCATATTTTCATATTTTCATATTTTCATATTTTCATATTTTCATATTTTCATATTTTCATATTTTCATATTTTCATATTTTCATATTTTCATATTTTCATATTTTCATATTTTCATATTTTCATATTTTCATATTTTCATATTTTCATATTTTCATATTTTCATATTTTCATATTTTCATATTTTCATATTTTCATATTTTCATATTTTCATATTTTCATATTTTCATATTTTCATATTTTCATATTTTCATATTTTCATATTTTCATATTTTCATATTTTCATATTTTCATATTTTCATATTTTCATATTTTCATATTTTCATATTTTCATATTTTCATATTTTCATATTTTCATATTTTCATATTTTCATATTTTCATATTTTCATATTTTCATATTTTCATATTTTCATATTTTCATATTTTCATATTTTCATATTTTCATATTTTCATATTTTCATATTTTCATATTTTCATATTTTCATATTTTCATATTTTCATATTTTCATATTTTCATATTTTCATATTTTCATATTTTCATATTTTCATATTTTCATATTTTCATATTTTCATATTTTCATATTTTCATATTTTCATATTTTCATATTTTCATATTTTCATATTTTCATATTTTCATATTTTCATATTTTCATATTTTCATATTTTCATATTTTCATATTTTCATATTTTCATATTTTCATATTTTCATATTTTCATATTTTCATATTTTCATATTTTCATATTTTCATATTTTCATATTTTCATATTTTCATATTTTCATATTTTCATATTTTCATATTTTCATATTTTCATATTTTCATATTTTCATATTTTCATATTTTCATATTTTCATATTTTCATATTTTCATATTTTCATATTTTCATATTTTCATATTTTCATATTTTCATATTTTCATATTTTCATATTTTCATATTTTCATATTTTCATATTTTCCAATTTTTCAATGTTCGATTTTCCATTTACCTGTTTTCTAATTTTCTGATTTTCCAATTTTAAAATTTTCCAATTTTCCAATTTACAAATTTTCAAATTTTCCATTTACCAATTTTCCAATTTTCCTATTTTCTTATTTTCCAATTTTTTTAACCAATTATTAAAATAAAATTGTATCAACTAATGTTCCACCTAGGGATTTATGAATTGTCATGGCACATCCTGATAGTAAAGGAAAATGATTTCGTTTTCGTTTATTGTTGTTGTTATGTATTGTTATTGTTTCGTTCGCCTCGTTCGATTACACTTTTCGTAACGCTTTTGCCAGCTTAGTCCCCAAGTCAAGCGTACCTAAAGAAGTTTTACTTCAAAAAAATTTCTTATATTCCTGTTGAAAAAAACTGGCTGGAATTATGATTACAACATACCATTTTACGAAAATGTTGCTCGCTTACCTCCTTACTCTGCAAGGTAACCAAGCGCACATTTTAGTGGAAAAAAATATTCGATATAATTTCTTGTAGATGCTAGAAAACCGTACGTTCAACTTTTATTATTTTTTTTAATCATAGCAGACGTATGTGCAACTTTGATTCATTTTATTATGTTTACAAACAACTGACATTTCTCAATGACTTTTCAATTTGTGTTAATTTGTCGCCCTTTGATGTACATACATAACATATATGAATAATGAAACAATTTTGAGTTTAATAAACAAATATTTGTAGATTAAAATATTTTAAAATGATTTGAAGTATTGACTAATCTATTATCTATTTTAATTTCTAAAAATGTTAAATTCCCAAATAAATAGATCCATAATATATTAAAGAGTTAACAAATAAATATTTAGTAAAAGTATATAAATCAAGGCGAATTCGTGTTACTCAATAAAAATTACAAATAATTATAAAGAAATTTGTTTCATTCTTGCTAGAAAAATAAAAATTCGCGTTCAAAACAATGAATATCTTTTTATAAGTAGCCTCCTATGTACTGACTGATAAAATTTTGTCTAAATTTAGTTAGTTTTCATGTGGGTTGCATGCACAAAATTTGTATAGCAGTTTTGGCTGCATACATACTTACTGCATACTAGATTTAATCGAAAAAAATTAAATAGAATATTATTTTTAACTAAAATGTGCGCTTGGTTCCTATACAGTATAGGAACCATGCGCAGATTTTAGCGAAAAAAAAATTCGATATAATTTCTTGTAGTTGCTAGAAAAACGTAAGTTGAACTTTTAATATTTTTTAAATCATAGCAGACGTATGTGCAACTTTGATTCATTTTATTATGTTTGACATTTCACAATGGCTTTTCAATTTGTGGTAATTTATTTGTTTGTTTTACATTTGGAATAATGAAATAATGTTGAGTTCAATAAACAAATATGTATTTGTATTTTAAAATTGTTTTGAAGCCTTTAAATATATACGTATCCGGTATTGATTAATTTATTACCTAGATTATTTTCTAAATATTAAAATACCCAAATAAATCGATCCTCGCATATATTAAAATATTAATAAATAAATTTATAGTAAAACTATATAAATCAAGGC
This sequence comes from Nephrotoma flavescens, assembly GCA_932526605.1. Classification (NCBI taxonomy): domain Eukaryota; kingdom Metazoa; phylum Arthropoda; class Insecta; order Diptera; family Tipulidae; genus Nephrotoma; species Nephrotoma flavescens. The sequence goes on along the minus strand of OW052220.1, from coordinate 189,177,237 downwards.
GAATTGGTGTTTCTCGTTCTTCAATAAAAATTATAAATAATTATAAAGAAATTTGTTTGATTGTTGCTAAATAAAAAAAATTGCTTTCAAAATAATGAATATTTTTTTATAAGTACCCTCCTATGTACTGATAAAATTTTGTCTAAATTTATTTAGCTTTTTTACGGGTTGCATGCACAAAATTTGTATAGCAGTTTGGTTGCATTCATTTATTTTTATTTAATCGAAAAAAAAATTATATCTAGTTTTTTTTTCGCTAAAATCTGCGCATGGTTCCTATACTGATCATTAAAAGTTTGTTTTATGGATGCATTTATATTTATGGTATTGTAGGTGCGGTATGTTGTACCATCACTTCGAATCGAAAAAGGTCGAATCGAAAAAGTGAAAGTTGTATCATTGTTGCTTTTCGAAAATGATATAACATACCGCCATTCGATTTTTTTTCGAATTTCGATTCGAAGTGATGGTACAACATACCGCCCCAGTGGCCCTGTTCTGGTTTTCCCCGGGAATAGGGAATTGGGAATTAGTGACGTATTTCTAGCAGTTGGGAATTATTTATTCCCCAAAGTGTATTCTGGCGCTTGGGAATTTTTTTTATTGGGAAAAAATAATTCCATTTTATAGCAGGAGCAATTATTTTTTTAGGGAATTGTAATTCGTACTTTTTCGAATTTCTAAACATTATTTTTTGTAATAAATATATTTTGAAAAATAAATTAAACTTGTATTAAGGTCGCAACATGCGTTTTAGTTTATAAAAAACAAAATAAATAATTTTTCCCCCAAAAAATATTCCCAGTCTACCAGAATATACATTTGGGAACGGGGAATAAATGGAATTATTGCAATTTGTAATTACAGCAAAATATTTCCCCAATTCCCTATTCCCTGGGAAAGCCAGAATAGGGCCACAGGTGTGCAAGTAGAAACTCGGCTCTGAAGTTGGTTGCATTAAAATATAATTGAACGCATCCAAATCTCCCGCCATTTTGGATATATGTAGCTAACTACAGACACATTACTAGTTTCGTAACCATAATTTCGGGGTCATGGAGTCAATTCGCCTTCCGTGAAATAATGAAAATGAATTTGTTTTTTCATTAGCAATCGAGTAGGTTTGCATTCCCCAAAAGAAATTTTGATTTCACACAGTACAAATTAAAATTACGTGTGAATAATTCAAACTACTAGATTGCCAATGAAAAAAACTTTTTAAATTCATTATTTCGCGGAATGCGACTTGATCGGGACCCCTATGATTTCCTAATGGTATTATGATACTGGCTTTTTCTCCGACATTTTCAGCCGCTAACAAATCCAATGGAAGGGAGAAAAATTATAGGTATACATAATTTTAATGAAAGTGAGTGTTTACACAGAAGCCATGATAAAAAAAAAAGAAATGTCAGAAAAAAGTTCTAGCTCAATATTTTTTAGCAGTTAATCGAGCAAGAAGAATTAAATTTTCATTCTTTTTTATGACATAATGATCAATTTTGTACTTTTGATGACGTATTGACATTTTAGTATAGGTGCTATAGATGGTGCAGAATAAAAATTGAAATAACACATAATGATAATATATTATTATATGTTTCAGGCAAGCATTGCAAAATAAGAACGACGAAGATGTTTGGATCTAATTACTAGAATTACAAAGGGGCTAACTCATTTGTATTGATGGCAATTGTGCATGCACATTACAGATTTATTTATGTAGATGTTGGAATCAACGGGCGTATTGGGGACGCGGGGATTTGGTTGAGATCCGATATAAAGAGATATAGAGCGAAAAGTTGTACCTATACTACCGCCGTGCCACTTGCCAGGGATTGAAGTTGACTCGCCATTTGCGTTCGTAACTGATGATGCTTTCCCATTGACGGATTACTAATGAGGCCGGTTCAATTATATCTTGTTATGAAATCTTTCGAGAGTCAAATGAGGCAATCAAGGTGGCTCTAGCAAGTATATGCTTACATAATTATTTAAGAAGAAATGATTTAAAAAATAATAATTCGTTATTAGAAGGCAATTTGAAAACTATTTCGCAAGATATTATTCCGATATAATTTTAAATTTGTAATTTTATAATTTAAAACACAATTGTTTTGATATCTATTCAATTTATTTGAATTAAAAAACTTCTGGGGTTCCATAAAAATTTATTAATTTTTATATTTTCGATTATGAACATGACGTGACAATCCTTCCATACAAATTTTACTTGATCCATGATAAATTTTCGGGTTTTCAAGAGATACACATAATTCTTCTATACGCGCTTGTTTAATACTTTTACAAACAGACATCAGCTGTCACATAAAATGTAGTGGTCTACTGCAGTTTCCTCTTTCTTTTTTTACTAGTTTTATTGAATTTTATAGCACTTTTCAGCGGCTGAAAAAGTCGGACAAAAAGCCAGTATCATAGTCATTAATGAGAACACAAGACATACTACAATTTTCTTTGTCTTCTCATTTTGTTTTAAATAGTAATGGAGTAGGCCCTGACAAAAATGTCAAGATTGGCATTTAGTTGACTTATATATTGAGACTAGGGAAAGTATAGAAAACGCTACCAGTGGCCCTATTCTGTCTTTCTCTGGGAACAAGGAATTGGGAAAAATATTTTCATATAGCATTTTTGACAAAATTATATTTTTCTGGCTTACTGAAGGAATAAGTTTAGTGCAAAAATTTTCAAAACAAAGTTATTTGAGAAACTGTAGGTGGTAAGACACTGTGGTGGATGAGGTGTGTCGCGGTGGATATGCGTAATCTACAGATACCGAGTGTATCTTAGGTACATGTGCATATCACGTTATCACGATAGGTAGCACTTATAAAGTTAGATCACAACACTGCACTTTCACCATATGAGTTACGTTATTACCCTACTGCACCGTATGATTTATCTGACTCCAATTTGTATTATTAAATAGATAAACGCACAACAAATTTATTTTTACTTTTATTTTTAATAGATATAAATGTAAAGATTAATAAACTAATTTTATACATAAATTTAATACAATTAGTTTATGGTTTATATTTATATATTTTTATATAAATAAATATTTTTATTATATACAATTACGAAGTTTTATTCTGAGGTGTGCTCAGAAGTACAGCCAATATTTTTCTAACTTAAATTTTTATTCCAAAATTCTAAAAACCGATTTTTAATACAATTATAATATCGGTTAACGTATCATCATCATCGTACACATATAAACTCAAATTTAATAGAAGAGCAATACATACTAGCTCATTGCTACGATATAAAACGAAACAAGTGTTTTACCGATGCTTGCATTACAAATTGCACAAATCATATTTTCTCTCAATACGCAAATAATTACATATGTACTCGTAGAATATCGTTCGATTAAAATCATTTGCTAATCATCATTACCATAATTTAGGGTGCAGCTGGGGATGGTTGGTATCCTACTATTTGAAGCGACGTTTATAGTGTCATGAACGTGGTCACTATAATACTCACCCCGCAGATAAAGTCTTATCGATTCAAAAATCTTCGTATGGTTGACGTAGAGAAGAAAAATTTGACAATTCGTAACTAATTTTTAAACATTACCTGTCGCTGGCTAGATGAACAAACAGATGGAGGCATTATTTTAATTTCGTCTGTCGTGTATGCCGGCTTAAGTCTATCGATTGAGATTGATACGTTCTTTCCATTATAATCCACAACGAAATGTTTGCTAAATCTACGCTGGACCGTAAAAGGACCTTCGTAGGGTGGCATTAATCCGGTTTTTACTTTATCTATTCTGACAAAAACCTTATCGCAGTCCTTTAAATTTTGTGGTATGTAAATATTGTCTTGAATGTTATTTCGTGTGTTCATTGGGACGATGTTACGCATTGATTCTCTTAATTGTTCTACCAAAGATGTAGGATCGGTTGAAGATGCCGGATCGGATTGGATTACTAATTCTCCTGGTACTCTTAGCGGTTGCCCGTAAACAAGTTCTGCTGGAGTACAACCAAGATCATTTTTGATCGATGTTCTTATTCCCAGGAGAATAAATGGTAATTCATCACTCCAGTTTAAAGTGTTTGATCTGGCATACAAGGACGATTTTAAATGACGGTGCAGACGTTCCACCATCCCATTTGCCTGAGGGTGGTACGTTGTCGTTCTAATCCTCAGCGAACCTAATAGCCCTAGGAATTCTCTGAAAAGATTGCTTTCAAATTGACTTCCTTGGTCAGTTGTGATTTCTGATGGGACACCGAATCTTGAGACGTATGTGTTCACGAAAGCTTTCACTATTGTTGATGTTCTCATGTCCGTTAGTGGTATCGCTTCCGGCCATCGTGTAAACCGGTCTATTATTGTGAGAATGAACGTATTACCATTAGATGGAGGTAACGGGCCGACGAGATCAATGTGTATATGGTTGAACCTTCCAGACGGGATGTCAAAACGTCCGTGTTCTGATCTAGTATGTCTATTGACTTTAGATTTCTGGCAAGGAATGCAAGCTTTGGACCAATATCCCGTATCGACGTTCATACTTGGCCAAAAATACTTTGATGCTATCAATTTTCGTGTTGCTCGTACTCCTGGATGCGACAAGCCGTGTAATTTTTCAAAAACACTTTCACGCATTGCGCTAGGAATGTAAGGGCGCTTGATTGGAGTCGATGATTCACACCAAATTGATAAACCTGAAGCAAATTCCGGGATTTGTTCCAATTTATATTTCGAGCTCATCGACTGTGATGATTTGTTTATTAAGGTTTTTAGTTCATCGTCTGTATTTTGTAATGAAACTAATTTGTTAAGATCAATAGCTGTGTGAAAAATAGTTGACAATTGAGGTTCTTCGGTACGAGACAGTGTATCAGCTACGACGTTGCTTTCACCTTTAACATACCTTATGTCAGTTGTAAATTGTGAAATATAATCGAGCTGACGACTTTGACGTGGGCTTCTTTCCGATTTAGACGCAATCGCTGTAGTGAGCGGTTTGTGGTCTGTATTGATCGAAAATATTCTGCCTTCTACAAAACATCTGAAATGTTTAATGGCACAATAAATTGCTAGTAACTCTCGGTCAAAAGCGGAGTACCTCTGTTCGGTAGGAGAAAGCTTTTTAGAGAAGAAACTAAGTGGCTCCCAATTTTCACCATTACGTTGTTCTAGTACAGCACCTATAGCAATACCAGAAGCATCAGTGTTGATGCGTAGTGTTCCATGATCCATAGGATGTGCAAGGAGAGTCGCCTGAGCGAGGGCAAATTTGGTATTATTTAAAGACGCCTCACATTCAGGTGGCCATGTGAATGGGTTATTTTTAGTCACCTTGCCAAGCTTGCTTAGATGATTGTGTATTGGTGCGATTTGTTCAGCTAAGTGGGGGATGAAACGATGGTAATAATTGACCATGCCCACGAAACGCTGCACCTGCCGAATTGAAGTGGGTTGGGGAAAAGATTGTATAGCTGCAATTCGATCTGCGGATGGTTTGATACCATCTTTAGTGATTTGATGGCTGAGGAAATTAAGGGATGTTGCTCCAAATTCACACTTGGAAGGCTTGATTGTTAAACCAAATTCTGTTAGTCTAGTGAATAAAGAATTGAGGTGTTCTTGATGTTCTGATATGTTTCTGCTACCTACCAAAATATCGTCGATGTAGACGTAAACGAAATCTAAACCTTTTGTAACTTCGTCCATAAGACGTTGAAAGGTTTGAGCGGCGTTTCGTAGTCCGTAGGGCATCCTAGTGAACTCAAAGAGCCCAAACGGTACAGTAATGGCTGTTTTGTAAATATCTTGTGAGTCCACGGGTATTTGGTGGTAAGCTCGAACAAGGTCTATTTTCGAGAAAACAGTGCAATTTCTAAGATTAAGAGAAAAATTGTGAATATGTGGTAAAGGATACCTATCCGGTACCGTGATAGCGTTCAATCGGCGGTAATCTCCGCAGGGGCGCCAGTCGTTGCTGTCACGCTTAGGCACTAAATGCAAAGGTGAAGCAGCGCTGGATGAACTTTGTCTACACAAACCGAGTTGCAACATATGTTCAAACTCAGTTTTTGCAATTTTATGTTTTGCTGGATCCAATCTTCTCGGTCTCGAAAAAGGTAAATGACCTTCGGTGACAATTCGATGCACTACGTTATGTTTAACTGGTAGGTCATATCTATGTTCTTGTGTTAGATTTGGGTAGTTGCGCAGAATTTCGGCGTAAGGTTCTTCAACCGCGAATAATCGTGATACTGATCCAGTTGGTGTTATAGTGTCCATCGTGTTGACTGAAAGTGACGTGTTTGTGTCCAAGAGTCGTTTATTTCGTAGATCGACAACCAAACCGAACTTTATCAAAAAATCTGCGCCTATTATTGGTCTTGTTACCGAAGCAACAATAAATGGATGTCTAAATGTTCGGCGTAACCCTAGGTCTAATTCTAGTAATCGTGTACCGTAAGTACTAATTATGGTTCCATTAGCTGCATTTAAAGAGTTTTCATTATCTCTGACTAAGTTATTAAAATATAATTTTGGAACTACCGAGATTTCTGCACCAGTGTCAATTAGAAAATGATATTTTGTTTTAGAACATCTAATAATTAAGCGACGATTGACATACGTCCCATTGTTAGTCGCATCTATAATGGGACGATCTAGTTTTCCTTCGGGGGTGGTGCTTGTGAAAAAGTTTGTTTTGTAAATGAGCAACCTTCACATTTTCTTGCTCTCTCTTTAAATTTTCTATGGTACCAACAAATCCAGTCACCACCACGTTGGTGTGACCTAGTGCGCGATCGAAATCGATTAGAAGCTCTACTATTCGATCGTTGCTTTGATCTTTTCCAGTTAACCATATCACTATTAAATTTGGAAGTTAGTAGATCTATAGATTTTTGGAGGCTATTGAGAGTAATTTCTGAGTGATTTTTATTTGATTTAGATTTGGATGATTCTCCAGTAGCGATGGAATTGCAATTGAGATTAGGACGATTGATTTCGAAAATTCTATCTGCAAATTTAAGTAAATCATTGATTTCGTCTTGCTCTCTTATGGCAATTATCGATCTAATAGAGTCGGGTAGTCGACCTAACCATAGAGTTTTTAATAGTTGAGCGTTAACAGCTGCTGAAGTTCCTGCCTTCTCCTCGAGATGATGATAGAAATCAGATGGTGAAAAATCACCCATGTCAGTAGATTTAAGCAGATTTTCAATTCTACTTTGTTCTGATAATGAACGTTTTCTGATAATCTCATCTCGAAGCGCTTCATACCTATTGATTACGGGAGGCTTACGGATTATTCCTGATACGGTAGATATTACATCTATCGGCAGATGAGCAACAGCGTAGTTAAATTTGTTCTCATCACTCGTGATTCGACGGACTTTAAATAATGCCTCGAGTTGTTTGAACCAAAGTTCTGGTAAAGATTTCCAGAATTGTGGTACTGGTACTTCGGCAATATTCACTTTATGTTTTGCTTCCGTCTTCTCTGGCTTATTATCATTATTTTCATCTTCTGAACTTGCCATACTTGATTCGACTAAATTCGCGAGCAAGGAATTATTAGTTTATTTTATAATATGAAATAGAGATGAATCGACTTTTGAAAGAAATTATACCGAAAGGAGAAAGATGAAGTAGCAAATGACGTTAATCGAATAGATGTATGTACAATTTAAAAAAATATATTTTATTCTAATTAAACACTGAACGATTGAGAGAAATATTAGATATTTGTAACAAATTGTAACACTCACCAATATATTAATGTGGTTTAAAGATACCGGATTTATTTTCAATAATATTCAATTCGCCATGAGTCAAGTCCCGTTTCCTCTTCTTTACAGTTTTTTTTTATGAAATTACTAAAATAAAGATTTAGAGAAAAAAAATAATATTAAAGAATGTGATAAAATTTAAATTAAATTATTTAAGATGAACGACTACAGTAACTTTTATTTTGTTTTTAAAGCTGAATATTACTAGCTGGAAGGCTGGTTGACCACGTTGCTGAACGACCTTCGTACCGCTGGTTGACCACGTTGCTGAACGACCTTTATAGATGTTTCCTTATACCGTTAATATGGCACAACAGAATATGTCCTTATGAAATACAGCACACGTGTTTTCCGTCAGTTTTTCTTTATAAATTCCGTTCCGGCTGCTACTGCTGGCACTGGTTTGTTTTTTTTAATTCGCATTCGAATATTTGTTAGCGAAAAATGGTTTATTTTAAAGATGTAACTGCATTCGAATGCGTCTCGATATACTTCGTAATTTGGCGTTTGGTCGAAACCGGCGAACTACTTTTAACTTTATTCACGGTGTGTTGTGCGTAGTGGTTGTTCGTAATTGGGTTCACCAATGTAGGTGGTAAGACACTGTGGTGGATGAGGTGTGTCGCGGTGGATATGCGTAATCTACAGATACCGAGTGTATCTTAGGTACATGTGCATATCACGTTATCACGATAGGTAGCACTTATAAAGTTAGATCACAACACTGCACTTTCACCATATGAGTTACGTTATTACCCTACTGCACCGTATGATTTATCTGACTCCAATTTGTATTATTAAATAGATAAACGCACAACAAATTTATTTTTACTTTTATTTTTAATAGATATAAATGTAAAGATTAATAAACTAATTTTATACATAAATTTAATACAATTAGTTTATGGTTTATATTTATATATTTTTATATAAATAAATATTTTTATTATATACAATTACGAAGTTTTATTCTGAGGTGTGCTCAGAAGTACAGCCAATATTTTTCTAACTTAAATTTTTATTCCAAAATTCTAAAAACCGATTTTTAATACAATTATAATATCGGTTAACGTATCATCATCATCGTACACATATAAACTCAAATTTAATAGAAGAGCAATACATACTAGCTCATTGCTACGATATAAAACGAAACAAGTGTTTTACCGATGCTTGCATTACAAATTGCACAAATCATATTTTCTCTCAATACGCAAATAATTACATATGTACTCGTAGAATATCGTTCGATTAAAATCATTTGCTAATCATCATTACCATAATTTAGGGTGCAGCTGGGGATGGTTGGTATCCTACTATTTGAAGCGACGTTTATAGTGTCATGAACGTGGTCACTATAAAACTTTTGTTCCACAGAATTTTTATTGGGAAAAATACTTTCCCATTTAACTTTGTTTCGAAAACATTAACACCAAACTTGTTCCCTCAGTAGGCCAGATAAATATAATTTTGACAAAAATGCTATGAAAATATTTTTCCCAATTCCCTATTCCCAGGGAAAGCCAGAATAATGCCACACTGGGGAAAAATGAAGCTTGCTTCAGATACACCCGAGACACTTTTTCCATTTTTAAATTAATAATTTTAATATTTAGTTTTTATATTTTAATGCAACATACAAATAATATTAAACTTTCCAAGATCACTTTTCATAGATAATTCATAGAAGGGCCCGAATAAACTCTTTCGTAGTAATAAATTTTGGAAGGAAGTTCTATGTATTATGTCGATCAGCCCACACCCTGTTGTAATAAATTTTTGGGTACAAATTTCTTTCATAGGAATGAAGTTCGATACTTTTTGATCGATTTTTGTGGGTGTGGGCTGTTGTAATAAATTCTTGGGTACCTATTTTTGCATAGAAAGGTAATTCGACGCAGAATGATCGATTTTTGTGGGTGTGGGCTATTGTAATAAAGTCAGGGATACCTATTTGAGTGTTATTACCTATACAGAGAAATGTAGTTTTAAAGAGCTGCACTTTTTAGTGGCCATTTTTGGCAATTGAACTATTCCAATATATTGTAATTTGTTTAATAAAAACTTCTTGTATCAACCAGTACAATACAATGATGATGTCGATAAGCAACAATTACGTCATTGCATTCTAACTGTTTTTGAATGAAAAGAAAATGCTGCTCAAGCTATGGAATTGATTAATTCGACTTTGAGTGAACATTCTGTGAGTCATTCAACAGTAAAGAAGTATGTATTTTGCAAGATTTCGTGATGGTAATTTTAGTCTTGAGGACGATCCACGTTCAGGCGCAGTAAAACAATTTGAAGATGAAGAACTTAAAGTTTTACTGGATGAAAATCCGTGTCAAACTCAAAAAGAGCTTGTAAAACAGTTAAGAGTTACTCACCTAAGCAATATCACTTCGATTGCATGGAATGGAAAAAATACAGTAGGAAGGCAAATAGGTATGAGGAACCAAGCTGACTGAAGAAAACAAAATCCGAAGAGTTGACATCAGTACGAATTTGGTTCAAAATTCGGTACAAAAAAAATAATTTTTTGTACAAAATCATTACGGGTGAGTTTGAAAAAGTGGACTTTGTACGATAATCCTAAACGCAAAAAAACATAGGTTCATCCAGGCCATCAACATCAGTAGCAAAAATGAATATTCATGCCAAGAAAGTGTTACTGTGTATCTGGTGGAATTTTAAAGGAGTCATTTACTACGAGCTTCAGGAACCTGGTCAAACTGTTACAGCTAAACGTTATCAGGCCCAAATGGAAGTCATCTTCTCGAGCGGTTCAATAAAAATTAAAAATGTGCAAATATGGCTCGGACTATTTTCCTTCGAAACCACCAAGTTTCTATTGCGAAGGCATTCATCGTCTACCTGATAAATGTCAAAAGACTATAGATAGTAATAGCGAATATTTCGATAATTGTTCTTTGTGGCAATTATATTTTCAATAAGGTTGAATTTGACCAAAAAAGTTTCTACTTGCACACCTAATACAAGATACCACCGCAAAGATTGAAATATGGTAAACATTTATAAAATTAAGCAGGGAAAAATGTATTAAATAATTGCTCAAAAACAAAACTAAGTTAAACCTTTGTCAAATTAAAATATGTTTACAAAAAAAAGTTAGCAAAAAACACAGAAATTCTGTTATAGAACAAAACATAAAATACAATTAAAACAATTAGGTCAAATTTGATTTAAATTTTCAAAAGAAATATGTAGTAAAGCTAATAGTTTGAACTGGGCTCTTCCAAGCATTTATCGGGCATGAATTTAATTTTTTATTGTAGGAGAGAATCCTTAACGAATTTCCTAGAAAGATTTCGAAGCAATCGAATGAATCAGACGATAGTACTAATGGTTCGAACTAGCCTCTTCCAAGCATTTGTCGGACATGAATTTAATTTTTTATTATAATGGAAAGCTTGATGAATTTCTTAGACAAATTTCAAAACAATCGTATGGATCAGGTGGGTATTCTAAAGTACTATACAGTTTGACTTGTACGATTGTTTTAAAAATTTGCTTAAGAAGTACGTTAATGAATCTTCTACAATAAAAAATTTAATTCATATCTGACAAATACTCGGAAGAGACCAGCTCGAGTACTTATGGTACTCCCGTTTGACCCATATGATAGTTTAGAAATTCGCCTAGGAAATTCACTAAGGATTCTACGATTCTACTTCAATAAACAATTTAATACATGTCCGGCAAATGCTTGGAAAAGGCCAGCTCAAACCATTAGTATTACCGGCTGACTCATACGATTACTTAGAAGTTTATCTAGGAAGTTCATGAAGGATTCTACTTCAATAAAAAATTAAATTAATATCCGACAAATGCTTGGAAGCTCTCGAACCATTGGTACTACCGTTTGACCCATACGATTGCTTTGAGATTTGTCTAGAAAGTTCATTAAGGATCCTACTACAATAAAAAAAAAAAATTCATTTCCGATGAGTCCAAAGAAGGGGCCAGGTCGAACATTCTCAACAACCGCCTGACGCATGATCAATAAAGTGTTTCACTAACAAAAAGCAAGAGTGCGTCGTAGAGGAAGACCCCGACTGCGCTGGCGTGATGACACCGATTAAGTTTTACGCATATTATAATGTCGAAACTGGAGGACGAAAGCGATGGATCGAGATGGATGGAGGACCATGGTGCAGGGGGCAAAATCCCTTCATGGGCAATGTCTAGGAATTTTTTTAAAGTCTACAACAAAAGATTAAATTAATGTCTGACAAATGGCATATGGATATCAGGTCAGCAGGAAGGCGTTAGTGTTGGTTATTTCCGAGGAAAACAGTATGGATGAATGAATGTGTACGCACATGTGGCCGAGCAAAGAAGAGGCGCGTAGCGCTCAAGCAGTGATGGAGTGCATTGTCGTCAAGGATGGTGTTGAGGTGGAGTGGACCATGGAGAGTAGCTGCAAGGTTGGATGGCACCGGGAGGCACATACGAAGGTGAAGTTGAATTGTTTTGCGTTACACGATCTAACCTACAGAGGCGGAAGTTTGAATCCTGTTCGGGACGAATACGCAGCTCTATTCACAATATGCAAATCGGTTTGAAATTAAAAAGTGAGCTAGTGAATACGACCCCGGATCGAATAGAATACTTTTAGTTACTGGCCTCGAGGTAACCAAGCCATACCAGGATGAATCTCTTTGGATATTATATAAACTCGAAACCATATACTGACCCAAACCATAATAGCTCTATGCATAACAGTTTGAAACTAAAGCTAGAGCTAGTAAATATGACTTCTTGTGTAATAGAACACATTTCGTTACTGTCCTTTGATGCAGCAAGCCATAGATTTTCGACAACACACTGACTCAAACCGACATAGATCTGTTCCCAACATGCAAATCGGTTTGAAATTAAAACTAATACTAGTTAGGGCAAGTTTGTTTTGGAATATAATACATTCCGTTACTGACCTCTGATGTATCTGAACAGATAGGCCAGTTCTTTGTGATTTCCTAACAAAACTTGACCTTATTAATACTACCCAGTCTCGCATAGAATACATTTCGTCGATGGTAATTTATTGAGAATGTTATGGAGAAAAATGTTAGTGATTGCCGAGAATCAACGAGCTGACTCACTTTGCCGCACAGCGCTAAATCAATTCAGTGCTTTTAATTACAACTTTTATTATTTTGACATAATTTTTAATTTTGATTTTAATATTTAAAAATTAAATTTAATTTCTGGGCTAGAATAAAATTTCTAGATTGAACTAAATTGCTATATATTAAATTCTGGGCTGGGATATCTTTGCAGTTTTAGTGCTTCGATATCTAGAAAGCACTTCCAAATTTTCACGAAATAATGAAGATGTTTTGATTGGCTTTGCCGACGCTGACTGGGCGAGTGATCCAATCTAAAGTCAACTAGTGGATATGTACTCGTTCAACGTTTGGTAACGTAGTCAATTGGGGAATCAAAAATCAAGGTCTAATAACACTCCCAACGTGTGAGGCGGAATTTATTGCTGCTTGTACAGTAGTGGGCGAAGCATTGTGGAAGAAAAAGCAAATCGGAACATACCAGTTCATAGGATCAGTTGGCTGATATTTTCACAAAAGCATTGGACTTCGTCACCGGAGACATTCATCCGAACATATTAGTGTGTGGTCTGTCGGAAGACGTGCTAGTTGTTTTTATAAACCGTTCTGTGTGTAATGTAGAAATAAAACACATGTATATTTTCTGATATAATAAACTTATAACGTCTATTAGTAAATTGTGTTTTATTAAAATATATGTGATTATAAAAATGTAATCACATGCAGTGAATTTTCGTACATTTCTGATAGTTAAAAGAGCATTCAATTATAAAGTCCAGCTCCAGTTCAAACATACGAGCATGAAGTTTCTGGCAACTTTCTGGCAAACCTAATAAATCCTATTAAACTTCTAACAAACGTTATAAATGTAAATAAATCCTGACAAATGCAAATTGACTCATGATGCAATCTAATATTTAAATTTAATTTACAGATGTTTTGTAGACCACAATCTGAGTTGAATTTCAAAAACAAATAATCTAATTACTCGAGACTACCAAAAACAAATTTACTATCAATATCGAGTAAAAAATTAATTAACGTTAAGGTAAAATTAAGATGATTAATAATATCATTAAACAATGAATTATTAATGCCATTTAGGAAAGTTAACACAAACAGCCACCATAAACAAATTAACCATAAAGGTCTAGGCAAACAAAAACACACTTTAGGTTTTGGAAATACAGAGAAGGGGTGCGGCCACGTGGCTTCAAATAAGACAGATATTGCTTCAAATGACGTCACTAACAGCTTGTTAATTACCATTTACTAAAGTTTACACGAACAGCCACCATACACAAATTAACCATAAAGGTCTAGGCAAACAAAAACACACTTTAGGTTTTGGAAATACAGAGAAGGGGAGCGGCCACGTGGCTTCAAATAAGACAGATATTGCTTCAAATGACGTCACTAACAGCTTGTTAATTACTATTTACTAAAGTTTACACGAACAGCCACTATATACAAATTAACCATAAAGGTCTAGGCAAACAAAAACACACTTTAGGTTTTGGAAATACAGAGAAGGGGAGCGGCCACGTGGCTTCAAATAAGACAGATACTGCTTCGAATGACGTCACTAACAGCTTGTTAATTACCATTTACTAAAGTTTACACGAACAGCCACCATATACAAATTAACCATAAAGGTCTAGGCAAACAAAAACACACTTTAGGTTTTGGAAATACAGAGAAGGGGAGCGGCCACGTGGCTGCAAATAAGACAGATATTGCTTCAAATGACGTCACTAACATCTTGTTAATTACCATTTACTAAAGTTTACACGAACAGCCACTATATACAAATTAACCATAAAGGTCTAGGCAAACAAAAACACACTTTAGGTTTTGGAAATACAGAGAAGGGGAGCGGCCACGTGGCTTCAAATAAGACAGATACTGCTTCGAATGACGTCACTAACAGCTTGTTAATTACCATTTACTAAAGTTTACACGAACAGCCACCATATACAAATTAACCATAAAGGTCTAGGCAAACAAAAACACACTTTAGGTTTTGGAAATACAGAGAAGGGGAGCGGCCACGTGGCTTCAAATAAGACAGATACTGCTTCGAATGACGTCACTAACAGCTTGTTAATTACCATTTACTAAAGTTTACACGAATAGCCACTATATACAAATTAACCATAAAGGTCTAGGCAAACAAAAACACACTGTAGGTTTTGGAAATACAGAGAAGGGGAGCGGCCACGTGGCTTCAAATAAGACAGATACTGCTTCGAATGACGTCACTAACAGCTTGTTAATTACCATTTACTAAAGTTTACACGAACAGCCACCATATACAAATTAACCATAAAGGTCTAGGCAAACAAAACCACACTTTAGGTTTTGGAAATACAGAGAAGGGGAGCGGCCACGTGGCTTCAAATAAGACAGATACTGCTTCGAATGACGTCACTAACAGCTTGTTAATTACCATTTACTAAAGTTTACACGAACAGCCACTATATACAAATTAACCATAAAGGTCTAGGCAAACAAAAACACACTTTAGGTTTTGGAAATACAGAGAAGGGGAGCGGCCACGTGGCTGCAAATAAGACAGATATTGCTTCAAATGACGTCACTAACAGCTTGTTAATTACCATTTACTAAAGTTTACACGAACAGCCACCATATACAAATTAACCATAAAGGTCTAGACAAACAAAAACACACTTTAGGTTTTGGAAATACAGAGAAGGAAAGCGGCCACGTGGCTGCAAATAAGACAGATATTGCTTCAAATGACGTCACTAACAGCTTGTTAATTACCATTTACTAAAGTTTACACGAACAGCCACCATATACAAATTAACCATAAAGGTCTAGACAAACAAAAACACACTTTAGGTTTTGGAAATACAGAGAAGGAAAGCGGCCACGTGGCTGCAAATAAGACAGATATTGCTTCAAATGACGTCACTAACAGCTTGTTAATTACCATTTACTAAAGTTTACACGAACAGCCACCATACACAAATTAACCATAAAGGTCTAGGCAAACAAAAACACACTTTAGGTTTTGGAAATACAGAGAAGGAGAGCGGCCACGTGGCTTCAAATAAGACAGATATTGCTTCAAATGACGTCACTAACAGCTTGTTAATTACCATTTACTAAAGTTTACACGAACAGCCACCATATACAAATTAACCATAAAGGTCTAGGCAAACAAAAACACACTTTAGGTTTTGGAAATACAGAGAAGGGGAGCGGCCACGTGGCTTCAAATAAGACAGATACTGCTTCGAATGACGTCACTAACAGCTTGTTAATTACCATTTACTAAAGATTACACGAACAGCCACCATATACAAATTAACCATAAAGGTCTAGGCAAACAAAAACACACTTTAGGTTTTGGAAATACAGAGAAGGGGAGCGGCCACGTGGCTGCAAATAAGACAGATATTGCTTCAAATGACGTCACTAACAGCTTGTTAATTACCATTTACTAAAGTTTACACGAACAGCCACCATACACAAATTAACCATAAAGGTCTAGGCAAACAAAAACACACTTTAGGTTTTGGAAATACAGAGAAGGGGAGCGGCCACGTGGCTTCAAATAAGACAGATATTGCTTCAAATGACGTCACTAACAGCTTGTTAATTACCATTTACTAAAGTTTACACGAACAGCCACCATATACAAATTAACCATAAAGGTCTAGGCAAACAAAAACACACTTTAGGTTTTGGAAATACAGAGAAGAGGAGCGGCCACGTGGCTTCAAATAAGACAGATACTGCTTCAAATGACGTCACTAACAGCTTGTTAATTACCATTTACTAAAGTTTACACGAACAGCCACCATATACAAATTAACCATAAAGGTCTAGGCAAACAAAAACACACTTTAGGTTTTGGAAATACAGAGAAGGGGAGCGGCCACGTGGCTTCAAATAAGACAGATACTGCTTCGAATGACGTCACTAACAGCTTGTTAATTACCATTTACTAAAGTTTACACGAACAGCCACCATATACAAATTAACCATAAAGGTCTAGGCAAACAAAAACACACTTTAGGTTTTGGAAATACAGAGAAGGGGAGCGGCCACGTGGCTTCAAATAAGACAGATACTGCTTCGAATGACGTCACTAACAGCTTGTTAATTATCATTTACTAAAGTTTACACGATCAACCACCATACACAACTTAACCATAAAAGTCTAGGCAAACAAAGACACACTTTAGGTTTTGGAAATACAGAGAAGGGGAGCGGCCACGTGGCTTCAAATAAGACAGATATTGCTTGAAATGACGTCACTAACAGCTTGTTAATTACCATTTACTAAAGTTTACACGAACAGCCACCATATACAAATTAACCATAAAGGTCTAGGCAAACAAAAACACACTTTAGGTTTTGGAAATACAGAGAAGGGGAGCGGCCAAGTGGCTTCAAATAAGACAGATACTGCTTCGAATGACGTCACTAACAGCTTGTTAATTACCATTTACTAAAGTTTACACGAACAGCCACCATATACAAATTAACCATAAAGGTCTAGGCAAACAAAACCACACTTTAGGTTTTGGAAATACAGAGAAGGGGAGCGGCCACGTGGCTTCAAATAAGACAGATACTGCTTCGAATGACGTCACTAACAGCTTGTTAATTACCATTTACTAAAGTTTACACGAACAGCCACTATATACAAATTAACCATAAAGGTCTAGGCAAACAAAAACACACTTTAGGTTTTGGAAATACAGAGAAGGGGAGCGGCCACGTGGCTTCAAATAAGACAGATACTGCTTCGAATGACGTCACTAACAGCTTGTTAATTACCATTTACTAAAGATTACACGAACAGCCACCATATACAAATTAACCATAAAGGTCTAGGCAAACAAAAACACACTTTAGGTTTTGGAAATACAGAGAAGGGGAGCGGCCACGTGGCTGCAAATAAGACAGATATTGCTTCAAATGACGTCACTAACAGCTTGTTAATTACCAATTACTAAAGTTTACACGAACAGCCACCATATACAAATTAACCATAAAGGTCTAGGCAAACAAAACCACACTTTAGGTTTTGGAAATACAGAGAAGGGGTGCGGCCACGTGGCTTCAAATAAGACAGATATTGCTTCAAATGACGTCACTAACAGCTTGTTAATTACCATTTACTAAAGTTTACACGAACAGCCACCATACACAAATTAACCATAAAGGTCTAGGCAAACAAAAACACACTTTAGGTTTTGGAAATACAGAGAAGGGGAGCGGCCACGTGGCTTCAAATAAGACAGATATTGCTTCAAATGACGTCACTAACAGCTTGTTAATTACCATTTACTAAAGTTTACACGAACAGCCACCATATACAAATTAACCATAAAGGTCTAGGCAAACAAAAACACACTTTAGGTTTTGGAAATACAGAGAAGAGGAGCGGCCACGTGGCTTCAAATAAGACAGATACTGCTTCAAATGACGTCACTAACAGCTTGTTAATTACCATTTACTAAAGTTTACACGAACAGCCACCATATACAAATTAACCATAAAGGTCTAGGCAAACAAAAACACACTTTAGGTTTTGGAAATACAGAGAAGGGGAGCGGCCACGTGGCTTCAAATAAGACAGATACTGCTTCGAATGACGTCACTAACAGCTTGTTAATTACCATTTACTAAAGTTTACACGAACAGCCACCATATACAAATTAACCATAAAGGTCTAGGCAAACAAAAACACACTTTAGGTTTTGGAAATACAGAGAAGGGGAGCGGCCACGTGGCTTCAAATAAGACAGATACTGCTTCGAATGACGTCACTAACAGCTTGTTAATTATCATTTACTAAAGTTTACACGATCAACCACCATACACAACTTAACCATAAAAGTCTAGGCAAACAAAGACACACTTTAGGTTTTGGAAATACAGAGAAGGGGAGCGGCCACGTGGCTTCAAATAAGACAGATATTGCTTGAAATGACGTCACTAACAGCTTGTTAATTGCCATGCAGTAAGACGTTTGTCAGGTTTTAATCACATTGGTTGATAGCTTTGAAATAGACTCGATTTATTTATCTATGTCTTGCTGTGCTTAAGCCGCTTAGCCACGTCAAGGCTGTGATAATAAAGCGGTTAGGGGAATCCCGTGGTTGTTTTCGTATTGGTTTGTTACAAACTTTGTATTTGTTGATTAAGTGCCGTCCCCAGCTGACACTAACCAGAAGTAAATGTTAAATAATTGGTTTGATGGTTTTTCAATTTACGACGTGAAAAATGTAATGCAAAACTTACATTTACTGTCTTGTAGGCTAAAATACTCGTCACAGCTAAAGTGAAATTTTCTTTCACATATATTGCATATATTGAAATAGTCGTCTGCTAAAGTTTCAATAATTGGTACGAAACACTGTAAACAATTATCTCTAACGGTTAAAGATTTCTGAATAATTAGTTTTTGCAAACTATATCTGTATTTCTGCAAGGCATTTATATATTCGTCATTGTTGCGCTGGTGAATTTCTTTTATAAATTTACGGTTTATCAACATATCGGCGGCATATATTAAAAGAACTCCACAATTATATGTATCATGCTGTGTTGGGAAGTATAAACAATTCGAGATCACTTCAAATTTAGTAGGTGTCATATTCCGTTTAAGAGCAACTTGGTCCAAATAGTTTTGTACAAATGATGCACTATTTTTTAAAATTTTGGATGGAGCTAGTGGGTCGTAGGTAATAATTTTTTGCTTTTCCATATCAATATATATTAGAATCCAGTGGTTTGAATTGATACAGACTGGTAGAAATATAAATTCCGTTCCAACCGGAATGTTTAACTCAAACTGAGAGGCATCTTCCTTAAGTTTATAGGGTACATTTGGGTTAAAAATTTGATAAACAGCGAATGTATCAAGGCAAATCGCGTTCGAATTCTGTAAAATTAAGCAAATGCATACTCGTAATACATCCCCGGTCAAATAATTATTTTCTGATAATGATTTGAAACAGTCATTTGTCAACAGGCTAGTCCAATTATCGAATTTGAAATGAAAAATATTTAAATGGCAGTCGGTCATATTATTATAGTACCCGACATTGTTTAAAACATAATTTTCTAGAAGCTTTCGACTAGAAGGATCGTATAAAGAATTATATTTATTAAAAGGAATTCGAAGGCCCTGTTTTAAATATCGATTGCACGCACGTATACCTGAATATTTAGGAGAATTTTTATTGGACTTCTTTTTCCATTCCTCTGTCATTTCAAAAATATTCGTTTTTAGTTCACAATCGAAAGAACTAGATTTCGGAGAAGATATTGGCGGGATCATTTTTAAAACTTTTTCTTTGTTAGAATCGTTAACAAGGCTGATTTTCGGACTCTTTGTGTGGGGCTCAATGACAGAAATAATTTCTTTTTTTCGCTTTCTGCCTTTTAATAATGGAGCAAAATAAATAGATTTCGCGCAAAGTTTAGTTTTATTTCTCAGAAGGTCAATAAACCGGCCAACTTTCATATGACTATTTTCCATAAATTCATATTTTAGTTTCCGAAACCAATTTTCTATGGTGCCATTGTTTACTCGCTTCGCTGTAATATCAATTTTTTTCAAATAAACTGAACCCCACAATGGAAAATAGCTCAAATATTTTTTTATAAAAACCTTTATGAACTCCGGGTAACAAAAATCGTTGTTATATACAGTCATCATCCAATTGTGTTAAGCAACATTCAAATATTCTTAAATATCTTAAATAAAAACATTCGGTTTCGTTAGATTCAGGGATTCCTTCCTCTAATAAATCTGATTTTGTCTCTAGGTTATTTTCCGGAACAATAATTTTTTTATCTCCGTACATAATACACACCAGATCAACAAATTTCGAATAGCCCAACTTAAACTCTCGATTTTTTCGCTGTGGACAGAATATATGACACATAATTTTGAAAATGTTATCAGCTTCTTCCAATTCACTGCAGTCCATCAACAAATTTACAACGGTTAAAAAACATTCCCGTACATGTTTTGGACAATCAGGAATTTTTTTGTTGATTTGTCTGACTATAATAGCAATGAAATGGCTGCTACAAATGAACACGCTAATAGGCTTTTTAGGTGTGTTGTGGTTATCTAATGAATCATAAATATATTCCAAATAATCGCTTATTGACATATTATTTAAATTTAAAATAGATAAAATTAACACCCAAGACCAGTCGATCACGAAATACAAAGGCATTGGTATTTTAGGGGTAGTTTTGGCGATCTCTAAACGAAAATCTGATAGAAACGAACTTATGGCCGATACATTATGAGTAACTGTAATATATTCTACTACAGGAATAGTAATTTCGTTTACTTTTACCACAAATGCATAGTAAAAAATCTTTTTGTATTTTTTGTGTTTATTACAGCATTTAGGCGTTCTTATGACGCTTCCGGTAGCGTCTAAATATAAAACCTTACCAACCTCATGGTTCAGTAGCAACAAATTTTCTGGTCGCATTAATATAATTGCTAAAGGATCTTTAGCTGAATAAATATATGGATCATCCTCTGGTTCGCGAGCAAATCTGTAGATAGCATCCATAACTTCGCAATCCGAAACCAAATCATGCATAATTAGTCTTTCAGACCTTGCTTTACGGAGGTTTGCAATATTTACGAAGCTTTGAGTATTACCTTGTATCACTAAATCTGGGTCTAATTTGGAATAGGAGTTTAATAAACTATTGTAGGCGGTTAATTTTGTCAGCTCATCTTGTTTTTCTATCCGCCGTTTTCCTCGCAATTGACAAAACTCTTTTAGTTCACCATGTTCAAGTAAATCGTCTCCATTTGTAAAATATTCCATAATCGAATCTCGAACGACGAATTTGTATTTTTGATTATGTTGGCTATATTTACAGAATGCGTAAGCTGTTATATTTCTTAAACATCTGTTACGGTTAATGGTGCTAAAGGACAAGACGCACGTGCATCTTATTAGGTCCATTGATCGTCTGATTTCTGTTCGAATCGTGTCGTGGTCTGTGGTAAACGCTTTCAAATCAACTAATGTTGTACCGCGATTTCTCCACATTATATTATTCTGAGACGACGGAATGTTCACATCTTCAACATAAACAAATTCAGTGTTGGATATAGTATCTATAACATTTCCGACAATTTCATTTTGTGGTGGATTTTGAAAAACGGATAGTGAAAAATTTTCGTTTGTAACTTCCGGCTTTAAACCATTATTCAATACGTCGGATACTATTTCGGGTATTATTTGTATAACAGGCGAATCATTATTATAATTTGAAGCTACGGAAACCGTTTTCACAATGTTATCTTGTAAGGATTCTGTTAATGGTAGAGCAATTTTATTTTTGGATTTGCAATTATTTTTTTTAATAATGTTAAATACTCTACTTCGGTTAACTGGAATATTATTAATGCGTAACATTTGGCACAAGCGCCCCAAGTTTTCTTTAGTTCGACGAGGAATGACACGCTTTCCAAATATTTGTTCACTTAACTCAATTACATTTTCCCTCTGCAGGGTAATTTGTAAGACCTTTTGCTTTTTTATATATTTCACCATGTTCAATTTTTTGATTCTATACGAATTGATATTATACAATAAGTATAGAATGCACAAGCACAAATAATTGACAACAAAATATTACTTATTTGTCAGGTATAATTACTAATTGCTAAACGAAACACTTTGAATTTTCAAACAATGCGTCAATATATCAAATATATATAACTAGATACTAGATTTATGTTTGTCAACTACAATAATCGTTCTAAATTAAGATAGAAAAAATTTAATTGTCGTAACAATTGGTTACCAATTTATATAAATTTAATAATTAATTAGTATTTTAGTAGGTCCGTGGATGGGTTAATTTCACAACTGGACCCAGTAGGTGGCACTGCAATCGGGTTGTAGAATTGTTTTTTTCTTTTTTAACGAAATATTTTTTTAAATTTTTTTTTGTATATTTCACATGTCACAACATATAAACCCAAAATTTCACCACCAAACCTATGCCTAATATTTATAGATATAATTCTTATGCATGATTTTTTGTAATTGAACTTCTCCTAAACGGCTAAACCGATTTTAATGAAATTTTGTGTGTGTGTTTGAGTGGATTCCTGAATTGTTTAGATTCACAATTGAACCCGGTAGGTGGCACTGCGATGGCGTTCTAGGATTTTTTATTTTATTTTTTGACAAAATTTTATTTTTTTAAGATTTTTGGCATATTAAAACATATAACCCCAAAATTTCAACACCACCCCCAATCCTTATATAATAGGTAGAAGAAATAGTTCCTCGCATTTTTGGGTGACATTGAAACAAAGAGTTTTCTTATTTCAAATGAACTTTACCCAATATACCTTTTGCCATTTTTCTGGTAGAACCATAATCCCATCACTGTAAAACTTCTGTGGTTTAGAGGCGAAAAATCGAGACATCTCATTTTCGCAGGCCTCTTTTGAATTTATTGTAAAACCAATAAGATGGTTCTGCATGAACCGGAACAAATACTAGTCTGATAATGCAGGTCAGGACTATATGGTGGGTGCATCAAAACTTCCCCATCTCTCAGTTTCTGCCGGGTCATCAATGATGTGTGTGGTCTAGCGTTATCATGATAGAACACAAAGCCCTTTCTGCTTATCAGTTCTGGACGTTTTAAGTGAATTGCTTGCCTTAAACGCGTTAAGTGCTAACAGTAAAGATTAGAGTCAATCGTTTGGCCCGGTGGCAGCACCTCATAATGCACGATTCCTTTCCAATCCCACCAAACACACAGCATTACCTTTCTTGGCGTCAATCCTGGGTTTGATACCGTTTGGGAAGCTTCACCTCGTTTCGTCCATGATCTTTTTCGCACAACGTTGTCGTATTTTATCCACTTTTCATCACTAGAAATCATTCGCTTTAAAAATGGCTCGATTTCGTTCCGTTTCACCAGCGTTTCGCAGATAGAAATCCGGTCCAATTAATTTTTAACTGTTAATTCATGTGATCCACAAACGTCATTTTCAAACGGTTGAAAACTGTTTTGTGATCAATATTTAGTTCTTTAACAATTGCATGGCTGCTTATATGCAGGTCTTCTTCAATTTTCTGCATGATTTCATTGACTTTTCGGGTGGTTGGTCGGCCAGTGCGAGGTGCATCTTTGACTTCCATATTTCCAGAACGAAAGAGCGCGAACCATTTCTTTTCTGCTGATTTTGGTAAAGCACCTTCTCCATAAACAGCACAAATATTTTCGCAAGCCTGTGCTGCGTTTTTACCTTTGTCGTAATAAAATTGCAAAAGATACCGAATTTTTTCATTACTTTTCTGCATGTTAAAAATGTTGTAAGTTTTTATTCGCTTCATCAATTTTAATGTTTTATATGTCAAAGTGCAAGTTAAAATGTCACCTTTCAAATACACGTATTGCCTGATACCATGAATATTTACTGAGACATATGAATGTAAAGCTATCTACCGTAGAAAGGCCAAGAACTTTTTTCCCATATCGTTTATATAATTGTTCGGTACGTGTGTATGTGAATGTACTCCTGCTAAGCGGTTGAATGCGTTTCTGGATGGTTAAGATTTACAATTGGACCCGGTAGATAGCACTGCGTTCCGGTTATAGATTTTTGTTTAGTTTTTTGATGAATTTTAATTTTTTTGTGTGTTTTTGTTTGCCTAGACACTTATATGGTGGCTGTTCGTGTAAACTTTAGTAAATGGTAATTAACAAGCTGTTAGTGACGTCATTTCAAGCAATATCTGTCTTATTTAAAGCCACGTGGCCGCTCCCCTTCTCTGTATTTCCAAAACCTAAAGTGTGTTTTTGTTTGCCTAGACCTTTATGGTTAATTTGTATATGGTGGCTGTTCGTGTAAACTTTAGTAAATGGTAATTAACAAGCTGTTAGTGACGTCATTCGAAGCAGTATCTGTCTTATTTGAAGCCACGTGGCCGCTCCCCTTCTCTGTATTTCCAAAACCTAAAGTGTGTTTTTGTTTGCCTAGACCTTTATGGTTAATTTGTATATGGTGGCTGTTCGTGTAAACTTTAGTAAATGGTAATTAACAAGCTGTTAGTGACGTCATTCGAAGCAGTATCTGTCTTATTTGAAGCCACGTGGCCGCTCCCCTTCTCTGTATTTCCAAAACCTAAAGTGTGTTTTTGTTTGCCTAGACCTTTATGGTTAATTTGTATATGGTGGCTGTTCGTGTAAACTTTAGTAAATGGTAATTAACAAGCTGTTAGTGACGTCATTTGAAGCAATATCTGTCTTATTTGCAGCCACGTGGCCGCTCCCCTTCTCTGTATTTCCAAAACCTAAAGGGTGGTTTTGTTTGCCTTGACCTTTATGGTTAATTTGTATATGGTGGCTGTTCGTGTAAACTTTAGTAAATGGTAATTAACAAGCTGTTAGTGACGTCATTCGAAGCAGTATCTGTCTTATTTGAAGCCACGTGGCCGCTCCCCTTCTCTGTATTTCCAAAACCTAAAGTGTGTTTTTGTTTGCCTAGACCTTTATGGTTAATTTGTATATGGTGGCTGTTCGTGTAAACTTTAGTAAATGGTAATTAACAAGCTGTTAGTGACGTCATTTGAAGCAATATCTGTCTTATTTGAAGCCACGTGGCCGCTCCCCTTCTCTGTATTTCCAAAACCTAAAGTGTGTTTTTGTTTGCCTAGACCTTTATGGTTAATTTGTATATGGTGGCTGTTCGTGTAAACTTTAGTAAATGGTAATTAACAAGCTGTTAGTGACGTCATTCGAAGCAGTATCTGTCTTATTTGAAGCCACGTGGCCGCTCCCCTTCTCTGTATTTCCAAAACCTAAAGTGTGTTTTTGTTTGCCTAGACCTTTATGGTTAATTTGTATATGGTGGCTGTTCGTGTAAACTTTAGTAAATGGTAATTAACAAGCTGTTAGTGACGTCATTCGAAGCAGTATCTGTCTTATTTGAAGCCACGTGGCCGCTCCCCTTCTCTGTATTTCCAAAACCTAAAGTGTGTTTTTGTTTGCCTAGACCTTTATGGTTAATTTGTATATGGTGGCTGTTCGTGTAAACTTTAGTAAATGGTAATTAACAAGCTGTTAGTGACGTCATTCGAAGCAGTATCTGTCTTATTTGAAGCCACGTGGCCGCTCCCCTTCTCTGTATTTCCAAAACCTAAAGTGTGTTTTTGTTTGCCTAGACCTTTATGGTTAATTTGTATATGGTGGCTGTTCGTGTAAACTTTAGTAAATGGTAATTAACAAGCTGTTAGTGACGTCATTCGAAGCAGTATCTGTCTTATTTGAAGCCACTTGGCCGCTCCCCTTCTCTGTATTTCCAAAACCTAAAGTGTGTTTTTGTTTGCCTAGACCTTTATGGTTAATTTGTATATGGTGGCTGTTCGTGTAAACTTTAGTAAATGGTAATTAACAAGCTGTTAGTGACGTCATTTGAAGCAATATCTGTCTTATTTGCAGCCACGTGGCCGCTCCCCTTCTCTGTATTTCCAAAACCTAAAGTGTGTTTTTGTTTGCCTAGACCTTTATGGTTAATTTGTGTATGGTGGCTGTTCGTGTAAACTTTAGTAATTGGTAATTAACAAGCTGTTAGTGACGTCATTCGAAGCAGTATCTGTCTTATTTGAAGCCACGTGGCCGCTCCCCTTCTCTGTATTTCCAAAACCTAAAGTGTGTTTTTGTTTGCCTAGACCTTTATGGTTAATTTGTATATGGTGGCTGTTCGTGTAAACTTTAGTAAATGGTAATTAACAAGCTGTTAGTGACGTCATTCGAAGCAGTATCTGTCTTATTTGAAGCCACGTGGCCGCTCCCCTTCTCTGTATTTCCAAAACCTAAAGTGTGTTTTTGTTTGCCTAGACCTTTATGGTTAATTTGTATATGGTGGCTGTTCGTGTAAACTTTAGTAAATGGTAATTAACAAGCTGTTAGTGACGTCATTTGAAGCAATATCTGTCTTATTTGCAGCCACGTGGTCGCTCCCCTTCTCTGTATTTCCAAAACCTAAAGTGTGTTTTTGTTTGCCTAGACCTTTATGGTTAATTTGTGTATGGTGGCTGTTCGTGTAAACTTTAGTAATTGGTAATTAACAAGCTGTTAGTGACGTCATTTGAAGCAATATCTGTCTTATTTGAAGCCACGTGGCCGCTCCCCTTCTCTGTATTTCCAAAACCTAAAGTGTGTTTTTGTTTGCCTAGACCTTTATGGTTAATTTGTTTATGGTGGCTGTTTGTGTTAACTTTCCTAAATGGCATTAATAATTCATTGTTTAATGATATTATTAATCATCTTAATTTTACCTTAACGTTAATTAATTTTTTACTCGATATTGATAGTAAATTTGTTTTTGGTAGTCTCGAGTAATTAGATTATTTGTTTTTGAAATTCAACTCAGATTGTGGTCTACAAAACATCTGTAAATTAAATTTAAATATTAGATTGCATCATGAGTCAATTTGCATTTGTCAGGATTTATTTACATTTATAACGTTTGTTAGAAGTTTAATAGGATTTATTAGGTTTGCCAGAAAGTTGCCAGAAACTTCATGCTCGTTTCAAACATAAGATGGTACGGCCAAAAATGTTACGGTGGTCTAAGATAACATGTTACCAAAAAATAATTGAACACTTTCTGGAAATACCAAGTAGTTTCTCGGGCATAAGCTTTTGAAATATGTATTTCAAATCCATTTACCATGTATATAAACTTTCGATAAAAGTGGTAATCACCTTGTACAATTTGTAAAACTTGTGTTAGTGTTATTGCAAACACCAAGTACAAATTAGAAACTCGTATAAATTCCAATCGTCTTACGCATGCATGAGTCATTCATGGACAACGCATTAGATTTCAACAGCATGTTCCGTTTTGTTTTATAAAGGTGAACATTCACTTTAAATCTTGTTAGCAAAACAATTCGTTATCGAAGCAGAATTCAATTTTGCATAAATTTTATGCATGATGAATCCATTCTTATCACATTTATACTTGTCAGTTTGTCCCATATTCTGTCTGTAAAACATAAAAAAATTCAGCAAAAGCGAAAATGAAATTAAGTAATTCCATCGTTATGGATCATTTCCATCGTGATAAAATTTCCACAACGAAAATCTAATTTCCGACATAAATTTTCATTATACTCCTATAATTTTTTATAAAAATATAAGACAAAGGAAAAATGTCGGTTAATTAATCAAAGATGTCTGTGTCTTGGCGCGCGTTAGATTATAATACTTACTCAATACAATCTTGTCACGTTGTACAGTAACAACACTCACTGTTGTATCCCTATATACCTAATTTTAATCTCTTACCATCGTGTATTATGGAAAAAATCTATATTTAAGATGTTAGGTGGTAAAGAGGAATATGACTTACCCCCAAAATAAATTTTCGACTTTCTAAGTTCTTCTTCTATAATTATATTTTTTGTGTTAAGGAAATTTTCTTGTGCGTCTTGCTTGTCTTCAATTTGCAAAAAAAATATAATTTTAGAACAAATTTATTTTAAAATTATTCATGTTCTTGGGTTGTTGTTGTTGTTGTTGTTAAGGTTTGATGATGAATGATGGATTTTTTTGTGCAAATCTGAAAATATTACAAAAATTCAAAAAATTGATTAAAAACTTTATTCTCTTGAGGTCAGTAATATCCTTATAACGATTTTTGCAGAAATTTAGGTTGCATTTGGAAAAACTATATATACACTCTACGAATTAATTCTTCGTACGCTTTAAAAAATGAATTTGTTAATTTGTCCTTTGAACTAAATAAATGAATCGCAGTGTGCTGTAAACTAAAAAAGACAAAAAATGAACTTTTCGTTTCTTTCCCCTTTACCAATAAAATCGGTTTTATCTGCGCCGCAATTTATTAATTTTATTGGTAAAGGGGAAACAAACGAAGAAGTTACCGGATACCAGTTACCCTAGTGTAGCATCAGCCAATCCATTTTATTAAAACCGGGTTTAATCTAAGAAATAATAAAAATTACAGTTTGTATGCAATTTCGTACAGTTATTGTAGTGACTATTTAGAATTAGTACAACTTTTGTTTTTTCCAATGGTTGTATGATGATTTAGTTCAGTCTCTCTTTTATCATCAAAGGTATTAGATTCATCAATTAATTGAACTTTATTTTTAGTAATGTCTTCACGAAGAGAAACCATCGCTGATTTCCGCGAAGTTGTATAAAACGTGCATTTAGAGGGACAAACGCTATCTGATAATGCAAAAACTACAAAAAAAACCAAAATCTACTATTCAATACATTGTGCAAACTTTTAAAAATACAGAGGGTGCTGATTATTTAAAAAGAACTGGCCGGCCGCCTACGTGTTCTTAGCGAGAAAGAAGAAATAATGGTAGTGTGAACTATAAAGAAAGCACCCAGAACATCTAGCACAAAAATTTGATCGATGCTACACCAAGATTATGGAACAAATGTGTATTAGCGTACAGTTCAAAAATTTTTAAACCTGCACGGATTTTTCTCTAGGACACCCAGAAAAAACCATTTATCAGTGATGTGAATAAGAAGAAACGTCTGGAATTCGTAAATTTACACATGGAGCAAGACATTTCATTCTGGAACGTAGTAATATTTACAGATGAAAGTAAATACAACATTTTTGGACACGATGGGCCGGCGGTGTACGGTGGTGGCAACGTACTTATCTGGGGGGTGTATGGTGTGGACTGGTGTCGTTAATTTGATATTTATTGATCTAAATATGGACAAATAGCAGTAT
This sequence comes from Nephrotoma flavescens, assembly GCA_932526605.1. Lineage (NCBI taxonomy): Eukaryota > Metazoa > Arthropoda > Insecta > Diptera > Tipulidae > Nephrotoma > Nephrotoma flavescens. The sequence continues at coordinate 189,147,559 of OW052220.1, read as the reverse complement.
CTGAATATTTTAAAAGCCAATTTACAAGCATCAGTGGAGAAATTGGAATACCGTAAAATTGGATCTTCCAGCAAGATAACGACCCCAAGCACACAGCGATAGTTGTTCGAGAATGGTTGCTGTATAGCACACCCATGCAATTATGCCTTCCTATTACTTCCAAGGAGACATTACAAGCTGCAATAAGGTTTGAATGGGCCCGAATACCGCCCGAATTCGTAGTAGACTACGATTTTATTTAGTTCAAAGTACAATTACCAAATTCATTTTTTAAAGCGTACGAAGAATTAATTCGTAGAGTGTAACTTAATTTCGAAGAGAATGAATATTTTTAAAATTTTTATGTTTGATTTGAATTTAACTGTGTATACGACAGCACGGGTCTTTTATTCTTTTGTATTTTGATGCTGACTAATAATTAATATAATTTCTGTGAAGAACTTCTGTCAGTATTAAAAACTTTTTTTAGGCTTTTATATCAGTCACATTGCTGAGGCTAACAAAAAGATATGTGAAGTTTTTCAGACTGATTGCATAAAGCAGCACTTATCGGAATTGGTTTGAAAAATTCCCGTCTGGAGATGTTTCTCTCCGATGAACAACGATGAGTAACGTTCTGGTCACCGAATGATTTGGAAGAAATTTAGTTAACCCAACCACAGATCAATATTTGCAATACTCATCTCCAGCGCAATGAAATCGATCATTTTTCTAAACTAATTTTTACTGGTGATGAAAAATAAGTTGTTTACAATAACATTCGTTCGAAAACGATAAGGGTTCAAGCGTGGCGAACCAGCTGTGGCGAACGAGCACTCTAATCTCGCCGCCGTCCACGATTATGATCCTTCCAAAATACAAATCTTCTTTGAAAATTCTTAACAAACATGATGGAGACATTCTCAATTCTTGTGCACGGCGTCGATAAGTGGTACCTAGACACTTAGCAACACTCTGCCTCCCTCCATCAATCTTTTCTGGTGTATGTTGGCTTAATTGTCGCCCAGTTTTTACTTTAATTCCCAGGGTATGCAAATTTTAAAAATTATTCATGTACGCAGGTTGATTTGCTCGGAACATGATTAACACGTTATATTTCTCTTGCTCTCTCTTCTCTAGCTTTCACATCCCATGAAGGGATTCTTCCGCCTGCAGTACGGTCCTCCATCCTTCCCGATCATCGCTCTCCCTCTACATGCATGGTCCAGCTCTTGCTTCCGAAATCAAGCACAGGTCTTACGAATGCTTTATAGAGTGCTCGAGGTTATGCGACTGCGATAAATGTTTAGATCGCAATAATTTTGATTGGGCGTAGAAAACAATCGTTGTCCTGCAGCGATTCGGGCTTTTATTTCTGCTTGCATATCATTCAACGATGTTATAACTGACTCGAGGTATTTAAAGTTTTCAACGCTATCAAATCTAAGGTGGCCAATTCCGATTTTGCTAATGTTCACCTCCAAACCAAGTCTTCTTGCGCATTGATCGAGCGGTATGAAACTATCCTTGATTTTGCTAGGTCAAAGAAGCGAGGTTCCAATATGGCTTTTCTTCACTACGTACTCAAGCACCAAATTGAACAGCACAGGCGCACATGCATCTTTCTGTCGAACACCAGATGTTATTTCAAAGGAGTCTGATACAGTTTCTTCAATTGCGATTACAGACAGACGTCTGGTGTTAATTTACACATAGTTTTTCTGGAATTCCTCATGGTGAAAAACTGGTCAGTGGTAGATCTGGTGTGACGAAAACTACATTTATAGTCGCCAATGATGTTTTTGGCGAAAGGGATGGGTCTGACAAGTACAGTACTTTCGTGATATTATAAAATATAGTAATGGCTCTTACTATGTTTTGTACAATTACATCGCTATTCTAATTCAAAAGTTTAAGCTCTTTTCAAATATGTAACCCGAATTCTCATTTGGCTTGCTTTTCGTCATATTGTATGGTGGTTTTATAATATGTGCAACATATTTAGAAATTCTCGTTTACAGAACATAGTATGTCACACATGTTTTTACAAAAGATAGCATGTGGTCCACATACTAGGTTTTCTAAAATTATTGGTCAATTTTTTTTTTGAATTGTAGTACTTGAAGTCAACATAGTAACTGATGCCCTGGGTATTGTACACCGAGCACAGGTTGTGCAGTGCCAAATGATCCAGTGTGCATGGAGTAATAATTTGTTTTTTATTTTGCATACTCTTCGTACACTGGCATTCTGGTCAGAGTAAAATTTGAAGAACCGAGTATGCACAGTTCACAAATAAAAACACAGTGTGCAGAGTAAAATTACTCAGGTTGAATAAAAAAACACAGAGTACTTTTTGACAGCGCACTGTTTGCTCAGGTTGCATTAAAACATAGGCACATGGATGGAAAAAGCGATTAACGAATTTATGTAATATTTTCGTTTTGTTTTCGGCTTTCATAGAGCATTGTTTTACTTTTTATGAAGCGTAGTCGATCTAAATTAAAAAAAGTTCATTCGTGGATTACGGTTCCACGTGTGTAGTTGTCGCATTTAATAGTGCAAATTCTTCTGTCGAATAATAAAATCAAAATGATGGCCAGTTCACCGTCTGATGCTGATCCTGCCTACGAGCTACCAACGGATGACAATTTAAAGCAAAATCTTGTTTATCCATCGGAACGTGACGATGACCAGGAGCTGATCCTAATGAAAACCGCAATGAAAATGGGAATCTATACCAACGCCAGATAGAAATTCTTATAAAAGGCAAACACGCCTTTTGATCGAGTGTTCATATGAAAATTAAAATGCTACGAGAAAATGCATTTGTTCACCAGCAGAGCACGTTACACAATTTCAAGTCCTACGATTTTGCTCAAAGAAGAATGTTTTTGGATAAATTCATTACCGAAACAAAAATCAAGAGGCGTACAAATCAAATGATTAACCAGACGAGGAATCGTACACCGATTTATAAATTCCCGAACGTAGATCCAAACCAAGATAATATTACTGTGTGCAAAAAAATGTTTCCGGTGAAAAGAACAGTGGATTTAGAAAACAAACGAACATTGGAAACAAACAAGAAACCGAAGATTAAATATGATGGAAATGGACGAAAAAATTATAGCCCACATCGAATCGTTCAACCTTGTAGCATCACATTACAAACTAGTGCATGCGCCCAATATATGTTATTTGCCACAAGATTTAAACGTGAGATTTTTGCACAAACATTTTAATTCGAATGCTTTTTTAAAACTAAATATCGGTTCGACCATACCATCTCTAAGATAAATGCACTCTGTGTTCTCCTTAGCACTGCATCGAAAACAATATTGTCTTGAGTTCTTCGCCGTTTGTCAAAAAAAAAAAAATCTTAACAGATGCTTTATCAACATTAAGTGCACCGGTGGAGAAAGGTTTGCCAGCTGAAATCGAATTAGCCGTAGATGATAAAATTAAATCTTCAAGCATAGCTTTAAATATATAACATAGTTTTTTTTTTTTTTTTAATAAAGAAAGTATTAATCATCCAATGGATTTAATGTCCTTTTAAGGTCAATTAATACTACCCTTTTCATTCACGCACACACCCACCCATTCGCCTATTCACGCAATTACAGTATACCACCTGCACGTTACAAGCTCCATGTCAACCTGCACACTGACATGAACGGTGGGTCGGCGCTGAATTCTGCACTCCAACAGAGGGTCTATGTTGTGTTTATTATCATCACCGATCGTAATCGATGAAGAAAATCCGCTTTACAACCTGCCTCTTGTGGGATTCGAACCCAGTACCTCCCGGTCCAAGTGCCGAAGCTTTAACCACTGCGCCACTTGTACGGTGAGCATTAAATCTTCAAACAAGGAATCGATAACCAAACTGGACTTAATTCTTGTGTCCTTATTGAACCAACTACAAGTATTGCAGTTCATAATGAAAACGATTGTTGAAAATGCCAAACACAAGAATCACATAAAATAAGTTACACATATGCCAGAAAAGCCTATAAAATTGATAGTGGCAAAGAACACCCAGCAAACTGTAACGTACCGACCAAATGGCACAGTGGATTTACTGCAGATATGCAAACAAATTTTACTGTGCCAAAAATGACTATTAAAAATAGTTATTTTGTAAGTCGGCTAATTCTCATGAATGAAATGTTTGCTCCCTTACACAAAGGATAAAGTATAAATGTGCTTTTGCGTGAAGGAATTCGTGGTTGCAATGCCTCTGATGTCAGTTCAGCTTATTACCAAGTTATAAGACGGGCTAAACCAGAAGTGAACAATTTGGTTTTTTGGGTAAATTGTCCTGCACAACACAAAAACTGGGCATTGTATTCGTAAACCAAGAATAGGAGCCGAAGGTTATAACTATTAAATATTTTGAACCAGTGGCCCTATTCTGGTTTTTACGGGGAATTGGGAAAATATTTTGCTTTAGTTACAAATTGCACTAATTCCCAAATATATATTTCCCGTTTCCAAATGTGTTTTCTGGCAGACGGAATAATTTTTTTGGGAATTTTTTTTATATATGTGCATAAGGACTATTATTACAAGTTTAATTTAATTTTCAATATGGTGAAAAATTCGTGAAATCAAAAATTTTTGGAAGTCATGTTTTAATTTTGTGATTTTTATGTTTTGAATGTGTAGTACTTGGTAAAAAAATATTGTAGAACTAGATTTGTTTTTGTTGTTGTTGTTGTTGCATAAGATACAGTCGGTCAAAAATATATAGGAGTTTGTTGAAAATGCATTTATACAAATATAAAAAAATATTTATCCGAAAAATATAAAATAGGGCTCATTTTAAAGATAAAAGAATAAGATTAAGAAAATATTACAAAAATAGTATCATCTTTAAGTTTTTCATTTTCAAAATGGCCACCAAACTGGTTTTTCTCAATTTTCTGAAAAATTTATTTTTTTTTTGTTCGCAATTTAATTCTATAAAACATACCAAAAAAAAAATTGGATGATATTTTTTGTTTTCTTGCAAAACACGTTTTAATATCATGGCCTCTATTTATGCATATACAATTTTTACCTTTTTTAAATTTTATTTTATTTTCACACCAACATACCATTTTCTTGCAAAATACCACTAATAAGACCACCAACTCTTTAGATAAATTTAAATTTAAAACAAAATTTATTGGTAATTTTTTTTTTTATTAAAAATTAATCTAGTAATTAATTACATTTTAAATCTAATATAATCTTCACTATTTGAATATTTCTTAAAATTAATGTAACTTCTTCTGAAGGAATAACTGCATGGAAATCGCGAGTTCTTTTTACAGTTTTCAATTTTTCGAACTTACTGGCAAGTTGAATTTTTTTCGAGTTATATTCAATGCCAAAACAAAACTCAAAAACCATATCAGTCTTTAAAGTTTAGCCCATTTGAATAATTCTGCTGCATTCGTAACGATACCGTCAAATTCATCAGTGAGACTGGCTCTGTACGCCATTCTCTTGATATAGTACCTCCTACTCCATCGCATGGTCCCTTTCCATGTGATGTGGCATGAAAATGCCATTCATAATCGACTCCGAAATCCTTTTTGTGTTTCATTATATTCATAAAATTATTTTTATTTTTAATAATGTGTTACAGCACCATCAGTAATATAATAAATTTTGATTAAACTCGTCATTTTTGTTTTCAAAAACTTTACCATTTTTTCGATGAACAGATGAACTTGTTACGAATCCTTTGGATCGTCTTAAATTCTTATTAAAAATATTTGTTAAAGTGCTCCTATTCCGTATAAATATTATTAGTAATTTCATGTTTGTTAGTTTTGAGTCCATAAAACGTGCGATATGTGTGCAAGCCTGAAAGTGGTCTACGATGCTATTCATTGAATATGTAGTAGCACAAAGCACTATATAACTAAGAGAAGTCAAACTAAACAACAGGCGCCGCAAAAAGATGACGACAAAATATTTAATCAAGAAACCAATTTACTTTTACATTACTATGCGTGTATGCGTAGAAATATTTTATTCTCGTGTAATATTATTTTTATTTTCATTCATTTTGTTAACAGACAAAAAATACCAAGCAAGAATAAAATTATTTGTTTGTATTGAGTGTAGTAGCAGCAGAAGGAAAAGAAAACAAAATCAGAATAAAATAACATGTAGCTGCCCGGTTCATTAGATTGTACGTAATTTTCTTGTATTTTTTGTTCTTGACCATTAATTGATTGTATGTAAATAAAGAAAACCGAATGCAAATACATACATTCATAAATAAATACTGTTCTATATTAATTTTTTAGGCATAAATGTGTGTTCTAATATTTTTTAATTTGTGTTTTTGGTTTTTGTATTATGTACTGCAAAATCAAGAAAAGATATTTCTGAAGTGTTCGTTGTTCAATTCAAATTCATTTTTTACTTAAAGGTAATAAATATGACACAATTTTTAAACCGTTAAAATGTCAACACAGATTTCATATAAACGTCTCGCTGAGGCTCAAAAAAATCCCGAATATGTGATCTATGATTACGGAAAATTTGAACATCCACCTACTTTGCATATTGCAATCGATGCAATATACATATTCCAGGCGAAACATGGCAGGCTCCCAAAGCCATGGTGTGAAGCGGAGCAACAGTTTTTAAAAACTGACAATGGAATTCGATATGATGTAGAGAGTTGATTGAGGACTTGGTCGTCACGTTCGCTAAGGTAATACGAACTATATTTTTGAATAATATCTCAATTTCTATTAAATAATATCCCCAGATCATAATATTCTTACAGACATGTGTCGGCAAATTAGACCCAATCAACGCATGTCTTGGCGGCATCAGTGGCCAATAATTTAAGAAAGAATGAAATGTAACATTTTTACCTATTTCCAATATTTGTAGTTAATGCCATCGAGTGTTTTGCAAAGGAGAAACCAACGTCCAACAGAAGATGATGTTAAACCGATTGGCAGCCGTTATGATGGAAAAATTGCTGTATTTGGTAAAACATTCCAGGATAAACTTGGCAAATTACGGTAAGAATCCACATGGCGTCACTCGGTGATTCATAACGCGATGGTAAACTTATAACAAATTATCTCATCCTTCAGATATTTTAATGTTGGCGCTGGCGCAATTGGATGTGAACTGATCAACAATTTCGAGATTGGTTTAGGCAGCAATGGTCGTGAAATCAGAGTCACTGATATGAATTTGATTGAAAAATCCAATTTAAATCGACAATTTTTATTCCGTCCCCATGATGTGCAAGAAGTAAAATCAGGAACAGCTGGTGAAACTATCAAAATATGAATCCCGATATATTGTAACGCCAATGAGAATCGAGTATAGGATAGGTGTCAATAAAAATAAAAAATACTAAAAATCAATTTAATAACAACTTTTATTAATTATTATTTATAACAACTTTACATATAATTTAATCTAATGTTGTTCTCCACTGTCGTTTAGTTGGTCCATATCCCGGTTTTATTTTATTTAATTTGGCTCGTTCCATTTGCCATTTACAGTGTTTTCTGATCAGTATTAAAATCTTTAAATTCAGCAACTCCACACGATGGTTATAACAGGAATGATTATTATTATAAAAGCTTTTGTCAGACTGTTCATTTAATAGAATATTAACCACATTACATTTCAAGCCCACAATATGGGCATGCGATTTAAAAAAATTATCAAAGATAGATATTTGCTTTCGACATAGCTCAAAAAATGATTGAGAAGGTGCTTGTAGTTTTCCAAAGCAATCTGACATATAATTTTTGTGCTTTATTAAAAGCTCAGAAGTGCATTCTACGTAGTCATTTTCTTTTAAAAGTGTTATTGCACAAGCAGCACAATTAAATTTTTTTAAAATTCTATTTACCAAATAACCTGTAAAATACCTATTTGATGGATCTGATGTAGAAACTAATGATCCTGTATCGGTAAATTCTTCCTCGATTTCAATTACAACTAAATATTCGTCTAAATCGTTTTCTCCGTTTTGGTATATTTGGTTTTGGTCATTATTTGTGCAAGTTAAGCTAGAATTTGGCGTTTCAAAACTTTCTTGTAAGCATTTGTCAAGGGCTCTATCTTCTCGAATAACTTCTAGTAGGTTATCATCAATATCTTCTTCACAATTTGATAATGTCGTGAATGGTGTGAGGTATTTAATAGATAATAATTTAGACACTGTGTAGCTAAACTCTTGAACGGATGGATTGAAATTATTTCCATTAGCAGATCTAATTAAAGAAAACGTATTTTCCAAAGCGTCCTGATTTAGTCTTGACGTAAGTAAATATTTTATATTAAGGTTCTCGTGCGTTAAAGATTTAAGGAGTGAGAGAATTCCGCGAATAGTTTGAACCATCCCATCAAATGAGTAAACTTTCTTTTGGTTAACTAATTTAATTGTTTGCATATAAGTTAGCATTTCGTTAAGGAATTTGAATGTGACGCAATCCTCCTCATTTTTTAAAGCACACTTAAATTTGTTTGGATCATACAAACTTTTTGAGTTCAAACAATCAAATAATTTGTCTAAATTGTCAAAAAGAATTAAAGTGGCGGGTACCTTTTTTCTCGCGGTATCAGAGAACTTATTTAATTCGAATGCTGTTTTTATTCCAGCCACAACGCTTCGACTAAATACTTGAGTGGATAGTTTGACCTTCATCTTATCAAAATGGCCTGGATTAACATGCTTGTCTGTTAGTTTTGGACACATTCGAGTTGGAGATGACTGTTCCAATTTGTACAATTCACGAATAACTTCCCAGCTAGCTATACCACCAGGCGTTTCAATATCAGACGTTAGCATGCAGTTGCGGAAGGATTTAAATAAGTGTGGAGGATCAAAAATACTAACAATTTCAAAATTGCTGTCGTGATTTATAATAGGATTATTAGTATTAGTTCCCATATTATTTAGAGCTTTTCGATTGTTCGGCCCTTGGTCACATATTAAAGCTCTGACAGTTAAGTTTAAGGAGCTGCACAATCTCAAGTTAGTCTGTATTAACGTAGTTAACGAATTTGATGAAATCGCGTTTTCTGAGACGTAGTAGCTTAAAATGTTTTTCCAGTTACCAACAATACCACGCACCATGTAAATACACACGTAACTGCCAATTTCAGACTTTCTACAATCATCACCTAAATCAACAAACCCATCGACACAATCTCGAATTGAATTATATTTTAAATCTTTACGAATCTTAATTTCGTCGAAAATTAAAGTGCATTGCCTGTGTGTTATATCTAAACTTTCAATTTTTTCATTTAACTTAGTTAGCATTAATGTATTATTCGTTCCCGGGAAGAAATTTTTTATTGGTTGCCACCGAATAAGCGAAGCTTTCGACGGTAAATCGAAATTTAGCCTGTCTCTCATGAAATTGTACGATTTAGGGGAACGGTAGTAAATATTTTGAGCCAATATTTTGAACGGTTCTGGCCACTTCTGCGTTTTTGACCTGTCTGAAAGCAACAGTTGACAAAAATTTTTAGAATGTTCACTTTTACTTTTATTAGCAATTAAATTATTTAAATTTGACTTAGGTTGATTTTTAAATTCTACGAATTTTCTTTTTGCTAGTCTATTTTGTTGCTCTAAGTTTTTATTTTTTTTGAGTAGTTTCAACTTATCATTTCGTAGTTTATTGATTCGATGAAAACACTTTCGATTTAAAGAACGATAAACTTCTACACTTTTTTCATTTCTTTCGCAATAACTGCACGTGGGCTGTTCAACTTCCAATACGTCGTCAAAATATGGGTCCGGCAATTGTGAGATTTCGGTTAATGACATGATTTCATGTTGTTTTTTTGGATAACTTTTAATATTTGAAGGATTAAAACGCAGTTCTGGTAACGGTAAAACTTCAGAAGGTAGGTTTAATTGCTGAGTACGAGTTTTAGTCTCCAAATTTATATCATCAATTGTACAATCGGCCTGTAAAGTAGGTGTATTTACACGTTGGGGTAGACTTTGCAAACTAATATCACCATCAAAACTCGATTCTGGTAATGGTAAAACTTGTAAAGTTTCGATGTTCACTTGTTGAGTATAGAACTCAGCTTCCGAATTTAAATTATCGATGAACGTTGGGTTATTTAAATTAATTGCAGTCGCTGATGATGAAGGTTTTTGCAAAGTAATGCCCCCATCAATATCCAAACGAGGCAGACATAACGTTGGGACAGCCGTTAGTTTAAGCTTCCGCTTTAGAAAGCAGCTGGGCTCAAAATGTTTTGAACATACAAATATTCGCTTTTTACTCAATGGTAATATGCCACAATTTTTTAACCAAAGTTCGTGGCTTGAATAATTAGTGGAATATTTAAATAGGCGAGCACCGTCTCGTTGCTTAGAATTGCAATGCAAAACTGCACATTTAACGCCCGACGGTTTACTCATATTAAAGATGAAGAGAAATAATCAAATTCAATCGAATATGTATATAATTTACTCGTATTTTCGGTTAAAAGAAAATTATGGTAAAATCTAAATTTCAAAATGAAAATTAATTTAAACTTTAAATAATAAAAATTAATGATTTTTGCTGAAATATTATAATAAAACACACTAGTTTGAACAATTTACGTAAAATATTACACTTCACACTTTAACACCTGACACAATGAACGAAAACCGCAATGAAATATTTTATTTATGATTTTCCAGTAAATAAATTCAAAAAACCAAAAACAAAAAAACAAATTAAAAAATATTATGACACACTCTTACGTATAAAAAATTAAAATAGTATAGCATTTATTTATGAATGTATGTATGTGCATTCAATATTTTTATTTACATACAATTATGCTAATGGCCAAGAACAAAAAATACAATAAAATTGCATGTTATCTAATAAAACAGGCAGCTACATGTTATTTTATTTATCCCGATTTTGTTTTTCTTTTCCATCTGGCAGTAGAAGTACTACACTCAATACATACAAATAGTTTTATTCTTGCTTGTATTTTTTGCTGTTTATCAAATCGAGGTTTTTGTTACATATGAATTTTGTTATTGTAGTAGTCTGAGGTTTATGTCGGAAGTTAATATAGGTTCAAAAAAGTAATCTATGAAGAGCGTCGCTAGTAAAAAAATGGCATCCAAGAAACACACCGCTTGATTTCTCTTAGTTATTATAGTGCTTTGTGGTAGTAGTCAGTATATACGTAACCAAAAGTACGCATTCCACAGATTAGCATAAAACAAACAAAACTGGACAATACAAACTTAATTTTATAAATATTTATGTAATTGTAATATACGGGATAATTTGTGGATGACCGGGCGAAAAATAATTGGTGGGACAGTCGTATTTTGGCGATCAAACGATAAACGTTTTAATAAAAAAATTAATAAATAAATAAGTTAAAAATATATAAGAAAAATGTGATAATACTAAAACCTAAACAATGTGTTAAAAATTCTATATAAATTAAAAATTTAATAAATAACAATAATAAAAATTTCATATGTCATAAAATGGACAAGTTGTGATAAAATTGAACAGTGAAAATTGTTAAATTACCCTATATAGTATGTAATTTAAAAAAGTGGTGAAAACTGAACTATTTAAAGTTACGCCTATAGTAGTGAAAAACGGTAAAATTCCGGGGACCAAAAAAAAAAATAAAAAAATAAAACGTGGTGAAAATTTAACATAAAGTTTGTGTGCTTAAGGCTGACCTGAATAAAAGTTAGTGCAAAAACAAAATTATGGTTTTCACAAACAGAGAAATGGACTTTATTCAACTCTATATGAAAATTTGAATTGGAAAATATAAATAATAAATAGTAAATTCATAATACTATTATAAATAATATATATTACTATACTAAATAATTAATAAATATAATATATACTAATTAAAAATTAAAATCCTCTCGATATAAAATGGTATCCAGCGGTACATAAAAACGTAATCCAAATAAATATTCGGACGTCACAACCAGCGGATTATACGTATATTCCGGATTATTTCTAAGGCGCCCAACGAAGGTTAATTAAGAGTTAAGACTATAGATGTAAGTGATTTTTTTTCTCGATCTAACTGCTTATAATTTGCACTATTTAATTTGCTTTGATTTTATATGCTCTTAAGTATATAGGTGTAGTAGTAATCTCGAAATCAATACGGCTTCGGTTTTTGTTGTAAATTAGGTATTGCAAATTATAGGATGTATTTCATACTTTTAGATATGAATAATAATGAATAGGTTTAAGTTTATTAAATTATTAAAATTTTTTGTTTTGATTCATGCTATCATGTTCTTTATAATATCGATATATATTTTTCTTTAATTTTAAATAATTATGTTGGAAAAATTAAATTTAAATTTCTTTAATTTTCTAAAATAAAATAAACATGAGAAAATAAACGCATAATTGCTACGGGATATGTGATTAATGGTAAGTGACCATGAGTGAAATACGTGTGCAGTGCTAACGGTTCTCCGCGAACTATCTAGATGCTTTCAAATGAGTTTTGCTTGTTTTCTGCTTTGTTTCTTTTATCCTTTCGTTATGCGGTCTAGCAAGATCAGAAGATATCTTGACAACCCCACCCCACCACCGGCGAGTCTTAGCCAGGCTATCGTTGACCGCGTCAAGATCCCTCTTCCGATAAAAATATTTCCGTAACAACACAAGTTTTTACAAACTGCCGCAGTGACATGACTAAGACAATTAGATATAACAATGAAGCTGTAGTGCTGCAATTTCCCATCTACATTTATGTAAATTACAAATGGATGAATAGTCGCTTGCTTATTATTCCAATGAAAACCTTGCGCTGCATTCTGCAATATAAATAAATAATTTTCTACAAAGTCACATGAAGCAAGTACTTCTGTAGGCTCCAGACTAAGTTTTTTATTTTTTACGAAGCTAGATTGTTGAAGTGAAATGAAGTAATGAGAAATCAGATTTCCCAGCTTCTTTATGAAGTAATCCAAAAATTCTTCTAACGGTTTTGAGTACTTTTCCAAATTGCATCTGTCAGTTGAAATCTACTGACTGAATGATAAATCAGCATCTTCGTAGTCCTTTTCTAGAAAAGCGTTTTTCAAATATTCTCGAAATAAACTTAATCCTGGACAATTCTTGCATTTTAGAAGATAGCATGTCGGCTTAGGATCTGGGCATAAAATAGTTGAAATGCAATCTTGGTATTTTAATATCTTTCCATTTGTAATAGTTTCAATTTTAGTTCCATAAGTAACCAATTTTACATTTTGATATATTGTACAAACACACACTGTATGCGTTCCACTGATTCCTGGTTGCACACAGTTTTTAGGACGAGGCAAGCAAAACTTGGAAAATCCGATTTTTTTTTACTCGTCGTTCTGATGAAGAATCTTGTAGCATTCTTTTAATGTACTCATCATTAGATGTTTCTTGAAATTTAACCTTTACATAAGAGTTAAGCAATCGTTTTTTCCAGGCATTATCCAACTGACTTCATCATCGTTATAATAATCTATCACTGATTGCTTTAGTTCATCGCTTATTCGTTTCCCAGTTTTAGATACTGGAAGACCAGCCGTTCGTTTTCTGAATATATTTAGCTTTATGCACCAAGTATTGTGTTGTTTTGAACTCCTGTTCAAATTTGTTGTATGGTTAGTGACTTAGGCAGTGTAATCAGCAGCTGTATCTTATCACAATTTTTCTCCAATTGTTTGAACTTACTGTTTTTACGATCCATGAATTCGTCATATAAATTAGATTTCATTGCGTTGTCCATTGATTGATTCATAAGGGGCTCGATTCCAGGAATCAAAGAAGATGATGTTGGTACTGCTAAATTGGTTAATTTTTATTGTTGATGCTGTTGCCTAACTCCTAGTTGATGACGATTTCGGCGTAACTGCGGAACTTGATGGTGAAGAGGGTGATGTATCTGTTTCATTTTTTCGACGTTTAAAAGAAATGTTCACAAAACAAGTTGTACACATGAATAAATTTTCATTTCTTTCAATCGAAGGCGGAAATCCATAATATGTTTATACACTTTACGTAAATTTTTAGAACACTTCAAGCCAACAAACGGCTTACAACACTTTTTAATTTCACTCATTATTTAATCCAAGTAAATATAAATTCACTATATGATAAACTAAAATTTGAATTTTGTTTAAGTCAATGTTATTTACACTTACACTTTAAAATTTGAAATTCCTAAATATTGATTTTGACTCTTATTTATACCGAAAATTTAAAACGAGAAATGTATACCTGAAAAATGTACCTGATAAACTTCTTTTAAAAGGAGGACCAAAACATTTTGTGTAGTAAATATACGGGGCTGGGCATTAAAAATAATTAGATTTATTAGTCATTAGAAGTAATTTTTATTTTGAAAAATTGAAGCAACAGTTAAAAACAAGTTTGTTTTAGGTATAAATTAAGAACTGAATAAGTACACCGATAATTTTATATGGAGAAATAGAGCTACTGTAGATCATGATATTAAAACGTGTTTTGCAAGAAAACAAAAATGTCACCGAATTTTTTTGTTGGTATGTTTTATAGAATTAAATGACGAACAAAAAAAAAGGAAAAAAAAAGAAAAACCAGTTTGGTGGCCATTTTGAAAATGAAAAACTTAAAGATGATACTATTTTTGTAATATTTTCTTAATCCTTATTCTTTTACCTTTAAAATCTATTTTATATTTTTTGGATAAATATTTTTTTTTTATATTTGTATAAATGCATCACCAATTTCAAAAAATTCTTAAATTTTTGACCGACTGTATCTTATTCAACAACAACAACAACAAAAGAAAAATCAAGTTGTACAATATTTTTTTTATCCAGTACTACACATTCAAAACATAAAAATTACAAAATTAAAACATGACTTCTAGTCGCATATGTTGAATTTTTGATTTCACGAATTCTTCACCATATATATTTATTAGCAAAAGTAATGTTTAGAAACTCAAAAATATAGGAATCACAATTCCCCAAAAAATAATGGGGACAAATTAACGTCAAAACTGCTATAAAATGGAATTATTTTTTGCCGAATAAAAAAAATTCAAAAACGCTAAAATACACTTTGGGGAATAAAAAATTCCCAACTGCTAGAAAAACGTCACAATTCCCAATTTCCAGGGAAAACCAGAATAGCGCCACAGGTCACTCATTCATGAAGGCTCCACCTTTCTAGCACCCCATCAAAAGGTTTTGACCAAAGTGATGAATGAATTCGTTTGGTCATCGTTTGGTCAGGATTGGTCACTAGTTTTTATCGTTTGGTCACTTTCGATTAAACGGTAAATAAATAAAGAAAAATTCAAAAAAAAAATTCCCGGGTAGCACCTCATTGCAAGAAAATTATACCGTTTTTATCAAATTTCGTTAGGTAATCGTTAGGTCAGGATTGGTCACCACATATTGGCGTTTGGTCATCAATGGGTCAGTTTTTATTGCGAAAAAACAAAATCAAAATTGTTGTAATTCAATAAAATCAGGTTCGTCGCTTATTTGGGAATTTCATTTTATAAAATTAATAAAAAATCCAACTGGAATACACCATTTAGAAAAAAAAAAAATATTTTTTCAAAGAATTGTATCTAAAGTGGAAGACATATGATATATACAATTCAAACTTCATAATTCATTGTGAATTAGTCACTAGTTGTTTTCGTTTGGTCATCCCAACATAATGATTTATTGCAAAAAATCTTGAATAACTCGCAATTTCCACATGAGTTCAAATGTTGAATTTTTTTTTTTTGAATTTTTCTTTATTTATTTACCGTTTAATCGAAAGTGACCAAACGATAAAAACTAGTGACCAATCCTGACCAAACGATGACCAAACGAATTCATTCATCACTTTTGTCAAAACCTTTTGATGGGGTGCTAGAAAGATGGAGTCATTCATGAAAGCTGACTCTGTGCATGGTAGAATTGAAGCTGAATGGAAAAAAAGAGCAGACATATTAGATATGTATGGCCGACGTAATTGACTGATGTCATATATTTACAAGCAGGTGGTTTCAATAATATGAAAGACTACTTGATCCAGTACGGCTTGTAGAGTTTCGTAACGGAACGCTTAATCTTTTCAACAAAGAAAAATTGGATGATACTTCTCCTTTCAAGATAAGTGTTTTTTTGAAAGACAAATTTCAAATTAATATACCCCCACATATTGAATTTAATTTTGGTATCAACACTGTCAAATTAAATAAAATTATACAAGAACTTAAATTAAACAAAACTCTTCTACAGTTTGTTTAATTGAATAGAGATCATTAGAATAGAGATCATTTTTGTTACACTATTCACTAAATAGTTTTACATTTTTGTTGGCAACTTCAAATGGCTTAACAAAATACATAAAACGGCATTTATCTCAAAACTAATCAAAATGCACCTACTATGTATTGTCAAATCACGGGAGAGCATTAGCCGCAGTGTTCAATAGAGCTATACGACGAGAGTTTTCACATTTAAGATGGTCGCCATTTTTTGTGCAACGGACATATAAGTGCGGTTTTCCAATTCTCCGGCAGCTCTACTTGGTCCCAAATAGAGACGATGCGATCTTACAGATTTGATGCAAGAGTAGCGCATTCGAGCTTAATCAATTCTGCGTGAATTCCATCGAGACCGGGTGCTTTTCCATTTCTCAATCTATCAAGAACTACTCCTACTTATCTCACTGTGGTGTATTCGACAAACACCTCTTCACGTGGAGAGCAGATTTAGCAGATTTTGAAAATAGCCATGCTGAAAGAATATCTGCTACGTTTGTTCTCAGCTCTCGTGGTTTTCATAGCAAATGAGATATTCTGCTAGAGTGCTTCTAGTGTAAAGAATCGTTAAATCCTCCATAATAAATTGTCATCGACCACTCTCTACAACTGTGAAATGCGAACTGACAAATGTCATCCAAAACAAAATGGCGGCCAAATAAAATTGACCTGGAACATAAAAAGCGGTAGGTAGGGACACAAAGTTCAAAATCCTGTTACCAGGCTTGCTTTAGAATTAAAGTCTCACCATTAGCTAATTCAATCAAGGTGGCGAAAACGAAAATTTGTTACATAGTTACATCCAAAACATTTTGTGACAAGTGCTCTTGAATTCCTGGAAAAATTAAATTGGCATGTTGGTTCTCAGGGACCGGCCTAATAAAGCACTGACTCTTTGTGAAGATGTAGTCTCCAAAGAAACCAACGGGTTTAAGCTTCTTTATGACAGTTTTAATGATTGTTGTACATTTTGTGTCAATAAACACACTGGCTTTTTCAATTTTATCGAAAGGTGTTTTCGTATATGCATCAAGTTTTTCTTTTTAAACTAAAATAAAGGACAGAAGAAAAATTGAAGGTTTTATTTGAATCTGCACCATTATTTATTATTTTCAGTAAAAAAGGAAGATGTAATTCATATGATGTATCAATAATTTAAAAATAATTAAATAAATTTTAACAAGATTACGTATACGTAATCTGATTAATAACCGAATCAATAGTTAACTTCATAATTCAATGGTATACCATAAAATGTAATTAAGGAGAATTTTATTTATTTTGTCTAGTAATCTATCAAAATCATAAAAAATTTATTTATTTATGACACATGTTACGCAATTCAAAAATCAAATAGCCGATATATCATATTCAAGCACAAAAATATTAAATTATAAAATATTAATCCCCGAGGAATTTAATAAAAATATGAAATAATATTGATTCAAAAATTTATTTCACTTCCTGTAAAATACAAAACTTTATAGATACTCGTATAAATATAAAATTGAGTTTGAAACAGGATGTCGACCAATTTATTATTATTTTTTTTTGTATGTAAAGTATATGTAAGTACAACTTATTTACATATTATCTGTACATAATTATAAAAGGTACATAATATAATTTATTGGTTGGTATCGAAAGGCCAACAATTTTATTAGCGAAAAAAATATTCCAAAATGCCATCCCGAAAATAGTAATCCGAACAACAAAAATCTCAAAACCCATAATGCTAAAAATATATTTACCTAAAAAAAAAGATTGCTCGAAAACAAAATCTCAAAAAAATAAAAATATCGAATTAAAAATCCCAAAATTTACCGAAAATAAAACCAAATGAGTCGAAATCTGCGCGCGCAGATTCTATTATGTTGAGTTACTATTATGTTGACTTATATTTCATTTTCATATTTTCATTTAACAGACTTAAATAAATATAAAATTAAATACAAATTTTGGTAATTTTTTTTTGAGATTAATTTTTACGTCCAAACAATCAAAAATTTACAAAATTTGATTTGGGATATTTTTCGGAATATTTATTTTTGGCAATTTGGAATTTGAGAAACAGCCTACTAAGTTTTTGATCTAGTCAAAATATCATTATGGTAATTAAATATTCGGGAATACGATGGTATCCCATAATTTATAAATAGTTCTAAAGGACATGTTCGTTCAGCATCAAAATTTGTTCAACATCGGATAATAATACTTGTTGGAATTTGGACGGACTCTTATAATCAATCATTATCAACATGGGAGAGAAATATTTACCCAAAAGTTTTCTCCCCAAAACATATAAATAAACTTTCCCAAAAATCGTTTCCCCAAATCTAATTTACCCCAAAAAAAAAAAAAAAACAAATTTAAAATAAAATACAAATAACAAAATTAAACGGTCAAATTATGGGTTGGGTACGATTTGTCAAATCCAAAATTACAAAAACGAAATTCCAAAATCAACATTCCTAAAAACGAAATTCCAGAAAGCTAAATTCCAATAAAAACAATTCCAAAAAATAAAATTCCAAAAAAACAAAATTCCTACACAAACTGTCAAATTTTAAAGTTCCAATAAACAAAATTCCAAAAAAAATCCATTTTATGCCGAAGGAAATATGCAAGGCACGCGCCTTATAATTAGGAAATCTTCGATTAAGGTTTATTCAACGATGTCTTGTAATTTGCTAAAACCGTTACAGTGCTTATTTAATAATGAATGAATTGAAATAATTAAATAATAAAAATTAAATTAATTGAAATAAATCAATTAGAATTTTTGCGAAATGCTTATTAAACTAATGAAAAAATGGAGTTTTGTGTATGGCCTTTTTTTCTAAAATAAATAAATTTTGGAATTTTCTCAATTGGAACTTTGAGTTTTATGTTATGGTATTTTGTAAAATGGAATTTTATATTTATTTTAATTGAGATTTTAGAAATTTAGCTCAATTGATTTTTTTTTTTGGATAACGATCCGTTCCCCAAATTATTCGCGATTGAACGCGATTATTCAATCTTCTGTTAATAATTCTGTTTTTTTTAAATGATTGATTTTATTTTTTTCTTCCATTTAACCAGAATATTGGAAAGAATACTCATGTATGACTAGCTGCATGTTTCTCCACCTGATATGCAGCATATATACCATATACTATACGGAGATGCTCAATTAGGCAATACGTTCCGATGTGCGTTTTTCCCGTTATTATTTGATGCCGTCTATACCAAACTTCGGCGTGGCTTGTGGTTCACGGTAAGCTTGCTCATAAACAGACCAAAATGCGGTGAATAGCGTGGATGTTTGTTGGTTCGTTTGTCGTTAACATAATTTCCTTCAAAGCAAACAACAATCTTTCGTGCCGCGGATCGCCGGGCTTCAATAATTCTTTAAAAAATTCTTGAATTTCACCAGGATGGATGAACGCTGAGGTCTTGATAATTCGAATTTCAAGAGCGACAGCCCCATTTGTACCGCATGTAGTTTCAAGTCCTTCTTCCAGTACGCGGCGTGAGATGATTTGGCCAAGATGAAAAAAAAACAACAAGGAACCGCGTAGTCGCGGAAACACCTTGAGAGCAGAGGTGGAAGCTTTCTCAAAATCAGTCAATACAAAATTTGGCTTCAAATCTATGAAATGGTCACAGGCAACTTTTAATACTTCGTAAATCATCTCGTCCTAACATTTCCGTGGCTTTGACGTCATCATTAACGCCGTCAATTTTTGCAAAAATCGTAAATAGTTGACGAAATATGTATGAAACAACGTTAAATGTTCCATCCATCAGCCAACAGTCTGCTTTTTCGAGCATTCGCATTGAATTAATTGTGTCCATAAGGAATTTTGGGCATACATTTTTTTACGAAACGATGTTTGGGAAAACAGTATTTTTTTTAATTTTTTTCGGGATAAAAATTTTGGGCAAACGGTTTTGGGGAAATTTGTTTTGGCTAGTGAAGTTATCGAAGACAAAAAGCCGCAAATGTGCGAATTGGTCATGAAAAATTGCATGAAAACGATATGGTGCTGCAAGCGTAGCCGTGGCGGCCATTTAACTGATATCGTTTTCAAATGTCAATGGCATACCTTCCTTTTTACAATGAAATAAACATTCATTGATTTCTCTTAAAACATACTCGTTTTTTTAATATCAAAATGAAACCTTTTATTGGAAAACCCTTTACAATGCATCTAAGACTGATACCTGTTCATATCTTCCTTAAGCTCAATACTTACTAAATATTTTTGAAGGAGGATTTTTTCGTAATCGATGAAGAAAATTCGATTTACATCCTGCCTCTGGTGGGATTCGAACCCAGTACCTCCGGGTCCAAATGCCGAAGCTTTAATCACTGCGCCACTTGTACGGAATTACATTCAACAAGTACTGCAAGGCGTTCCTTAGATTTTTACCATCAGAACAAGTTTCTCCTTGTAATGTTAACGTTTTGTCCGGCATGCAACGAAAAATAAAACGAATTCATCCTCATTAAAAATGTCTTTTCTATCGTAATCCTTCAGAATTGTAGGCAAAGTTGAGAATATCCAATCGGAAATCATATCAGCTGATACTTGTCTCGCATCTCCACTAATACACTTATAGACAATTTCGTGTATTGTTTTGACACTTCTAGCCATCCAAAATTAGATTTAAAGTTAATTTCCATTTCCATGGCTATTTTATCTGCCTTTTCCAGAGGTCCAGAAATAGGAGCATTTTGAGATCGCGCTTGCTGAAACAAAAGCAGAAATCCCGAATCTAGATCTTCATACTTTGGTACACGCGAACGTTTCCGGCTTCTTTCTTTACAAATTTCTTTAAAGCGTTTTGTTTTTACCTCCGCTGGCCATGCTTCGCTTATTAATCACTGAAAAAGCAACAACAATTTTAAAGAATTCCAGAGAACACAATTACGATCACAAGAATAATTTTATATCTCAATCTTCAAATCCGAAAATTTCACTTCCGTGACCAATGAGTAAAAATGGGCTCCCTGAATTAAAAAACGCTGAAATTAAAAAGGTGGACTTAAAAATGGTGTTTTTACATGAAAAAATGGGACCATTTTTATGTCATACTTTTAACAAATTTTCTGACTTAACAAAGGTGTTTCACAAAAACAAATTTAATTTTAAAATGACACAAGAAAGGCTTACTTTATGTCGTTTTAAAATATATTTTTTAATTCATTTTCAAAATGACTTTAAAAAGGCATATTTTATTTCACATTCAGCGTGTTCATTGATGGTTTTCTGACATAAAAAATCAGTATATTTTTGACATATTTTACCCCGACTAACTTCACATCAGTCAAATATCCCAAATTTTTTTTATTACACGAGTGAACGCGTTTATTTTTAGCTTGGCATATAAATTTGGCAGTTCAGTATTTTAAACGTCAATTTCCTTTACCAGTGAATTTAATATAGTGATATATTTCCTAAAGTGATGTTTAAATTTTAATAAAATATTAACGAAAATGTTTATGATTGAATCAAGTTTAGCCGGCTATTAAAAATTGAGTTTTTTCAAAACAAAACTCAGATGTCAAAAAAACCCCGAAAAAATCCAAAACAAAGTGGAGTTAAAAATATACCGATTTATAGGGTGCGCTCGGTTTGTAGCTAAAAAAAACCCGGATATTTTTTATCCTCTTGTACACGAGTGAACACTAGGATTATATACATAAAATTTACATTTGTTTTTAATAATAGAAATGCCTGCGTAATTTCACGTTTTCAAAATGGTTTCTTGTTTTTCTTGTTACAGTTTTTTGTTGTATTGTAGACAAAGATAAAAAACATGCATTTCATAAATTTCATTTGTGAATTATTATTTGTGAATTAATTATGAATTAAAATATGCATTTTTTAATTCATTTTGAAATTTGCAATTGATTTTTGCACATTTTCATTAATGAATGCATTATTTGAACATTTTTAATTGCTTTAATTTTCATTAATTGCTTAAATTTTCAGTAAAAGCCCGATTATCCGAAACACTCAGTTAACCGGAATTTTAATTTTTAGATTTTTTTTTTGCTTTTTTCTCTTTCATATGCATTTTGTAATATTCATATTGAAATTTGCAATTGTTTTTTGCTCATTTTCATTAATGAAAGCATTATGCCCGGTTTACATGAGAAAATTGTTTTCTTCTACAAATTTTTGCAGGTAAATAAGAAAGAATCCGCAATACAAAAATATTCAATATGCCAGAAAGCAATAAACATATATAGTAATGGCGTATTTTTTTTTATAGGATCATTTTTAATTTATTTTTAATTAATTAAAATGCGAAATTTACATTTTTATCTATGGCGTCTGTTTATATTATGAATCCTCAACATTTATAAATACGAAATAATTTTTTTTCTTGATAATTTTAAAAATGTTGCCACAAAAATACTCGGATCGAATATATTTTCATTTTTATGGTGGTTTTTGCTTAAAAATTCCTGCAAAATTTTGTTGGGATATATTGCTTTTCTTGTCTCTCATGTGCAAAAAGTCAATGTTATATCTTATTCATTTTGCAGAAGAAAAATGTTGGTCGTATGTAAACCGGGCATTAGTTGAAAATTTGGAATGGCTTTAATTTTCTTATTACAGTAAAAGCCCCATTATCCGGAATCCAACACACAGTCAACCGGAATTTTAATTTGTAGGATTTTTTTTTGCTCATTTCTCTTTCATATGCATTTTGTAATTCGTATTGAAATTTGCAATTGTGTTTTGCTCATTTTCATTAATGAAAGCATTAGTTGAAAATTTTGAATGGCTTTAATTTTCTTATTACAGTAAAAGCCCGATTATCCGGCATCCAATTAACCGGAACACTCAGTCAACCGGAATATTCATTTTTAGTCTTTTTTTTTGCTTTTTTGTCTATTTTTCCAGTTAATTGGATGCCGGATAATCGGGCTTTTACTGTAATAAGAAAATTAAAGCCATTCCAAATTTTCAACTAATGCTTTCATTAATGAAAATATGCAAAAAACAATTGAAAATTTCAAATGTATTAAAAAATGCATATAAAAGAGAAAAAAACAAAAAATATTCCTTAAAATTAGAATTAACTGAGGTTAACTGAGTGTTCCGGTTAATTGGACGCCGGATAATCGGGCTTTTATTGTTATACGTTTTACGTTTTATTTCGATCTTAAATACACATTTTATTTCGTTTCAAAATGACTTAAAAATACACATTTTATGTCAATTATAAACACACTTCTTAAATCATTTTCAAAATGGCTTATGATATGCATTATTAAAGTCAGCTTTTTTTTTATTTTTATCAGCTTTTTTATACAATTTTTAAGTCAGCCTTTTTTAATTCAGGGAGCCGTAAAAATGTTGTTGTTAAACATTTTGAAAGAGCATTGTGTTTATAAACAATTATATCGGTTGATTTATTTCTTGTAATTAACTCGACCCGTATATAATTGAAAATGGTACATCTTACATCTCTTTGTTGATAATTAAACAAAATTTTGCAAAAAAGCACAAAAGCGGCCCTTATGAGACCAGATATTTGTACGTTGTTCAAATTTAAATATTATTTTTAAACTAATTTGAGATAAATTGGCTTGAAACAAATATGAGTAATCAAATATTAAAAGTAGTCTTTAGAAAACTCCTAATCGATTCGCATGCAATAGCAAATACCATGGCATGTCCACCCTATACAATGACCATGATTAAATAAATTTAAATTTTTAATTAAAATCCAATGACCAAGGACCACGCCTTTCCAATTTTGTGGCTTTCTACATGCATAGCTACTCCTATATACAGTTGCTACAATAAAATGTCCGTCCCATCAAAAAATTGAAATCATTATGTCCATATCGATTTCCCCCTAATACACATGCATGCACACATCTTGTCTTACTTTCGGTATTTTATTTTAACATTGTCATTCAATGACCTGACATTGAACAATGAGGAATACTCATACAAACCTAGAATGAATTTGTCCAAAAACTCCAAACCTTAATGTAAGCATATATCACACGCACGCTTATAGGAAATAGTCATGCGATGGCAGAAGATCATCATTAATCCATGAGTTTCTACAATATTTTGGGTAATTATGAAAATTTCTATAAACCGCTACTCACACACACACACACACACATATGTACAAAATAAATTATTACGCGGTGCTATTCGTGTGAAAATTTTCGAAAACACATTATATAAATTATATAAAACATACTCATAATCATAACTAAGTGGAAATATAGGAAAATTATGTGAAAAATGACTACATATTTCCATTTTCTATATAGTGTTGGGTATTTCCATATCAATGATGTTATGTGTATATGTTATGATGCCCATTTCCCGCTTTCGTTGTTGCTTTTTCGAGTCAGTAGTATGAGTTGTGGAAATTGTGTTTAATTTATTTTTGTAATAAACATAAATTTTCTTTATTTTCATCTTGCTGATTATGATAATGATAATCGAAATAAAGTAGTAAATTATAATTGTATATTAATTTAATTTTATTTTACGACTTTGATGATTTATGATTTATTTAACATTGTCCCGTCGAGCCGAGGCACACGCACGGTGATCTATATTATCGTGCAAACAGTTCAATCAGTCACTTGCGACGACAAGAGCATAAAGTGTATTGAATTGAATTACAAAAGCGATGCCATCGTGTCTAGTCAGATACTGTTAAAACTTTAGACAATTTATTTATTAATGTATTTTCCAAGTTTTGAAATAAAGAGAAGAAAATTGAATTTTGATATCACCATTTTTTATATACTTCAGATTTTTTTTTGTTCTGCAAATTGTTTATTAGAGGTTGTTTTGTGTCATTGAACGGTTTTGGTATCAAGTGGCAAAATTTATTACTAGCTAATTTATCTTATTCAAAAGAATAGGTTTGGTTATTAAATATAAATCAAATTGTTTGTATAAGATAGATGGAGTATTGAGACGTAAGGTAATAAATAAAATGGAGCAATGGCTATAATATTTTTAAAGTAAAGCGTGGATGAATTTTTCAACTAGGGACAGTTCTACATTTCAAAAAATTCTCCAATGCACCTGTAAAATCGCTCTAAGAATTCAGTCAAAGGCCTGTAATTCGTTACATTCGTCTAAGAAGTGGGACTTTTTAAACCAATCGTAATGAACAAGCAAATAATGACAATCTAGACGGCAAAACTGCAGAGTCGGAGTAAAGGCCGGGTGAGAAATTCGTTCTAGACCCACACGCATATCAACCATTACGGATTAAAAGATCAACAGATGTTAATAGAATACAATTGCATATGGATTGCCGATGCAGGAAAATGGAGAAAAATCTTTTAACCCCCACATTTGATGGTGAGAGTAGCAAACTCCTAGCCCAAACCCCAAACCTCCAGGCGATGCTAACTATAGATAACAATCAATACACATATGTCGGATGAGTTATCTTTAAAATCAAATATGAGTGCAGAGACCTAAAGTGATTAAAAACAAGGAACATATTGAAATAATTTTAGAAATTATTTCTCAGATTGAACTACCTTCTATTTCGTTAAATATATATTTACAACAATATGTACCAGATCTGGAATTGCTACCTTCGTGTACATCATGTGTTATTTCTGCAGGGGTGCAGCCCCTTCATCCCATTTTAAACAGTTACGAGGTTAAGGGACTTCTCTTTGTCTTTTAGTTCATCATCTGCTGCGCCTTCAAACGACGTTACACCTGTTATTAAACCTGCACGTCATGACATTATTTCTACTTCTGGTGTAACAAACAAATCGATTTGTGGGACTAACTCCTATAATAAAAATTTTGGCGTTAAAACGATTAAGAAAATGCTTTGGTTACACGTATCTAAATTCAATACCGATACAAGTGAAAATGATATTTTGTTGATGGTAAAAACATGTTTCGATACTAATATTTGTAAGGTATTTAAATTGGTGCCTAAAGGAAGAGATATTGACTCCTTGCAATATACATGTTTTAAATTGGGTTTATCTGCTGAATTCCGTGATAAGGCTCTTGATCCTAATATTTGGCCTATTGGAGTAAATATTCGGGAATTTAATAATGTAAATTTTCGAACAAGGTTGCCTCATCGTACGAAGTTTCGGATGCCTGCTGCAATCAACACGTTAATATACTAAATTGCCAGTTAAAGCAGGTAAATATTGGTTCATGTTTAAAGTTCAGCCACTTACGACGTTCGAAGTCTAGTAAAACAGTTTGACGACATTACAAATTTATTAAATGAGTACAAATTTGACTTCCTTGCGTTAACAGAAACTCTTCTAAGCTGTAAAATTTTAATTAAGTCACTTCGTATCAATAATTATAATATTATCCGTTTTGACTGAATTAACAATACGCGATGGGGTGGAGTTGCAATTTATTATCGATCTGCATTAAAAATTAAAAAAATATTCTGCGGTGCCTTTGGTAAAGCAGAAATTATAGTATTGGAGCTTACGGAATGTATTGGTAAAATCCTTATAATTATTATTTATATTCCTCCACTTGCATGTGCCGAAGATGTTAATCAATAATAAGTTAAGTGATTGCTTGAGGTTACGTAATTTGTGCTGTTTACCTTTTAATCCAACTAGATTAGAGAGCACTTTGTTAGATTTAATGATTTTATATGTGCCCGATAAATGTAATATAATTTGTTTTGGTCAATTAGCGGTACCTGCCATTTCGGATCACGACTTGATTTATGTTTACTATACAAATTCTCTCATACTAGAGACAAAATTTATTATTCCATAGTTCGTGATTATAACGCTATTAACTATGAACATTTTCTAGGTCATTTGCTTTCTTGGGGTGGAATCTATTTTTATAATGACATCAACGATATCGTTTATGAATTTAATTCATCACTTTGGACGGTAGTCCAAACGAATGACGAAAGCACCTACTGTGCTGGAAGTCGAACTCGTATATATATATATATATATATATATATATATATATATATACAGCTAGTTTCGAGCATTTTCCATTTGAGGCCGCCAGGTTCATGTTATATATCATTGGAAAGGTCTTGAAAAGTAGACCCAAATAAAAGCATGAATTTCTACCAACATTGAGTGGAGATATGACCTTCTGAAAATTGCCCCAAAAAATCAGTTTTTCGGTTATAACTGCCCCAAAAAGTGCCCCAATTATTTTTCAACTAGCAAATTATGATTAGAGTCAGTAGACGTACAATACCAATTCAACGACACCTCAAACGTGCAAAACGGATGATTTTAACTAAAGTTATGACATTTTTAAATTTTTCTATGACGTCACCAAATAATCTTGCTTTGGTATATATGTTTGTACGTACTTTTTTCATTTTCATCTCATATTTTCAGGGTTTGTAGTATTTAAAAAACTAAGCAACTTTTGTTGTACAACTTTTTGATTTGGCCGCCATGTTGGCCGCGGCCGGCCTCTGAACGGCCATTTTGGCCACGCAGACTGCGCTGAAACTATTTGACATACCCCGGACATATGCATATCGTTGGAAAGGTATTAACGCCAGCTATCAAATAGCATATAAAAGAATTTCAAAAAATTAGAGTGGAGGGTCATTTTGGCCAAAAAACTGAAAAGTGCCAAATCGACCGGCCACATTCGGCCAAATTGATAAAAAATTAGCCCAAAACTTTTGGTTCATATTTTCAGGATTATTAGCCACAAACCTCACCTACAATATGAGATCAACCGTTTGTCCCAGAAAACTCGTATATTTTAGATATTGACCTCCATAACTTAAAAGCCACCCTAATTTTTTGCAAAATTTTATTTTTCGGCTCAAATGCACCCTAATATCGGTCCGTTGCGGTTCATAATGATAGTGAATCAACGTATTATAATGAAACAAATATACATGGTGAAAAATTCATGAAATCACAAATTTTTGGAAGTCATGTTTGGATTTCATGTTTTTTATATTTTCAATGTATAGTCTTGATTAAAAAAAAGTTTGTGGAAATTTTTGTTGTTGTTGTTGTTGTTAAAGATACAGAATGTCAAATTTTGATAAAAATGATGAACATGATGTTGTATAAATGGCTATAAAAAAAACTTATAAACGAGGGCTCATTTTAAAGGTAAATGAATAGGGATTCTAAAAAAATTATAAAATTTGTACCATGTTTCAACTCTTCCTATTCAAAATGACCGCTAAAATAGTATTTTAGAATTTTCTCAAAAACCTATTTTTTTTTTTTTTTTTTTTAAATTTCCTCATTTAATTCTATTGAACAAACCAAAAAATTGTACTTGTGTTATTTTTTGTTTTCTTTCAAAAGACGTTTGAGTATGAAGATCTACCCATTTTTTGTATATAAAATCAAAGTCAATGTGGTATTTTTTATTTTCAACTATTTTTACGATCAACTTGATAAAGTAACTGTTTAGAATTATTCAGCTCACAAATCGTTCATAAATTACATCACCCTAGGTTTGATCATTTTTAACTTTCTTTCAGCGTTTTGCGTCTACGCGTGTTTATTTAGCAAAATTATTCCATTGGTGACAGTTTCCATCCTGAGTGTCGATTTTGTACGAAAAGTGACAAGCGCGAAGTGAGCAAACCGAAAAAATAGAGTATTGAGCATCTTGATTCTATTAGTAGGCGA
This sequence comes from Nephrotoma flavescens, assembly GCA_932526605.1. NCBI lineage: Eukaryota > Metazoa > Arthropoda > Insecta > Diptera > Tipulidae > Nephrotoma > Nephrotoma flavescens. Next base: position 189,118,629 of record OW052220.1, on the reverse strand, counting down.
GACGCATGCGCATGATCATGTTTCGATTTTTTTAGATTGATATTTCTATGCGTAAACATTTCACAACTTTCATATTTTTGAATTAATTTGAAAATAATTCACAGATTTAAATATTAAATCCTAAACATACTAACTAATATTAAAACATAACATCCTAAAAACATAAAATATTAGTTCATTACACCGCTCAAAAGCAAGTTAATAGAAGAAGAGGAATACTGACGTCTACTCGTCAGTATCAAAAAAATTAAACCGATTCAACCGGATCCATTTATTTTGGTACCTACTATCGCAAAATTGACAAATAGAACGCACATATACAAGAGTGGAAAATACAGAATACAAATATAAAATTGTGTATTATACACCGTATATGTACACGAAAGTCTTGCTCACCTCGCTAACTCGCGCTTACATTTTGCGTACAAAATTGATACTCTGGTTCCATAAATAATTAATTTGACATTTTAGTGTATTATACAAACACAAACTGTATGTGTTCCGCTGCTTCCTGGTTGCACACAGTATTTAGGACGAAGCAGAGAAAATTTAGAAAAGCCATTTTTTTACTCATCATCCTTATATTTGATTTTGTACCCCTCATAGCACTCCTTTAATGTGCACATCATTAGACGTTTCTGAAGTTTAACTTTTTCAATAGTTATACAATCGTTTTTCCCAGGCATTATACGACTAACATCATCATCATTATAATATTCTATCACTGAGTCTCTGAGTTCATCACTTATCCGTTTGTCAGCTTTGGGTGCTGGAAGGCTCAGTGACCCATTCTAGTTTTGAATATTTTTCGCTGTTCGTACCATATACTGCGTTGTGTTAAATTCTTCCTGGATTTCTTGTATTGTTATAGTGATTTCGGTAATGTAGACAGCAACTGTATTTTATCACAATTTTTCTCCAACTGTTGAAATTTGGCTTTTAGTTGATCCATGAATTCATCATAAAGGCATGCCTTATGATGATTTTCCGCTGATTGAGTCAAAAGAGGCTCGATACCAGATACCGAAGATGTTGATGATGGCGTCAGTGAGGCAGTTAAATTTAGTAATTTTTGCTGCTCATGATATTGCGTGGATTCTAACTTACTCGGATATATAGGAGACATGCCAATGTCTGGTAATATTTTATTAAGTTTTTCACGAGCGATAGCACTTTTTATTTGGCACTCCTCACTTTCACTCCTACTCGAAACATTCTCGTCACTGCGTGTTGATAATGTCTCCGGGGTAACAGGTGAATTTGATGAATCAGTAACGGGTGACACTTCGCTTTCAATTTTCTGACGTTTAGAAGATACCAGGTAACACGTTGTACAAATAGATGAATCTTCATTTACTTCAGTCGAGCGCGGCAAATGACTTTTATTATAATCAGAAACCTTTCTTAAATTTTTCGAACATTTCGTCTCAGGAAACGGCTTACAACACTTTTTGAGCCCAGACATTATTACACTTCTTAATTGAACTACTTTAAATTAATTTTTTGTTATTTAAACAAGCAAATGCTTCAAATAGAACTTCACAAGTTAAACTAACTGAAATATTATTTTAAACTCTAATTTATACAAAAATGTTAACAAAAGCCACTGGTTATGTTATTTTACAGGCCTACTCCCCCTTCTATAGAATCTCAAAAAAATTATTTCAGGACGGTCATTTTGTGGTGTTTTATCACATTTGGTGATAAAACATGTGATAAAAAGAAATTGTCGTAGCTTAATTCATGAATGAATCGGATGAATTATGTCACGTCGTATATTGATGCGTTTAGAAAAAGAGCGCAATATTTTCTATCTCGTTTTGACAAATAAAATAAAAATGTTTTAATGTGTGTGTCAAAATCATTTTTTTTGATGTACATAAATATTAAAAAATGTAAATTAAATTAAAGCATTTAATTAAAATATTTCTTAATTAAAATTTTTAAATTTAATTGAAATATATTTTAATCATTCATTATGTGACGATTATTCGTTCGGAAATATACACAAAATTTTTTATAGGGAAGTGCACAATTCGTGTTGTTTTGATGTTACATTTTTAAACTTTAAAATCTTATTTGAAATTCTATTTACTTTTCCAAATCAATTTAAAATTTATGGTTCAAATAGAACAAAAAATCAGATTTGATGTGGTTTTATGTATGTATTGGACATATTAAATAGGATTTTGTATACGAAATTGTATGTGCATATATTATATCACTACATGAAAAGTACTTCATAAAAAACATTCAAATGACTCAACCACAAATGTCAAATTATCACTTTTAGTTCATCATTTTCCCTCAAAATTCATTTTGCAGGGTTGTGTTTGTAGACTTTTATGTTTTGAATTTTATCACAAAAAAAGTCTCCACTAATGATATAAATTGGTGATAAAGCACCACAAAATGACCGTCCAGGAATACAAATAAATTTTTAAAAATTCGAAACAGAAAATACGCTTAATCCTAACAAAATAAATGACTCATGGCAAAATTTTATTGTTCTACTAATTGCTTTAGGGGCTGTCCATAAACTATCTCACATTTTTATGGGGGAAGGAGTATCGATTGTTGTGACGTGTGTCGCTGGACGAGGAAGAGTTTTATAAAATGGCAGATTGTGACGTGACGTCACGTGACAACGTGTCTAATTATAATTACAGCAGTCACTTTGATAGGATAAACATTCAATATAACCATTTGCAATCAGAAGCTATTGTTCCATCTTTTGATAAACTCGCGTAGACGCAAAACGCTGAAACGACGTTAAAAATGATCAAACCTAGGGTGATGTAATTTATGAACGATTTGTGAACTGAATAATTCTAAACAGTTACTTTATCAAATTGATCGTAAAAATAGTTGAAAATAAAAAATACCACATTGACTTTGATTTTATATACAAAAAATGGGTAGATCTTCATACTCAAACGTCTTATGCAAGAAAACAAAAAATAACACAAGTACAATTTCACATCATCATTTACATCATGTTCATCATTTTTATCAAAATTTGACACCCTGTAACTTTAACAACAACAACTACAAAAAATTTTTTTATTCTACAGTTTTTTTTTAACAATTACTACACATTCAAAACATGAAAAGTAAAAAATTTAAACACGACTTCCGGTTCCATACACCAAATTTGTGATTTGACGTATTTTTCGTCAAATACATCATATTATTATCATTGCTAAGAGAATTTTTACCAGTGACCCTTTTTTCATAACAAAAAAAAAAATATCGATTTTATGCAAGGAGACTGTCAAATGTTCAATGTATTTGGTGATTTTTTTATGTCTATCGAAAAAATCACCAAATACATTGAACATTTGACAGTCTCCTTGCATAAAATCGATATTTTTTATCATTATGATGATTTCTTTGAAAAATAGATCTTATCTCCCCTCCCATCGCATGAAGATGGAATATCAGCGAGAGGCTAGCTACCATTAACTTTTGTTTCCAACTAACACACTAAAATATGTATATTTTATTGTATTGTTTAAGGAATCAAAAATGAATGGTAGCCGCGTGCAATTAGTGACAAAACAGCAAGAAACATGCAAAAAAATGTTGAATTACTCAATCGAATTTCTACCAAAAACACATGCATCTGGTTTAAATTTTTTACTACTCTGTAACATACACTAAAAACTAAACTACAAATGTTCAGTCGATAGCCTACGAGAACCGGGTGGGTAATAAGATCACACCCGGCATGACCTGTTTGTGGCATGTGGTAAAGGATTCTGAAATAAAATCTAAAAGACTACAAAATGAAGATTGAAAAATTGCATGCAAAATAAAGAAATAGAATCGTCTACCACACACCAGATACAGTATACCAGAACGTAGGTTATCGTGCTGAACATATAAAAAAAACTATCTACCTGAACCTAATGATGAGACCTGACCCTACTTTTCAACATAAAAAAGATAATATAAATCTTTACTATTTCGAGGCCAAGAGCATATACTTTCCAAACATAAATCGTATTGAACCATTCGTCAATAGAAACAATTTTGTTTTATTGTTTTCTATTTTTTTATTGAAACAGTTTCGTTCTATTGTTTTATGCCTCAACCAGTCAGACTTAAAAGCTTAAGTTACACGCCGATTGCACCACTTCGGTTAGTGCTACAATTACCAAGATTTTATAGGCTTCTCGTCACAAATAAACAACTGACCTCTTAAATTTTGGTGGTCGTACCGCTCTCCTAAGTGGTCCAAAACGGAGCACAACTTAAGCTCCTAAGTCTGACTAGTTGAGGCATTACGTTCTATTGGGCCTCATACACAGACGCAGGCCACTGGAGTGACGAATATCGAGAAAAAAAGAACGAATCATTCACACTCCGTAACACACAGCCGACAGCTGTGTGAAAGTATGCGTAATTCGTTCTTCGCGAAACGAACAACAATTAAGCCCTGAACAAAGTCTGAAATGCAGATGCCAATATTCAATTAACTACAGAAGATTGTATTGGTTACACTAACAATCCCATGTTAATTTTTTTCTTTCGTACCACTACTTATAAAACTAGGTCATTTCAATGCCGCGCGTCTGTGTAAGAGGCACAATAACACGTAGCGGCCACTTTTGTGCTATCGTGTGTGTGTGTGAACTCAAAGTCGAAGTCAAAACGACTGACAACAATAAAACGAATCGCAATTCAATTCATTTTCAATTTGCCGTGCCAAAATCATTGATATCAAATAAAAAACCTCTTAACGAATTCAATTGACAAAATTTCTGATATCAAATTTGTGCCGAAAAAAACATTTGTATTCGATTTGTCAACGATTTTTCGGAATGTTAGTGCATTCGGCGCGTTTGTTTACATTTTTCTTTCTAGCTGTCAAAAACAACAACTTGTCAACGATTTTTCGAATGTTAAACAACAACGCGCTGAATGCACTAGCATTCCGAAAAATCGTTGACAAATCGAATACAAATGTTTTTTTCGGCACAAATTTGATATCAGAAATTTTGTGAATTGAATTCGGCTTTCATCACTCGAACATTTACCTCGTTAATAGGTTTTTTATTTGATATGTGTTACAGCTAGATTCAGCATACCTCGGAAATGAAGTATTATAAAACGTCGTACTGCTCCTTGGTTAAATGTAAAGATTTTGGACTTAATGGCGCGTAGAGATTTGGCTCACAAAAAATATAAAAGATCCAAATTAGTGGTTGATTTGGAATCTTTTAAATTTTTTAGAAATAAAACTAACGCATACATCAATTAAGCGAAAAATAAGTTTTATTTTGGGAATATGCATAATCCAAAATCAACATGGAACAACTTAAAATTGCTTGGTATTTCATGTTCGTCTACTGAAGGGATTATTACTTTTTCTGCTAATGACATATTAGACTGTATAAGTAATTTTAGTGAATCTTTAGGTGTTTTGCCTTTACTAAATTCTGATTATTGTAGTTCTAATGGTTATACATTTGCATTCGATTGTGTTGATGAGCTTATGGTACTGACAGCTCAAGACGTATCACTTCATGCGACGTAACTGTGGATCTTCCTGGTTACTAGATTTTAAAATCAACATTCACTAAATAATTTTGTGCAAAACTCTCAATGAAATTTTTTAAAATCTTAGCTGACTTCATTAGTTTGATTTTTTTTTATTTATTTGTCATGTCAAAATTTCAAGTGATACAAATTGTCATTTGGAGTGATAGCAGTCGCACGGAAATATTTATAAAGCAGCATACTACGATTTAAAAACAGCCAGAACGACTTTAGTGAACAATTATTTTGTAAGTTTCGATTTAATGATCTAGTAACCAGGAAGATGAGTAGTCACGTCACTCAAAGTGATGCGACTAGGAGAATAGGGGTCCGAATGTCATTAAAGCTATTAAATCATAGATTCAATGGCATATGATATGGTTGACTTCAAAATATTAAAATTATTTATTGATTTGTTTTTGCAAAATCAGTATTTCCTAATTTATGGAAAGTGGCTTCAATTATTCCTCTTCCTAAGAACTTGGATATACTTGGTGAAAAGTTAGGTTATACCAATTTTTTCATATTGTGATGCGATATTTTCAAATTATGACAGTTCGTCAAAACGTTTACTTCAGGTTACTTTGAACAATTGTGTGCGTTATGTTCATGACCTAAAGAAGTTTGATCATGTTTCTGAATTTAAACATTCGATTCTTGCTTGTGACTTGTTTGAGTTTTATCGTTATAGGACTACTCTATTTATTTTTCGTATAATTAAATCAGGTGGACCATTGTAATTAAATTCCTCTGATTCATTACGAACAAAAAGTATTAGTTTACCTGTCAACAGAACTAATATTTATAATAATTCGGGTTGAGCAAATTCGATTGTCACTTGGAACAGTTTACCATCTGCGTGCCTCTTAAAAAAGTTATGTTTGGTTTAATAACGGATAAATAATTTTAATAATTTTTTGTTATTTTTATATTGCCTATACATATTTGTAAATATTGCGTATCATTTATTGTTGAATATATTTATGTATATGGTGAAAAATTCTTCAACTCACAAATTCATTCTATGGAGCCACAAGTCATGTTTTAATTTTATGATTTTTATGTTTTGAATGTGTAGCCTTGATTAAAACAAACATTTTGAGACACTTAATTTTTTTGGTTGTTGTTGTTGTTAATGATGCAAGGTGTCAAAATTTGAGAAAAATGATAATCATGGTATTGTATTTATCGCAATAAAAAGAAAAACAATTTTCCGATAATTATGATTTTGGGCTCATTTTAAAGGTAAGTTAATAAGGATTTCTAAAAAAATATAAAAATTGTATATTGTTTAATTCCTTCTTTTCTAAATTTCTCGCCAAAATGTTCTTTTTAAATTTTCGCAAAAACCTATTTTTTTTTCTAGAATCCGACAATTAATATTTTACAACATATCAAAAAAATAGAATCCCGTTTTTTTTTGTTTTCTTGCAAAATTCGTTTTAGTATGAGAAGTGTTTCATTTTTATATGGAAAGCTATGAGTTGTCACCAGTTACGAGACCATCAACAACATCACTTCTAACACCGCAAATAGCCGATAACGATAATAACAGTGATAGTGATGAGTGTTATTTAAAAAAATGTGCCTGTTTTGAGAAAAATGAATGAAGTGTTACCCTTTCCTGGAAAGTCTCCTATATATCCGAGTACGTTAGAAACCAGACGCAAACATCAGCAGCAAAAAGTAATAGATTTAGAGCTTCAGTAACACCATCAACATCTTTGGTTGCGGGAATCGTGCCGCTTTTGAATCAGTCAACCGAAGATCAAAGGAAGGTTGCACTAATGATGAATTGATTGGTGATCTAAAAGCTAAATTCGAAGAACTGAAGAAAACCAGTGATAAGATTCAGCTACTTACTATATTGCCAAAATCATTAACCATTCAAGTAATCCAGAATAAGTTCAAGGCAACGCAACATATGGTGCGAACCGCTAAAGATCTACGAGACAAGAATGGTCCACTAAGTCGTCCAGCAGCTAAAGTAGGAAAGCGAATAAGTGATGAGCTGAAGCAAGCAGTATTATCTTATTATACTGATGATGATGTTAGTCGGATAATGCCAGGCAGAAACGATTGTTTAACAGTTGATAAAGCTAAAGTTCAAAGGCGGCTAATGATGTGTACATTGAAAGAGTGCTACGAAGGATATAAGACGATGTACCAGGATGACGAATAAAAAAAAATGGATTTTTTAAATTTTCACTACTTCGTTCAAAATACTGTGTACAACCAGGTAGTAGTGGAACGCACACAGTATGCGTGTGTACCATACATCAAAATGTAAAATTAATTATTTTCGGTACCAAAATGGAAACTATTACCAACGGAAAGATAGCGCACTACCGGGATTGTATTTCAACTATTTTATGTGATGAGCCTACACCAACATGTTACCTTTTACAATGTGAAAGCTGTCCAGGACTGGATAACTTTAAAGAATATTTGAAAAATGCATTTCGGGAACATGCCTGCGAGGATGCTAATTTAAAATTTAGTCAGTGGGTTTCTACCGATAAGTGCAATCTGGAGACCTTTTCTCAACCGTTGGTTGAATTTCTGGATTATTTCATAAATAAGCTGAAGAATCTGTTACCTCATTACTTCATTTCACTTCAGCAGTCCATCTTCTTAAAAAATAAAAAATTGGCGCCGAAGTCTACGGTGGTGATATTTTTATGTAATTTTGCAGAAAATTATGCATTTATATTGCAAAATGCCGCACAAGGATTTCATTGGAATAATAAGCAAGCGACTATTCATCCATTTGTAATTTACCAAAATTTGGAAGGCAAATTACTTCACCACACCTTCATTATAATATCGGATTGTCTTCACCACGATACTGTGGCGGTTCACTTATTCATTGAAAAATTGATGCAGTTCTTGAAAACTAAAATATCCAGTTTATCTAAAATTTATTATATTACCGATGGCGCAGTCACGCATTATAAAAATTAGAAATTTTTTAAGAACATCTTAAAACACAAAGAGGATTTTGGAGTTGATTGTGAATGGCATTTTCATGCAACAGCTCATGGAAAAGGTCCATGTGATGGAGTAGGAGGTACCATCAAAAGAATAGCATCCAGAGATCTCACAATGGAATACAGCAGTACAATAACCAATGCAGATGAATTATTTAAATGGGCTAAAACGTTGAAGACAGATATAAATTTTGGATTTTGTTCAGACGCAGAACATAAATCCAAACAAATCAAACTTGTAACTAGGTTTGAAAATTTAAAAACAGTAAAAGGAACTCACGGTTTCCATGCAGTTATTCCAACAGAGGATGGCTATTTGAATTGTAAAAAATATTCTAATTCTGACGATTATGTTAAATTTAAATTGTAATTTTTAATTTGAATAAGATTTAATGTTAAACAATAAAATAAAACTATCAAAAGAATTTGGGTTTGAAATTTTAAATATAGGCAATTAAATTTGAATAATAAATATTAATAATTTAACTGGACCTACATTTTTGTAAACAATTTCAAAACACTGAGAAATATCCACTGAAATACAGTTTTTCCATATAAAAATGAAATACTGCTCTTACTAAAACGCATGAAGAAAACAAGAAAACAGAAAATAACGGGATTTTAGTTTTTTGATATGTTGACTTGTTATGATATGTAAACTTAAAAAAAAACAGGGTTTTAAGAAAATTCTAAAAGAACATTTTGGAACATTAACTTGCCTTTAAAATGAGCCCAAAATCATAATTATCGGACAATTATTTTTCTTTTTATTGACATATATACAACATCATGATTATCATTTTTCTCAAAATTTGATACCCTATATCTTTAACAACAACACAAAAAATTTAAGTATTTCAATTTTTTTTTTCAATCAAGGCTACACATTCAAAACATAAAAATCATAAAATTATGACTTACAAAAATTTGTGATTTCACGTATTTTTCACCATATATTATTTCCATAGGTTTTAAGATAATAATTGTTATTGTTATTATTTTTTCATTCAACCCTTCTTTCCTTTTATTAAATTGTAAATATGATTATGTACAAAAGCTAAAGCTTATACATTTGAAATAAAACATTATTATTATTATTAATTAAAACTTAATCGTCTATTTCCCAGGGCAACTTGGAGCGGAAGTGTTTCTTGCAGTGTAACTGGAGGCCTGAATATGTAATTCAATTGTCAGTACGTGACCAAAACACGAAAAAGAAGGATGCACAAGATTAGTAGCCCAGTCGAATACCAAAACTACAGAAACAGAAACTATTGAGTCGGACATAAACTGCATATGCAACAAAATACTTCGACTGATAGCTTTAGGACAAGCATCGGGGTAAGGAACGTTTATTTACTCTTAATGGGTTGTGTATTCTGTACTCATTTGATTTAGACGGTTTAGATGGTTTTACACTTAACCAAATCGATCACATTCTGATCAACAAGTAATATAACAGTTCGTTACTATAGCGACAATCATTCATTGGTTGCTTAATTTAGGATGCGACCTAAGCAGCTGCTCATCATTAAAATAAACGTATAAACAGGTATGACGTTATCAAACTGAATCGTGCAGCCACTGAATTTAGAATGGAAAAACCCACTTTGCAGAAATTATACAAAGAGCTTCATGGGGTAGCATTGAGGCCGCCTACAAAATATCAGCAGGAAAGGTATTTTGGAACGCAGTATAACGAAAATCGTGTGTCACGATCGAGAGTATTTTACAAGTACCATTGAAATAGAAAGTAGAAAGCGGAAACGATATGCGTGGAGTATATACACTAAGCATATTTACGCTAAACTAAGGAGATTGATTTAAGAAATCGTCCGCCATTAGGCTTTGATAAAAACATCTTGGTGATGGAACAGTAACAGCTCTTGCACTGGAGAGAGTTTTGAGGATGCGCAGGCTCCCGCTATAGAAAAAAATTCTCTACAAGGACAAAGGCAAAGAGCTGTTACTAATTTCCAGATTACCTCAGCACCACCCTTGTACTAACTCGGATTCGAGAGCTTTAGAGATGCCACATATATGCAAAGCAAAGAGAGCACTATATTTACTACGAGAAATTCGGCAAAAGTGCGTCTTATCACCAATACTCTTTCTGTTTGTCTTAGATGGTGTGATGAAGTAAACCAATATCTATACACCAAATGGAATACAAAGGCACCCATTTCAGAAGCTCAAACTTCAGATGAATATAAGTAAAATCAAACTGCTACGAATAGATACCCAGGCCCTATATAATAACACAATAACACTTATGCGTTTTTTAAACTATGTAAATAAAATAAGGCACTCGCATCAAATATCAAAATGCACCAAACTTAATACCTTTAACTCGAGCGTGCAATCGGTTCTCATCATAATAATCAACTTGATTTCCAACGATGATCACAAAAAAAATTATAATAGAAACTGGAAAATTACGGCAAAAAAATAGCATGTGAATGGAATCCGCAAGAATCGCAGACATAGACGCTCTAGAACTACATGGAGGTCCATAGAAGTTGAGTCATTTGCAAAATGGTTGAGGCTACAAATCAAACGGATTGTGCAAGACCAACGGCAATTGAGAGAGTTTGATTCTGCACTGAATAAATGTCAAGGATTCGATAAAAATGATGGTAAAACGTTATTTGAAAACTTTACAGTGCATGGTAGCATCTTAATGCATTCGTTTTTGCTCTTGAGGAGATGTGTCGGTAACACTGTATTCGCAAGGCGCGCAGAATTAAAGCAGTACGTTGCGTAGTTACAAATGCAGTCGAAGGTATGAGGCAGCGTGATCTCGAGCAATACCACATGAAAACAGGAGAGATGAATGGAGATCAGGGATTTCAAATACTGAAGAAGGTTGACATCTGGAACAAGGTCATAGGCAAATTTGCTTATTCTAGAATTCACGCTTAGCAAGTCGAAAGAAGCGAAGGTCATGCCAAAGATTCCAGTACCAGTGACCAGAGTGAGTCTGGAAATAAAGTTAATAGTCTAAAAAAGTGGTGCAACGAAGAAAGCCCTAACGATGACGCGGCACACATAAATGGCATAAGTTGGACTTGAAATATAAGAATGCACGTCAGAAACGAGATGTGCCGCACTCAGAGAAAAAAGTTGTTGAAATAACAATTTTCATATGCAAAATCAATAAGAAACATAGGTTGTTTTTGGCCAATAAACGAAGTTATTGCCGTAACAATTTTATAGTTATTGATTTTACTACCTTTAAATCGACACAATAATTGTTATATCAATAAGTATTTAGTTCCGTTCAATAACTTGACGTTTTAAATTGAACGTTCTTTAGTTATTATTCCAAAAAATTTAATTATTAATTTTTACAAAGATCGTAATAATCATAATAAAGAATATTCTGGATAATATGGGAGATGATGGTACCTACCCTGATAGGGGAGGTTGAGGTGAGGTTACCAAGACGTTGGAATTGGAACGTATTTTGAATATATATAATATATACTATATATGTTCAAGACCATCTTGAATGGGGGCATTTGCCCATAGAGGGTGCGAGGCCCGTGTAGAGACTATAATCTACCTGAAAAAGAAATCTCTACAGAGTCGTGTTGCTGATATTGCGGCACTTACTTGGAGATGGAGTTTACCACCAACTTAGAGCTGCAATATCAGCAACACGACTCTCTAGAATTCAATATTTCCATTAGTGCGAAACACTGAATTCTTTGTATTAAAAATTCGGTCGTCTCATCAGACTGCAGTGACCAAACTACAAAAAAAATTGAAAATTTGTGAACTTACATATAAAGTATAAGTATAATGCTTTAGCGAATTTTAATGATTAACGAGAACAGTCACGTTGTAAATGTAATAACTTTAGTTATTGAATTAGTAATTTAAGCAAGTCCTAATGTTTATTTTAACAACGAACATTGTCCGATCAATAAATTTAGTAAGTTTAGACTTGATAACTAATACATTGTCATTACAATAAGTGTATTTATTAGTAAAACTATTTTATTTTATTGATAGAATACATGTATTTGTTAAACTTAAAACTAAGTTATTCATTAAACAATTTTATTGCTGATTTTCAAAAAATACGATTCAATAAGTCAAAGTTATTGAATTAAAAACTTTTTTTTTTCTGGGTGGCGGTATCAAAGCAAACCAAAATAACCGCAAGTGCATGAATAATACCATTTTTCAACTGGTTAATGGCTGTACTTGGGTTTAAATAAACATGAAGGTGCCCGAGGTTTTTCTCCAGTTCTTCAGGAACCGATAATGTGGACATATAAGTCAGTCTCGTTTCAAAACCATTTACACGAATGATAACCCAACCTACTCGAGGTTACTTGATCTAGCAGAATTTAACGAATTTAGATAGGAAAACCTCGACAAAACACTTTTTAATCCACGGTTAGCCAGCCATGTGCGCTGAGATCAAGAAAGCGCTTTGATCGATAAAATATGGAATCTTCCGGTTTCTACCAGACTTACCATACCACACCACAGCAATCGTACTAGTTGATATTGACAAGAAACATAAGGGTGATTTTTCTTCAAGCGCGATTTCAAAAGATTAAGGATTCCTTAGGTCCTACCCCTAAGAACAACCGTAACACTATATGTTCTATGACAGATCTGACTCGTCTAAAACAATCAAAGTGGATCACATATCTCCACATTCACAGCCAGGTCCCGGGGGGGTACTAACAATCAATGATGCTTAATGTACCCACCACCAGTGCTAAACTAAAATCAAGGACAAGACTGTAACACTCCATTCGTACGAGGAAATTAAAGCCCCTCATACACGGTCAGTTTTGAATGGCAATCAACGTGATTGACATTAATGACTGCCCGTGTATGTGTATGACTGATAATGATTATCATTCAAATTTGATGATTGATGAAATTCATACATGTTTGAATTTTTATCATCAGTCAAGATGGTTGACATTTATGATTGCTTGTGTATGTACATGAATATCAGTCGAACGAGCCGATTTACCCAGCACGCAAAAGCTTTATTGACTGACAAAATAAATGAATGAATGAAGATTGACCGAATGTGAAAGTTATCAATCCTCAGTCGTTAAAGTCAATCACTTTGATTGCCATTCAAGAGTGACCGTGTATGGGGGGCTTAACTTTGATCTAGCAATAGATAGAAAAACTATTCTCAAATTTTTGAAAATATTCAACTGGTACAACTGAAATTTATAGCGAGGTGAGGTTGCTACACGAGGTTTGTTGAAAGTGTTTTAGAAACCCGTTCCGTTTAAATTAAATATTATATTTAGTAAGACGACCGTTCATTGTTCCTGATCAAATACCAGCACCTAATATTTATTAGACTAGGTCTGCTAAAAAATGAAAGAATGCCATCGATTAAGCTGCAAATTTACAAATTAACATTTCTTTCAAATTAAAATTAAATATATCAGCAGGCGCGGCCAATTATTGAGTTTAGCTGAAAAGTTATCAGCATTTCTGGCTTAATCGATGGCATTCTTTCATTTTTGGGGTTCCTCATTTGGAGTACTAAAATTTTTAGATGACCTTGAAATATTTAAAACGGGCTTGAAAAACAATCTGTAGTTGACCAATTACTGAGAATAACTGACCATTTGTATTTGGCCACAAGTGACCAATTACACCCAGCATTGGTTTTCATGGAAGAAGAATAGTATTTGTTCTCATAATGTAACTTTCGTTTTTTGACCCGCTATACCGATTTATCAATAGCAAAGGTGACTCTCGACCAAAACTTAATTGGATTTAAATTTAATAAAACACCTTATAATTTGATTTTGATTTATTTTGTGCTTTCGCCTCGGGAGATTTTGAGCATTTTTTTTTTGTAAATAAAAGTTATTATAAGAATTATAAATAAAATAAAGTATTAATCATCCAGTGAATTTAATGTCCTTTTAAGGTCAATTAATACTACCCTTTTCATTCATGCACACACCCACCCCATTCACCTATTCACACAATTACAGTATACCACCTGCACGTTGCAAGCTCCATGTCACACTGACATGAACGGTGGGTTGGCGCTGAATTCTGCACTCCAACAGAGGGCTAAGTTGTGTTTATTATCATCACCGATCGTAATCGATGAAGAAAATTCGATTTACATCCTGCCTCTTGTGGGATTCGAACCCAGTACCTCCCGGTCCAAATGCCGAAGCTTTAACCACTGCGCCACTTGTACGGTTAAAGACAAAAGAACTACATTTATACCATTTCGTAGTTGTTGTGATTACATTTAGATGGAGCGAACAAGTTTCGATTTTATTGGTTGATTTACATATACGACGATTTTTCGACGAGGCTGCTTCGGCGAACACTGTATTATCTGTATAGATCAGTTTTTCACATATACAAACATAAACCATATTTTGACACATAATTTTAAAAAAACAGATGATGTTAAATTAATTTATGAAAAGATAAATTTTATTCATGTCTTCGCCGTGCCGAAAATTCGGCGAAGAAGTCCTTCCTAATTGGACGAATGAGTCACGTTAATTTCGGCGCAAGAAAATCGTCGGATATGTAAATCAACCTTTAATTAATTCAGCAAGCTTGGCTTGCTTTATGTTGATTTTATTTTCAGTCTTTTCAGATCTACCTAAATCGTCTCTGACCCCGAACGCTCTGTTCATCAAAACGTAGACGGATGATATTGCCAAGAAATCAAACTTTTAATATCGAACAATTATCATAGATCGTTTAGGCAGTTAAAGTATTTTTTACTGGTTCTAGAGAGAAGAAATAAAATAGATGTGTGTTTATAAGTAGTTCTAAGAACCAGCGCATAAGGTTAGACCACAAGATCGAGGCATCACAAGTTAAAAGATGTTGCACAACGACTATTCCATAACAGTATTGGAAAATTGTGGTTCTCAATTTTTTATTTTGGTTTTTATGATTTAATCTTTGCAATCTGTTCTGGGGCCCAAGCATGCACAACTCTTTCGCGATTCGCTTTTTACGTCCAACCTTACGCAGTTCCCTGCCAAATCGAGGACATACGGCTATAAGTCCGGTTTACGTATAGCCACACTGCATAGCTCAAAGCCTATATACTGACATGGAAGATGGATCGGTCCATGAGTTTTGCACTCCGACAGGGGAATATAGTTGTTGTTCATTTCCATCACCTTTTGCATCCTGTTCTTATCGGGATTCGAACCCGGTACCTTACGATCCAAATGAAAAAGCTTTAACCACTGTGCCGTTTTGTCGGTATTTTGGTTCTCAATTCAATGTATAATGCCGAAAATAACTAAGATAACCTTTAAACCAATGTAGCTGACAATTGTGTCGTATACGAGTTGCTAAAGACGAAAACATGCTAGTTATTGGCATGTAGCAGAAATTTAAAGGAGAAAATATTATTTGATAAAAGTGAGAAATAGTAACTAAACCGTATCCGTCTAATATTTCTTATTATTTAATTTATAATAATCTTTATAATCAAGAGTCAAGACATTACATTATCATGCTAATATAAAAAGTACTTAAACTATAATCATAGCCATATACATATATGTACGTATAAAATAAAACCCACATTTCATTATTGTTGTTAATTTATGCGATAAGCCCAAGATAAAACATCGGTAAACCATAACCATTACGTTATCATACCTCTTCAAGTCTTTAAATAGTTGAAAAATTACCACATACCATTTCCAAACGTCTTATTTCATGAATATTTAATTTTTATTTATAAGAATTTTGCGTGTGTGTTTATCTATACTATCTAATTCAATTTCTAAATTTATTTCTACAAATACGAGTATTATTGTTGCTCTATATGTATTTTCCGTTTTATATTAACGTTTATCACGTGAAGAAAAAGAATTCAATAGAAAAAGGAAACTGAGTGCCTAATGAAAACCCGACTTTAAGAAGATTTGTATCCTCACAATTATATTACCATTTTTGTGGTTTTATCCGATTAGATTAGTACAAGACGCCTAATTTGCTATGTACATTCAACGGTATTTGCTATCTGCAAAACAATCGTAGAGACTCATCTTCCATGTCACAGTATAGGCTGGCATGGTGCTTGCAATGTGCAGATGGTCTTAAAATCGACCCTATAGCCGTACATCTTCGATTTGGCAGGTGATGCGTAAAGTAAGACGGAAAAGATAAACCGCAAAAGAGCAAGGAGTGCTTCGGCCCCAAAACAGATGGCATGGATAAAAAAAAATATATGTTCTTAATGAGATAGAGTTTCTGAACACATTCCTGTCGCACTATTCTGGTAATTCCCCGGGAATAGGGAACTGGGAAATGAATTTATATGTAATTTCTGATCAAATATTTTTTCCGGCCTACTGAGGAGAAAAGTTTGACGTAAATATTTATAAATTGGGAATAATTTTTCCATATCTTGGCAGGGAAAATTATTCCCAATTTAATTTTGTTTTCAAAAATTTTAACACTAGCTTTTTACCTCAGTATGTCGGAAAAATAATATTTGAGCAGGAATTACATATAAATTCTTTCCCCAGTTCCCTATTCCCGGGGAATTACCAGAATAGTGCCACTGGGGCCCTATTCTGGAAATCGGTGAAAATATCCGCATTCGGAATATAATTTAATTTTGATATTTTTCGATTTTTTCGCCGGCTACTTTAATCATTTTTCAAATCACTACTGCCAGCGAAAAATGGGTTAAGTGCAATTTTTGTCAAATTCGGGTTGTATAATATTTGGGATGGTTAAAGTCAATGCTTTGCGCGGGTACAACGAAATAAGTTTGTAAAGCTAAGAATGTTCCCTTGTTTGATGGAAAAAAGACGTGGATTGACAAAAAATATTAGTGTCTGGGAATAGAGGGATATGAAACTAATGCAGTATAGTGAAATTTGTTTGCAAGTTTTCTATTATTTATTTCCCTACTAGTACTAAGGGAATATTCCGGCTCGAGTCACCCAGCCGGTATTTTTCCCTTATTAGAAAAACAAATATTTGAAAAAAAGCGATTAAAGTAGTAATTTTAAACCAAATTATATTCCCAACGCGGGAATTTACACTGATTTCGAGAATAGGGCCACTGGTTCAATTTGAAAATATCACCTACCTTTGAGATTAAAAATTATTACGTTTCACAGAAAATAGTAATCAA
The DNA here is from genome assembly GCA_932526605.1 of Nephrotoma flavescens. Taxonomy (NCBI): domain Eukaryota; kingdom Metazoa; phylum Arthropoda; class Insecta; order Diptera; family Tipulidae; genus Nephrotoma; species Nephrotoma flavescens. Next base: position 189,100,950 of record OW052220.1, on the reverse strand, counting down.
ATAGGCCGAGTGACAGCCGTTATTGTATGTTCAGTGCTACTAGTCAGTCTTTCTCTGGGAAGTGGGAATAGAGAATAGGAAAAAACATTTTCATAGCATTTTTGTCTAAATTGTATTTTTCTGGCCTACTAATTATAATCAAACTTCGGGAAAGGCAGTCCAAGGCTGGGATGTTGTACCGTCACTATTTTCGACTTTTGACTTAGTTTATGTCTCATTTTTACGAGTAAAATGGTAGCCTATTTTACTTTCAAAAATACTCATTTTCTAATGCGTTCCCAGCTTGCTCGTATAAAACAAAACTGTATTTCTTTTGTACGTTTTCTAAGACTACTAGATTAATCGATTTATTTACCACCAAATAATTGTTTCGTGCTATGTTTATCGAAATGTAAAAAAAGAGAGAAAACTCACAATGTGTAAAAAGGTTTAAATCACGATGTAAAGCACAACATAGACGTTTACACGAAATAGGATGTTTATTGATTCCTGAAAATTGAGACTTTAACTAAGTCGAAAGTCGATAAAAATGGTACAATATCCCAGCCCAGTTTTAATTTTTTAGTCACCATTAGTTCCAAGGCAAGTGGTTTTTGAAATGAAATCCAATTTATGGATGTAAGCATGTCCAGGAAAGTGCCGAAACGGTAGATTAGTGAAGTAAAATGTTGATAATAAATTATTGTCTTGTGCAAAACCTTTTAAACGAATTAAATTGAAATTGGGGAAAAAATGTAGCTGCTTCAAGCGCCGTAACGGTAGTTTACAGCACTAAGGTACTTCAGTTAATTTTCTGCTATTCGTTTCGAGTTTGTAAACCATTGGGCAGCCCCATTAGTTTTACATGTGAGATGTTATGCTCTAAAATTAAAATAAACTAATACCAATAATTAGTACAGCAATGGTGGACTTATGAACTTAAGTGCTGATAACAGATTTGTTGCTTGGTTCAAGCATATAGCTTTGCCACATGACTGCATAGGATGAAGAAAATTTAAACCACATAATTATATCGGTAGGAATAAAATATTTCTGCCTCTAGCGTCATATCTATTAGAACTACACTACAGGCCAAAAGTATTTGGTCGATATGGTTTTTATAACTAAAACAATTTTTCATACAGTTTTAACAAATATAATAATTCATTTCAATTATTTTAATTAATTACCAGTTCATAAAGCTAGCTAATTACAAAAAAAAAGAAAAAAGATATCGAAATAGCTAAATTGCGCGCTCATCGATGTGGCCTCCCTTTGCTTTAATTACTGCGCGACATCGCCTTGACATTCTATCCAATAATATAATTGTTAGGATGAAACCTTGTTCTAGGCATTTTGTAATTTTTGTAACAAATCTCTCGCTGATGTTGAGCATGTTTTCCGAAGCTCCCGATCTAATTGATCCCACATGAGCTCTATCGGATTAAGATCGAGCGATTATGGGAGCTAGTTTATTAAATTCAGCTTTCGCTGGCGAAATTGTTGACGTAAATAACTCTTACACACATTAGATGTGTGCTTGGGATCGTTATCGTGTTGGTACGTAGACCCTCGTTCTATTAGTTTTAGTCCAGATGGTATAGCATGTTTCTGTATTAACGAAAGATAGCCGAAGCTATCCATTCGACCCGTAATTTCGACTAAATCTCCAACTTGGTTGTGTTTTATTGTAGGAATCATATAATCTGGGACAGTTTTTCACCGGCACGACGCCGAACGTAAACTCTCCTTTTCGTTTCAAAAATTTCGAATTTCAATTCGTCTGATGGTGGTTTTTAACAGCAATTCTGCCATTTAATCCCTGAACTGTTACACGTGTTCAACGACAATTTATTTTCCCACACGTTGTCCACTTGCGCTAATATTTGAGGTGCCGTCGACTTACTATTATGCTTGGATAACATTCCTATATATTCATTTTGTTTCGCAGTGGTGACCCGAGTGCGTCCCTGCCGATATGGGATGAGTTCTGCCCTTTAAATCCCTTCAGTGTGTATTGCACGGTAGATTTCGGAATTTCAAGTTTTTGGCCAATTTCAGCATGCGAAAGCCTCTCTCTATGTAAAATGACAACCGCTGCTCTTAACTCGCAATTACCAGTTCGCAGTTTCTGCACATTTTTTTTATACCTTTCAAAGTTTTTTCTATTAAATCAATATAATAATAAAATTATTAACATTTAATACCAAAATCAGTTTTAAATAAATTGTAAATTTAATTTGAATATTCACAAGTCACAGCAAAAGCTTTAATATTCACTCACAGCTATTTATTTAATAACTAAAATAAATCAATTTTTTACGCAACAAAATATATTGATTTTCAGTATATTGGTGATTTCTCAAATAATAAACGTTGAAATAAAAAAAAATATGCGTATATATAGAAGTAAAGGGTTTTCCAATAGGAATGATATGATTTTTAAGTGACGTTTCGGCCATTTGTTATGATCTGTCATTTTTTGTTTCATTGTATTCAGTAATGTTTACAATTTCATCATGGTGAGATATACGCAAGAACAACATTTACAAATTATTCAGCTTTATTATCAAAATAATCGTTTTCCAATTGCAACTTTTCGTGCGCTTTTGCCATTTTATAGTCGTAATAATCGTCCAAGTGTGCTCGCTATTCGTCGAATTGTTGAAAATTTTGAGCGAACATTTTCTTTGCATAATTTTTAAGTGCCAATAAGACAAAGAAACGCTCGAAGTAATGCAAATATTGCTGCCGTTCAGGCAAGTGTTGCTGAAGACAGCAATTTGTCGGTTCCAAGACGTTCTCAAGAATTGCGACAATCTCAAACCACAACCTGGCGGATTTTGAGAAACGGATTTGGGTTTGCATCCGTATAAAATTGTTCTCACTCAAGAACTGAAGCCATATGGACAACCATAAACGTCGTGAATTTGCTGATTTTGCCTTGGAACAACTTGAAAACGGTAACGATTTGTTTAAGAAAATCATCTTCTCCGATGAGGCTCACTTTCATCTGAGTGGTGCCGTAAATAAACAAAACTGTCGATTCTGGTGCGAAGAAAATCCACAAATTATTCATGAAGAACTGTTACATTCACCTAAATTGACAGTTTGGTGTGGTTTTTGGTCTGGTGGAATCATCGGTCCGTATTTTTTTCGAAATGAAGCTGGTGATATTGTCAATGGAGATCGGTATAGATCGATGATAACCAAATTTTTATGGCCGAAATTGGAAGAAGTTGATCTTGACAACATTTGGTTCCAACAAGACGGAGCTACGTGTCACACAGCAAGTGCAACATTTGAATTATTGCGAGAAAAGTTTGGAGATTCGATTATTTCAAGAAATTGTGATATTGAATGGCCTCCAAGAAGTTGTGATTTAACACCATTAGACTTTTTCTTGTGGGGTCATTTGAAGCCATTGGTCTTTAGCAATAAACCAAATAAACTCTTAATTGTATCGATTGTACTTCACATTAAATAAAAAACATTTCAATTTCCTTAACAATTAGTGTGTTTTTTTAAAGAAATCATATCACTCTTATTGGAAAACCCTTTATTTGAACAGGGTGTGTAAAAAAATAGCATCGAAAACAGCATTGCAAGTCCTTTATTTTAATTGAAAAAAAACTCAGCGACCAAATACTTTTGGCCTATAGTGTAGTACTTTAGTGCTACTGTGCTTCGGTTAAATTTGTGACTTTCTTTAAGATCTAAACAATAATAAGCGTCACATATATATTGGATAATAAACCAATAATTTACCATGAGGTTACCGAAACCACTAATGTACAAACCCCAAATGTTTTCAATTCTCCGAATTAAAATAGAAAAAAAAACAGGGGAGAAAAACTCAAATCGTACAAGCCATTGGCGAGAAATCATCCCTATAGACACACATCAAAACGGATGGAAAACAACTTTTTTTTTTGTTTTTTTGGACTCAGGAACTTTTAAAACGTCGAATAAAGGCTTTTTGTGGGTCAATCTTTATATATTAATACACTTAATTTTTAGTTTGTACTCCCTTTTTAACCTATTTCCCGTGCGCATATCTTAATGAAACATATATCAGGTGAAAGGTATTTTTTCATATATGTGCAGAATATATGTTTTATTAGGGAACGTGCACGGGAAATAGGTGTAAAAGCCAAGAAACGTTTTTCCTATACTGTACATCTTATATATTAATCACGACGTCAGAATGTCATGACAAAATATGTTTGTTTTGAATTACACCGTGACAATGACAAAATTTATTAAAATTGCTGATGTTTTTGTCATAACACCGATTTTTCTTTTTTGTGTTTTTGGTTCGACGCGGTGAGTATTTTCCTTTTCGATTTTTTATATAGGTCGGTTGTGTTTTTAACGCAAGAATTGTTATATTTTAAATAGTGTATTCCACTATGCCTCGACGGCATACATTAACCGGTCAGATTGAACGACGAAGTAATAGAAACAGATCAGTTCGAAATAGAAACATCCCAAGACGCGCTCAACATTCCAAGGGGATCTCCAGCAGACGCCTTCCTCACATTTGAAGACCAGGGTTCAGAAGAAGAGGCGGAGCAAAATCAATTCGATTTTAATGTAAGTTTTCAAGAGACACATTTTGCGATTTGCGATCTTATTCATTTTTCTATTCAGGAGCCTTTTCCCGGTTACGGCATACAGGAAAATGGAGACGAGCCAGTTCCTATGGAACTAGATGTAAGTCCGTCATTTAGTTTTATATTTTTGAAAACTCGCAGTTTTTTTCTTTTTAGGAGCCTTTCGATCCTGTGAGCGTACTCGAAGATTCAAACCTGGCGGGAAATGAGACGCGCGCGGCATTCCAAAGTGCTCGGGAAATTAAAATCCGCTATCTAGGTTCGATGGGCGTGGCTGGCGAGTTCTGTGGCGCGCTATTCTTACAGGCAGAGAAGGAAGGTCTTGGTCTCGGCTTCACTCGCTGCTGTGGTAAAAGAAAGGTGTCCCTTCCCGCACAGCGCAATCCCCCGTACCTCAATCAGCTGATTGAGCCGTACCTCAATCAGATATTTTTTTACGATGTCAAGGAGGGGACGCGCATGCGCTGTACAAGCTTGACCGGCTACACGTTACGCACGGGCAAGGAAAAGATGGAGCGCTTGGTGCGCACCCTTACAGTCGAGCTCCGTCTGGTAAACATCTACATGCGCGAGATCCGAACAATGGACGAGATGACTGCGCATGACCGTCAAAATCTGGCAATGCATATGATCCAAACAGCTCATCAGGACGCGCGCCGATTCAATCTGCCGACAACTTCTGATGTTGCAATTGTCTTTCGCGCTCTCGAGGGGGAGCCACCTTACGAGCGCTCTCTAAACGTGTACAAGAAGCGTCCATTACAAATTTGTTTGAAATAAAATGAAATTTAAAATAATATGTAAAAAACTAATAAAATGGTTTTTATTCTAATAAAATATTTTGTAAAATTATAAAATACTTTTTAAATTTAAAACGTTTATTTAAGGGTAAATTGTAATGTAAATTTATATGCTACTGAAGTTAGCCGAAAATTTCAGCCGAAAAAAAATCTGCTTTATCGACATATTTTGTATCAGGTGGTAGTAAAAAATTTTGTTGGTATGAGCCGAAAATTACATGTAATTGAAGTTATAGCAGTAAATTTTCACCGAAAAAAATTTATTTTATTATTTAATAATTCGAATGTTTAAACGTAATATAAACTGGATGAAGTTAGACTAATTAGTAAATAGCTGGATCCCGTATTTATAATTTGTCGTGTTGGGGGGGGGGGGCTATGAATTTGAGTTGTAGCACTAAGAGTGAACACCTGTGCCAAAAATCAGGCCATATTTTATGTAGCATCATAGTGAAATAAATTAAAATCTGAACGCGTGTTCAGTGGTAATTTGGACTGGATGAAGTTAGACTAATTAGTAAATAGCTGGATCCCGTATTTATAATTTGTCGTGTTATAGGGCTAGGAATTTGAGTTGTGGCACTAACAGTAAACGCCTGTGCCAAAAATCAGGCCATATTTTATATAGCATAATTCTTGAATTCGCTGGAATTTTCGGAATTGCCGAATTAACACCTCACAATTTGCAATTGAAAGTAGGCTCAGTCAGCATCACGTCGCGTAACATCAATCAACCCCGGAATGTGCAATGGAACAAGACTGGCTGCCAAAAATCTTATGAACAACGTCTTCGAAGCGACGATTATCAAGCGAAAGTACAAAGGAGAGGAGGTTTTGATTCCGCGCATCTAAATGATTCCAACGGACTTGCCATTCGAGTTTAAACGGCTGTAATTCCGCGTGCTTCTGGCATTCGTGATGAAAATGATCAAATCACAATGCCAGTCTTTGGAAGTTTCTGAAATTAGTTTGGAGCTTCCGTGCTTTGCGCATGGACAATGCCGCATATGTCACGTGGTAGCGTGCTGGCAGGCCACCATTTTAGTTTGTTTACGCGCTGAAACGAAAACGAAAAACGTAGTTTACCACAAACCTTTACATTGAATGTTAACCTCATTTCATTTTCATGTAAATATAAGACATTCACTTCATTTGAATATCGATCGAGTTTCATTTAATCACCAAACGAAACTCAAACCGTACACAGTGCAGTCAATATTGTCGATCTCAATGAATTGAAGTTGGAAGGTTGATTGGGATTCATATTCGCTTATAAAGAATTACATTCAAATAAACAAACAAACGCTGTCCTCAACCGCTCATAATCCTGAATATTTACACTGATCTGTTTATGGTTTTATGATGCCAGTGATCTATTGCAACTGTTTTGTAATTGACTATAATCAACATTTTCTATAATCTCCATCACTGCACGCCTGATTCATTTGGAGTAACCCAGGTAGCTCCACGTGGAGGTATGAATCTCGCACTTCGCCAAATATGCTTAAATGTAATTATATTTTTATGGTCCAGAGGTTTGGGGGCATAAACATGGCATCCGCAGCTATATACGAACTGGTCTAACTTCATCCAGTCCAAATTACCACTGAACATGCGTTCAGATTTTAATTTATTTCACTATGATGCTACATAAAATATGGCCTGATTTTTGGCACAGGCGTTCACTGTTAGTGCCACAACTCAAATTCATAGCCCCCTAACACGACAAATTATAAATACGGGATCCAGCTATTTTCGAATTAGTCTAACTTCATCCAGTCCAAATTACCACTGAACATGCGTTCAGATTTTAATTTATTTCACTATGATGCTACATAAAATAAGGCCTGATTTTTGACACAGGTGTTCACTGTTAGCGCCACAACTCAAATTCATAGCCCCCTAACACGACAAATTATAAATACGGGATCCAGCTATTTTCGAATTAGTCTAACTTCATCCAGTCCAAATTACCACTGAACACGCGTTCAGATTTTAATTTATTTCACTATGATGCTACATAAAATATGGCCTGATTTTTGGCACAGGTGTTCACTCTTAGTGCTACAACTCAAATTCATAGCCCCCCCCCAACACGACAAATTATAAATACGGGATCCAGCTATTTACTAATTAGTCTAACTTCATCCAGTTTATATTACGTTTAAACATTCGAATTATTAAATAATAAAATAAATTTTTTTCGGCGAAAATTTACTGCTATAACTTCAATTACATGTAATTTTCGGCTCATACCAACAAAATTTTTTACTACCACCTGTTACAAAATATGTCGATAAAGCAGGTTTTTTTTCGGCTGAAATTTTCGGCTAACTTCAGTAGCATTAAATTTATATTTTATTATCCTTTTGTACATTTCTTATTAAATATTTAATAGCGTATTTGAATTTACTTCAATTTTGATAAAAGTACATCAAATTAACATCTTAAAAAATCTTCCTAATCATTTCTTAACCAAAAATGTAATAAAATGTAATCACGTGACTGATTATTCAGTCACAGGTCAGCTAGTAACTATTATTTCGCTACAGAAAAACACAGCGCAATCTTGAAAAATTAGTTGTTTTTCTATGTAAATATTTAACTTTCGAATCTTCAATAACGTTGAATGGCTTCAAATCATTTAAATCGGCCAGCCTCTACTAGTTTGGCCGTAATCTCCAAATCGGGGAAAATTCACATGGTTACCTGAAGAACCGAAAACCAGGATGAATTGGATGTCTTTATAGCGGGATGCACCATTAGCAGATGGATGACCAGGATAGATCGCGGCATCCATTTCGCTCTCTCTGGAACTTGGTAATCAACGGATTACTCCTAGAACTGGAGAATGGAGAGTGGGAATGGTATTCTATGGGAGAAGTACCATGGCTAATATTTGGACACGATTAGCAATGGAGTATATCATTTTAATCGTCACCAAATAGACCTGTCGATTTGGATTGGGAATCAACCCGTCCAATTCAGAGCTGATACATTTAATAGAAAATTAAAAATTACAAACTTTAAACTACTGTAGGCTCTTCTACTCTTATAAAGCAAGATGTCTGGACACTATCTTCGGCAGTAAACATAATTGGAAGGCGAACATTTTAGAAAGAATAAAATGGTCAGAAATTACACTTTAAGTTCCTCCATTTGCCAGTTCACATTTTCGGTAGGAAGAAGCTAGCAGAAGAAGAGGATGGTAGCATACCCTTACATAACAATGGAAGAGCAGTTTCGCATTGGAAACAGAATCATAACCTCTTTACCGCAGTAACTGATTTATCCAACTATTCGACTATAGTAGATGATTTCGTTTGGTTGTTGTAACTTTTATAACTTCCTCTATAACAAATAATTCACATTTGGAAATTCGGTAAATATGGGTTACCTATCAGAGTATTGGAGTACGATTAAAAAATCTATTCGAGTTTAAAAGTTCTCAAAAATAAATTTGGTGGAACATTAAGGCTCTTATTTAACTAGCCGGGTTTGATGTTGATATTTAATGGATGAAGTAATTTGATATTTGTAATTTGATTCATGACTAAACAACTAAGGTGTATAAATATAATCGCGAGTTAAAACAAGGTGTGAATATGTAATAAAACATGTCTAGAAAATATCGTGACCCTTCGTTATAATATTTATACATCTCTAGGTGTAAATTTATTTGTCTAACACTAGACTATGGTGTGTCTGTCATTCTTGGTGAATTATTATAGTTGCAATTATGGGATGGTTAGATAGTTCGATATTACCACGCAGACCAACGCCTGTTGTACGCGAGTATCTGCTATTTCTAGTTACTGCAATCCAAATTTCATGTATATTGATTTTTCGTGTAATCAAATTTACACCGCAAATTAAATATTCATTGGATTATTATTATTAAATTAATAATTTTTATTTATATTTATGAACAGAAATTTAAAATTGGATTAAAAATAAAATTTATAAATAGCGATATCATAATACATTCCACTAGCCAGGTATATTGTATTTTGGTCTTTCGTGTTGCGTACTTTATTCGTTGGGAGTAAAATGTTTCCAATTCTAGCAAGGTGATAAGTAAATATAATTAAAGAAGAAGACAGATTGAATTATTGTGTTTTATTGATAATTAGTACTTTTTATAAATTTAGTAATTAGTATTCTCAGCCCTCAATTTATTGTTACAATTAACCGCTAACACTAAGCTAAATAAAGCGTGACATTTGGTCACTAGTTAATAGAATGCCAAATAGAACGGAGTTGTTCTTTCTATTCATCTTGTGTGTGATAAGTTTTATTTTAAAGGACAGTTTTCAACAGGTTATGGGCACAGAAGACGCCAAAGTGATTGAAATAATTATTAACAAGTTGTAATTAATCAAGCTCGTATTTGTCGCGATAAATTTGATTAAATAAAAAAAATTACTGTGTGTATATGCGTGTGACGCAATAAAAAGGGTGTATATATCAACGTGAGTCGTTAGAGAAAATTTTTTAAGTCGATTTTCAATAATCGTGTGTCAAATAAATAAATAAGACAAACTAATTTTATTAAAAGTTTGTTTATTAAAAGATGGCAAACGATAGTACGTGGAACAGCATGGAAAAATTACGTGGTAGTGAGAAACATGGTAATTTTCAATAGAAAAACTTGCTTGAAATGAAGATGAAACAAAGAATAGAAAGGCGAAAGCTAGAATTGAATTTAGTATTTCTCCAAGTTTATTCATACATGTTGCAAGTTTGACCTCAGCAGCTGACAAATGGATGAAATTGAAGGACTTATGTGAGGATCGTGGTCTTTCGCGTCGTGTCAGTTTATTACGCAAGTTGTTGACAATACTGTTGTAGAGCTGTGATTCCACGGACGATTATATTTCACACGCAATTGAAACTGCGGATAAATTGAACGGTATCGGCTTTTCTGTACCAGATGGGTTGCTTGGTAGCATTTTGTTGGCTGGTTTATCGAACGATTTTGCGCTCATGATAATGGGACTTGAAAGTAGCGGCACCACAATAACGGCAGATTCATTCAAATCAAAATTATAGATTGCGGTTATGATTCAACATCGAATGGTCAAGGATCAGCGTTCTATCTATGGAAACGGTGGTAGCAGCAATAAATCAAGGTCATCGTCAAAAATCAAAGTGAAGTGTTTTAACTGTGGTAAACGTGGGCATATGGCTTAAGATTGTTTTTCGCTGAAATGTGAGAATAAGTCACAGCCACAATATAATAAAAACCAAGGCCCACAAACAAGCAAAAGCTGTATTTTTATCAACGGTTCAAAATTCGGTTCAAATTACAAGCACAACATATTTTTCGAAACAGTGTCATGAAATTGATAGTGGGGCATCACAGCATATGTTACCATTTGAAAATTTGTTCACCGGAATAAAATTATCCGTAATTACAAAAATCACTTGGGAAAATTCAAGTAAAGTTCCAGTGAAAGGTGTTGGTAAGATACAAGTGCGTGTAAACAAATTCGAGATAGATTTTAATAATGATTTGTGCATTCCCGGTTTATCTGCGAGCTTGTTGTAATTAGCACAAATGATAAAAAATGGTAATGAAGTCAAGTAATACAAAAAATAAATTGCATAATCTTATTGTTTATCCTTTTCAGCCCTGTAGGGACATATGGTCCTAAAGAAGTTCTGATAAATACTAAAAAAATGTAGATGCTTACAATACGAAGTTTTCAAATATATTTTTAGTATTATGTTTACAGAACTTCTTTAGGACGATATGTCCCTACAGTGTTGAAAGGGTTAAAACAGGTAGTTTGTAACATTAAATCAGATAATGGTGTATATCGACTTAAGGTACAACAAGTAAAATGTTTAGCATCCATGACACAGATAGAGTGGTATGGCATAAATTTTAATGATAAAAACGCAATTGAAATTAAGAATTGTGAGATTTGCAAATTACCTTATTTGCAGACTCGAAAACCATTTACTAATAGCTATAATGGGAGCAATGGACAATAAATCAATCGGTGGTGTAAGATTTTTACTACATTTATAGATTACCAAGAAAGATTTTCGTATGTTTCTGAAAAGAAAAATCTGAAGTGTTCGATTGATTTATTGAATTTCAAGCTGTAGTTGAAAATGAAACGGGAAGAAAAATCAGCAGGAAGATATGAATGATGACATACGCCTTCGATAATTACGATCTATGTTGCTGACTTCCTGATTTTTTGGTAAAATCAAGTTACCTTGAATAACTTGGGCGGTTAGAGAAGCGATTTGGTTACAAAATTTTGGCCGTGAATTAGATCCAGACATCGCTCAACCATAGTTCATATTCAAATGGACAATCAAAGTGCCATCAATTTATCGAAATCAGATGGCTACAATCAAAGAACGAAACATATAAACATCAGGTATCATCATTTGTGACAGAAAATTGAAGATGGTACAATCAACTTATGTTTCAATTGACGAGAACGCAACAGATGTTCTTACCAAGGCTGTTAGTGGACTAAAGACAAAATTATGCTCAGTAAAGATGGGACTAAATTGATGAAGCAAAATGAAAATAAAAGATATAAATGTAATTTCATATTCAATATTTTATTGAGTGAGGGTGTTATAAATTTAGTAATTAGTATTGTTAGCCCTTAATTCATTGTTACAATTAATCACTAACACTAAATTAAATAAAGCATGACATTTGGTCACTAGTTAATAGAATGTCAAATAGAACGAATTTGTTCATTCCATTCATCTTAACTCACCCCTTACTCACATAACTTCAGTATACCTTTTTCGCATTCCAAGCTCTACGTCCCGGCACCAACGAGTGATAATTTGTTTATTAGCAAAACACAATTATTGAGAATTCTCCTTTGCATACTACCCTGATAAATGATGATTAAATCATTTAAGATTACCTAACCAAGAAGATTTCTTGTAAAACTCTAAGAAAACTCAACGTGAATCTGATGGTGAAAAAAACGGACAAGGATTACCAATAAAACCAGGCGGTTCTTCTCAAGGCTTTTTGCCAGAGATCTCAGGAGGAAGACAAAGATCTCAGGAAGAATTGTCCAGGTTACAATTAAGCATATCAATTAGATGTTGAGAAGTGATAGCTGTAATTGATACAACTTATGGTGATGTAGAACTACCCGAGAATCACGAGGAAAAGCTCTGTAGCTTTTCCGCCGTGACAGAATGAAAGATTGTTACTTAATTGTGTAAAAGCTTCTAAATTAGCCTCTAACCCTGACACAGAGGTTTTTATTCCAGAAATTAACAACATAGACCGACCTTAATAAGAATTTTATAGTAAAATATTATTTCGGATTAATAAATAAATTGAACCGAGGTTGAAGATCAAAGGTCCGTCAAACAGGGCACCGGGAGCGAGTTTAACTAGGTATTCAACGGGGAACCGCTGGCTTCCTTAGATAATACTACAAGGCAATCGTCATACAATGAATCTTGAATAAGCCTCATTCGTTGTAAATAAAGTTTAAAAAAGTCGTTACCGGTTCAGAAAAACGACCCAAACTCTTAGTTGGTTTCAAAAATAAACTGTGTACTATGTCAACCTCAGGTTAGGTTTACAAATGAAGTCTTTTGCCTTTCGGCAAGTAGAGAAACCAAGCCAATTCCGCTTCAGGCCCAATGATTCTCAGAAGCGAACCCGCCTTAGCTAACGCATCACGTTTCCCTCATAACATCACAACGAACTGAAACCCTCATAACCTAGACGATTGCTGGAACAAAGAAAGCAAATAAAATGTTAACAGTCCATGACCAGTTTGAAAGTAGTCAACGTGCGCGTACTATAAGTCGGCTTCGACGAAGAGTGCAGATTAAGCCTAGATATGTGATCGTAGATCATGTGAAGGGCCGTAGGCTTCAAAAGCAACACCAAGTTCAGAGTAAGAACCATCGGTGAAAAACATTAGCGGCTCAGACACCCAGTTATTGAAGTTTGAGACATCCATGAGTTTCTCGATATACCACAACCATATTGATTTCTGGTTTAGATGAACTAAGGTGAATGACTACAGTGGGAGCAGAAACAAAATTTTAAGTAATGCAAGTAAACTAGTCGAACACATTGCGCCGGTAATAACGTGGCAAGCCATACCTGCCATACCTTGCAGACTGTCCCGCAATAACGGTTTGATTTAACCACAGAACACTAAACAACAGAAGCGTAAGATAGCATGGGTAACCAGAGATTTGTAAATAAACATCAGAATATTGGGAGTACCTTGGATTTTTGAAATGTTCTTCCACATTGCCAAGAAATTGCAGAGGCTTCCCCAAAAACAGATAGAGAAAAAAGGTCACCAACATTTCTATGTCTAGTAAATAATAGCAGACTAGTTTTAGATGCATTATTGAAGAGCGCGTTGCATTAAATCAAATAGTCATAGCCTAACTCATCAGCATAGCTCTGAGCTGTAAAGGTAGATTGCTGCAATTCAACTAGTAATTCATCCATGGCCAATAACCACAGATAGGTGACAAGATACCTCCCTGCGGTAACTAAACTAACTTTTGTAACTTTAACAGAAACAGAAAGAGAATGCAGCTCGGCCACAGAAATGCGAGACCTAAGCATGGATCCAATCCATGTAACGATGGTTTGGTCATAGCCAAAATTTATGCAGGCCTCTGTGGTGGTAGAAAAAGATCTACTATAACAGGTACCCGCAATATCTAGAAAAGTGCTTATAGAGACTCCTCAATTCTAAGTGGTCTTTGTAAACATGTTGAGTTCTACTAAGTGGGGGGATAGATAAGTGAATTGGAAAGGGCCCGACAATCATTCCTTTTCCGATATGACCTAGATAGCGTGATGACCTAGCGTGATGACCTAGTTGTCCTCATAAGCCACTCTGGTAGCCATAGGGTTGACCGAAAAACGCACGAAGCGCCAGAACCCACGCCTAGGGACTCTATATCGTGGTATAATACAGGAGTCTTCTGCTTAATTTAGGCTACTTTTGTTGTTTTCGGATATATATTTTCTGTTTTTACAATAAAATATACAATGAGTAAATAATCCATGTGTTTTTATTTGCAGTATTCAAAGAAAAGTGAGTGCTACAAAAATAATTACGGTTAACAAAAAATACCTTATTATGAGTATATAGTGTTCCCAACACCCAAATTTTGTGTTGGTTTCGATCCCTAGTGATGTTTAAGCTCTAACATGATTTTGCTTCTCCCAAGTACATTATTTTAAACCGTTGATTCAGCCCTGGTTTTAAATTTTCCTTTAATTGAATACTGTTCTTTCATCTTATCTTATTTCATGTTATCTTTTAATAAATACATGGGTCCACTTTTGACCGTATATATCCTGTTAGATTTAAAACTGCATCTAGCTTCATGGTCCAAGCTCTACTTGCTTGTTTGAGACCATATAATGCCTTTCTTAACTGACACACTTTTCCAAAAACAAAACCAGATGGTTGAAGCATGTAAATCTCTTCTTGTAATTCTCTCTGAAGGAATGCAGTAACCACGTCCATACGAGGGCTGCCTTTTATATTTCGGGATTAGAGAACAAAAACAAATATTAATCATCGAAAATCGCTTTATTGTTTTTCAAAATATTCCCCATGAAGATCTATACACTTTTGCATGCAGCAACCGCTTCTTCAGGTGTCGAAAAACGTTGACCTCTCAGTTTGTTTTTTACGTACGGGAATAAAAAGAAGTCATTTGGTGACAAGTCAGGACTATACGGCGGATGACTCATCAAATCGATGTTTTGAGTGCTCAAAAATGCAGTTGTTTGAGCCGATATGTGAGAGCTCGCATTGTCGTGGTGAAGAGTGATCCGTGAACAAATGGTTGTGTACCACTCACAATTGACTGTTCTGCGTTGTTCTAATGGTACCGTTGCGACATGTCGATTTTTTCCGAAAAAACAGGCGATCATTTGCTTTCAAGTGCTTCGTGCGCGAACAACTTTTGTTGGATTCGGTTCATCTTGAAACACCCATACAGTCGACTGCTGTTTACTTTCGGGCTCATACGCGTAAATCCACGATTCATCACCTGTGACTATGTCATAGACGTGTTTTGAAGCACCGCGTTCGTATTTTTTGAGCTTTTCTTTCGACCAATCGACACGAGCCTTTTTTTGAGCGATTGACAAATTGTGTGGGATCCAACGCGAACAAATTTTTTTGATATTCAAATGTTTATGCAATATTGAATGTATGCTGGTCCCACTAATGCAATGCCTAAGGTTGCCTCAATCTCACGATAGGTCACATGGCTATCTTGCAATATCAGTTCGCGCACAGCATCAATGGTTTCCGGAACAACAACTGATTCTGGACGACCTTCACGAAATTCGTTTTGGAGTGAACTACGACCTCGATTGAATTTACCATGCCATTGATAAACACTAGTCCTTGATGGAGCTTTATCGCCAAAAATTGAATTAAGTTCATCCATGCACGCTTGCTGCCTTAATCCACGTCGAAAGTTGTAAAAAATAATCGCACGAAAATGTTCACGATTTAATTCCATTTTTTCGCCGAGATGTTGAGTCAATTGCCCTTTTTGAAGATGGTAAGTTTTCTAAAGACAAGGCTTCGTTTTCAATCAAGCTATCATATTTGCCTTGCATCGCTTCTTTCCAAAGTTCTGAATTCGATCGGTTTAAAGCTTCTTCTACGGTCAATGGATCTGAGAATTTGATAGTTTTGGTATTATAAACGATAAAATCATTCATATTCTTGGGTTTACGTTGTCTTTTAGAACATCTTTGGCTGCTATCTTGCGACTTTATAGTAGATTGGACTGTCCAATCCAATGGACCCAAAAAATCTTCACTACTGCCGGTACCCTCTGATAAACTTTCTATAGAACTGCAATAGACTTATTCTCCACTTCGGTAACATTCTTATCTATCTCTGAAGTATAATCAACAATGTCGTTCAATTTGTTTTGTCCATTAGTTGAAATCTTCCTACTTGTAATTTCATCATTTATGTTGTTTGTTTTTGGTTGGTATAATCGATATCCTTTTGTGTCTAAAGAATAACCAACGAAGATACATTCTTCGGATATTGAATCCCAGGTTTTACGATTCGGTTTTGGAATTTGTGCCATGGCTTTACATCCAAAAATGTGCAAAACTGTTAAGCCAGGACGTTTTAAGGTACAAACATCTTCAGGTGTTTGTTCATTCAATCCTTTTGTCGGTGATCTACTAATTGTATAAACTGCAGTTGAAGTGGCCTCGGCCCAAAAAATCTTTGGTAGGTCCGCATCAGAAAGCATACAGCGTGCTTTTTCTACTAAAGTGCGATTCATCCTTTCTGCCAATTCTAGCACTTTTGTTGCACGTTTCCGAACTGTTTTAATAGGTATTTTGGCTTGCTTTTCGTTTCTATACACTACACAAGGTTCACTTTCACTGCCAGTAAACTTTTTATCACAAAACGGCTCACTGATTGCTTGTAATTGTTTCATATAGTGGTGATTCATGTGTCCCAATCTTCGATCCCATAAAATATTATCTCACATTTGCCATTAAACTTTGATCTTTTGGCAAACTATTGTTGACCAAACTTGCAGTTGCAATTAGATTTTTATATTCATTATAAATGTTGCAACCATTTTTATCAAATATATTCCCTTGTTTAGTCATTCGACTCACTGAAAACAAATTACAGAGTTAATATACCATTCATTTTTGTAAATGGCACAACCAGTATTAAGTCCCGTGCATAGCAAATGTGTTTGTTGACAGTTAATAGTTGATGTATGACATTTATCACATGACTTCGGATTTGGGCAATTTGATGCTATTGTCCAAATTGATTACAGTCATAACATCTTGGACCCTTCAAATTTGGCTTGTTGGAATTCTTCTTATTTCTGTTAAAACTTTTATCGTA
Source organism: Nephrotoma flavescens (assembly GCA_932526605.1). Lineage (NCBI taxonomy): Eukaryota > Metazoa > Arthropoda > Insecta > Diptera > Tipulidae > Nephrotoma > Nephrotoma flavescens. The sequence continues at coordinate 189,083,652 of OW052220.1, read as the reverse complement.
AAGAGCCGTCCTTTAATCAGAAGTTCAAGATTTGTTTTCTATTTTGACATCTTGTAGTATCTTTGTTTTGATTAAATCACCGGTTATCGGCATGCCGGAACTCTCCAGTCCCATGATCATCGATCTATATTCCTCCGATAATTCCGCCAATAAAAATGTTTCAATCCATTCATCGGTTACAGTAAAACCAATACTACATAACTTATGAGCTGTGACCATGATTGTGTTAACATAATTTTTGACTGTATCGCAATTTTCCAGTTTGGTTGTAATTAGTTGTCTCAAAAGACTAACTTTTCTGGTCAAACCGGAATCTTCAAATGTTGTCTTGAACTTCTCCTAGACTGTCTTTGCATCTTGGCAGTCTTTGCATCTTGGATATGTACTAAATTTATGGGCTCCACCATCGATTATTATCACAAATTAATTAAATTCTTCCTTTTTTAACTGAATCTTATGATCTGCTCTTCAATTGAATATAAATAACACTTTATGGTTTTTTTGGCGTTTACCTCTGGGCCCATAACCTGATGTTTTCGGATATGTATATATTTTCTGATTTTAAATAAAATATACGATGAGTAAATAAATTATAAATTCATTATCATTAATCCATGTGTTTTTATTTACAGTATTCAAATATCAAGAAAGAGTGAGTGTTACAAAAATTATTACGGTTAACAAAAAATACCTAATTATGAGTATATAGTGTTCTCTTTCCAACAACTCCAACAAAATGCGCCAATAGAGCCGCGGGCCTCTTAAATTAAGTAATACGAGTAAACAGTGGAAAAATCCTGTGTATAACTTCATACCTGAGGATGACAACATGATAATACTTCGTTATCAACAAATTTAATAGAAAGCGCAAGTTTATTAGATAACAAGTAGTTTATATAGCAGAAACATCGTAAAACCGTAAAAATTAGTTAGATAAGTTAGTTGTAATTACGTTTTAAAACGTTATTGAACAATGGAAAATTGTGAAAAATCATTTTTTCTATATTTTATTAACTCCGTTATAAAATGATTGCCAATGACGAAAAATATGACCAATATGACAGAAATTGATCTAAATATCAATTGAATGTTGGCACTTAGGCTAAATGCTGACTAAATGTAAATTGGTCACATGATAGAGTATTTGATTTTGCACCAATCTAGGCAATATCGTTACGTTCTCGCCAATGGTCTGGTGGGCGTCAATTCAGCGTGGATTGGTCACTTGAGCAGGATATTAATTCAGCGTAAATTGATCTTTTAATGGTTAAGAATTTAATGGGGCACATGCTCGATCAGCTAGCAAGCAAGCAATATGCTAGCGCAAAACCCGGCTACTCAATCAATTTTACCAAGCAAATTTGAATTTGAATTATTTTTTTTATGCGTTTTTTGTTTATTTTTGCGATTGCACAGTAAAACAATGTAACATTTGCTGGATAGTTTTCTAAGACGCAAAGTTTACTGTGCAATCGCAGAAAAATATAAAAAAAATATAAAAAGAAGTAAATTCAAATTCAAATTTGCTTGGTAAAATTGATTGAGTAGCCAAGTTTTGCGCTAGCATATTGCTTGCTTGCTAGCTGATCGAGCATGTGCCCCAATGACATTTAGAAGTAGTGACATCTAGATTTAAATATTAGAAGTAGTTTTATAACAGTTTAGATGAATAACAGATCGGAGCGGAGCGGAGATTATACCAAAATACCAAAATATACACTGTGCTGTGACTGAGAGAGAGAGTGTACTTATTAGTAATTGAAGTGTAATTAAAAGAAGTGCAAAATTGAACTTTCATAAAAATATTTGGAAACTTTCTAATAAACACAAATTTCTCAAAACTTTAAATAGAAAATTTTTTGGGAAATGTTGTGAATGAGTTGCAAATGAAATTCTTGAAAAAAACACATGACGAATCACACAAACGTGTTCAAATTGGTTCTGAATTAGTATTTAATTTTAGGAAACCAGTCTTACTTAGCCACAAGCTCGGAAATCTTTCGGAATTTTGCCATTCGGTAGAGAATTTTCATTATGGTTGTATATTGTACTAAGGAAACAAATTTATTTTGTAGTTTTGATATTTAACTGCCCCCAAAATTTATGCAACTGGTTTATTTCTTAGATAAATTTGAGTACCAAAATTTTGTGTAATTTGCTTACTAAACTTTACTTATATTGTTTATACCCAATATGCAATGCCGACGGAATTCCATTTACATTCGCGTTCTAAAACCACACTGCTTCTATGGAAAGAACCATGTGTATCACGCGGAAATTCGTACTCCACACCAAAGAAAAGTGTCACAAAAATTCCGGTGTCGGTGTGAATCAAAACTAAAAAGAGAAAAAAATCACAGAAACAAAAGGCACGTGTTTATATATATTTTCCAATTGGAATAAATAATAATTCTTATCCGAAATAAAACAAAATTTTCCATTTATAATAAAATAAATATTAATATTTTATTCACATTATTTTTTATTTGTGTACACATATTTAAATTTCATAAATTGAGTTTTGTATTGCATCCGCCACGTTGTATTGCATCCACAACGTTGTATTGCATCCGCCGTATTGAGATCTTGAAAAAAAAATCATTGAAAATTTACTACGTAAATGTATTTCGCGACGACGCCATTGTGAGACAGATCTCTATTACCTTTTTAGTCCAAATTATTATTATATATTTAATAAGTTAATAATTATTATTATATATTTAAATTTAAAATTATTTACTTAAACAAATCGAAAAACATTATAATGAAACACAACACTTTAAAGTAAAAAAACTAATTATGTAGTGCAACCGTGCACGTCGACTTGTCAGAAGAAACTGAAAATAAAAGATACAATCGAAACTTAAAATGAAAATAATATTACCGCGAAATAGAAAGAGAAAAACAATTATTTTTCTCCAAAATCAATATTTTTGTGTCTTTGATATTTTGTAGTACGGAGTTTTGTACGAAGTTTCGTTTGTATCTTTTAGTTTCAGTTTCATGTAACAAGTTGACGGATGAATATGCACACGATTGTGCATGCGTGTGTTTTTATTTATTTTATTTTCTTGTGTTTGGTTTAATTATAATATAATAGTTTAATTATAAAATGGTTGCGAATGGATTGGGCTAAAGAGGCGATAAAAAACGCAATTTACTCATTTTTTTAAGATGCTGTGTGAAAATCTAGCAGGTGGATGGCGCGTGAATATGTCAATCAATACCCTACATAGGCGGATTTTTAAAATTTAAATCTGAATAAAAATTTAAAAATTACAACAAACAGTTTTTTTTTAATTTCGACAGAAAATTATTGTTAATCCCATGTAAAAGTGCTATGGACAGCTGTTCCATTTGCATGCGATAAAGTGTGATAAATTAGTACGGAAGTGTATATGTAATATACCCGAGTTTCCGACGAAATTTCACCTTAATTTCACTTTGTTTTTCTTCTCTGTTTAGTCGGGATTCACACCGACACCGGAATTTGGTGACGCTTTTCTTTGGCGAGTAGTATAGATTTCCGTGTACATAACATGGTTCGTTCCCTAGAAAGAGTGTGGTTTTTGAACGAGAATGTAAACGTAATTCCGTCGGTATTGTATATTGGGATACTAATAACTTTTTATCTTGGACACACTTTTAATTTCGTGATTTGCCACCTAGCGACTATAATAATCAAAGGTCTTTGCAGCGTAAAAAAACAAATAAACGTGTGCTTCACGTAATTTTTCAATCGATAGAAATCGAAATTTTTAAAACTTTTAAACTAAATTTTACATTTTTTATTCTTTCATTCTCTGTTTTTAAACACGTTGATGCAAAAAGTTTTCGCTGTTTAAGCCTAGTACTCAGTTCGATTTCACGTGAAATCTTCATACGATTTTAATAAAGTGAAATTAGAAATGAAAAATTCCAGGGGCCCTATTCTTGAAATCAGTGGAAATTTTAGTGAACGGAATACAATTTTCTATGCAATTCTTTATATTACTAAAAAAATTCGCCAGCTACCTTTAATCATTTTTTTAAATTTCTTATCTTTTTTTAAACTAAGAAACGGAATTATTTGCTTAGTAGGTAAATAAATAATAGAAACCTTGCATACAAATTTGAAAAAATGATTAAAGTAGCCAACGAAAAATGTTAGTATGTAATACAAATAATTTCATAGCAAATTGTATTCCGATTACGGAATTTTCCACCGATTTCAAGAATAGGGCCCCTGTTTTCATTTTGTAGATTTCAGTTCAGCAGCGAAAAAGCCAAGTGTGTTCAACACTTCAAAGATGGAGCGCATAAACTCTCCAAATTATTTTCAAGTGAAAATAATGCATCGGCACATTATTTTTACGTGAAATTTTGACATTTGCTTATGTTTGACACTGAAAACATATTTTAAATACCTCAAATCTTTAAATTTGTAATAAAATCAATTAAATAAATTTATTCACGTAAAATAAACAAATTCATCTATTTATAGGGTTTTCCAATAGGAATGATATGATTTTTAAGTGACGTTTCGGCTATTTGTAATATTCAGTCATGTTTACAATTTCATCATGGTGAGATATACGCAAGAAAAACGTTTACAAATTATTCAGCTTTATTATCAAAATAATCGTTCTCCAATTGCAACTTTTCGTGCGCTGTTGCCATTTTATAGTCGTAATAATCGTCCAAGTATGCTCGCTATTCGTCGAATTGTTGAGAATTTTGAGCGTACATTTTCTTTACATAATTTTCAAGTACCAATAAGGCAAAGAAACGCTCGAAGTAATGCAAATCTTGCTGCCGTTCAGGCAAGTGTTGCTGAAGACCGCAATTTGTCGATTCCAAGACGTTCTCAAGAATTGGGACTGTCTCAAACCACAACCTGGCAGTTTTTGAGAAAGGATTTTAGTTTGCATCCGTATAAAATTGTTCTCACTCAAGAACTGAAGCCATTTTACCACCGTAAACGTCGTGAATTTGCTGATTTTGCCTTGGAACAACTTGAAAACGATAAAGATTTTTTTAAGAAAATCATCTTCTCCGATGAGGCTCACTTTCATCTGAGTGGTGCGGTAAATAAACAAAACTGTCGATTCTGGTGCGAATAAAATCCACAAAATATTCATGAAAAACCATTACATTCACATAAATTAACAGTTTGGTGTGGTTTTTGGTCTGGTGGAATCATCGGTCCGTATTTTTTTCGAAATGACACTGGTAACACCGTTACTGTCAATGGAGATCGGTATAGATCGATGGTAACCAAATTTTTATGGCTGAAATTGGAAGAATTTGATCTTGACAACATTTGGTTCCAACAAGACGGGGCTAATTATTGCGAGAAAAGTTTGGAGATTCGATTATTTCAAGAAATTGTGATATTGAATGGCCTCCAAGAAGTTGTGATTTAACACCATTAGACTTTTTCTAGTGGGGTTATTTGAAGTCATTGTTCATAAGTAATAAACCAAACTCTCTTCAAGCTTTACAAGTCAATATTGAACGTGCTATTCATGACATACGACTTGTTTTAGTGGAAAAAGTGCTCGAAAATTAGGTTCATCGAATTCGTTCCTGCAGAAGAAGTCGTGGAGGCCATTTGAATGGCTTTTTATTCAGAATCATTTGAATGGCTTTTTATTGTATCGATTGTACTTCACATTAAATAAAAAACATTTCAATTTCATTAACAATTAGTGTGTTTTTTTTTTAAAGAAATCATATCACTCTTATTGGAAAACCCTATATTTTATACGTTAAAAATAAAAATTCTCCAAATAAAATTTCATTTCTATTTCAGCCGAAATTATATAGATTTTTGGAGACCGCGTTAAAATTTCATTTCAACACTGAGTACTAAGCTTCAGAGCTAAAATATTGAAAAAATTGATTTGTGCGTTTCAAGAAAACGATAAACATAGAAACCTAACCATAGACAAACTAAACATTTTTTGGGTATCACGTGTTAATCCCTCAATTATACGTCTAAGTTCGTCCTAAAGAAAGAATTAGGTCAATTGGTAATATTTTATAGTTAAAAACTGATTTTTTTTAACTAAACATCGTTTTTGACAATTTGAGTACCATACAGCCTTAAGGGTCACTAACTGGCCTGACGAAATGAACAATTTTGAACAAATTGATTTCATTAACGATTCGGTTAAAATGATTTATGACATTTATAGCAGTTTACAGCAGCTGCATTTTTAAGTTAAATTAAGTTTTTTAAGTCAAGTTAAAACTTATAAGTCACGATAATATAAAACAATGACAATATTATTAAAATTGTCCGCTTATGTTTGGTAATATTTCGAAAAAGTCACTCCATACGAATCGCGATTTAGTACTCACATGTATTGTCACAAAATTGCAGCAGAATTTTTAGTACAATGTCACAAAAAATTGTCATTTGTCACTTGATCAGAATCTATGGCCTGGTGAGCATCAAACCAACGTGGATTGGCCACTTGGGCATGATATTAAGTTAGTGTAAAATGGTTAGTTAAGGTTTAAGAATTTAATGACATCCATGAAATAACGACATTTAAATTTTTTTTAAGCATTACAAGTAGGTATATGTATTCCGAGATTACTTCCGATATATTCGGGAATATTACGGAAGTGGTGTATATTACGAGAACTGGTGTTGTAAACCGAACTGAAAATTTCTATTGTTGCCTTCAAGTATTAAGTGGGGTAAAATTTGTATATTTCCTTTTTTCGGTAACATTCCAGAAATGGGTATGATGTAGTTGTTGGTGAAAACCATCAAATTTACGATAGTAGTACTCACAACGTTTGTAACAAAATTTGCTATGTAAAATATTGTCATATCGATTTCAAAATACGTACTCACCAGTTAACGCCAACTCTTTCATACTTTGACATATTTTCTCCATATTTCTAATAATTTTGATAACGATACCCCGTTGCAATTTCTCTCAATTTCAAAAAAAATGTTGACTTGGTTTTGGTATTGGCACGACATTTTTCTCAAGAGATTAATATAAAATCGGTTGAAACGCTTTATTACACCGTCGGGTTAGTCCCTGTTCTGTAGACGTACGCTATCCCCTCCGAAAATAACTTACTGTAATGATACAAAACAAAAACTCTTCAATTAATTTATAATAATTTAGCATCAAATTTAATATTAATGCATCCTTTATTTTACATTGTAATATAATGAACCACTTCAAAATTCATATATGAAGAACGAGCTACATACTTAAAACATAAAAATGATTGTATGTTGTTATATACGGATACCGATGTACTATGTCGTACTCTGAATATATATGGAAAAATTATAAAATGAAAATATTTCCTTCCAAATTATCCTTCAACACTTAAATTTAATGTACGAGTAAGTACTTAGTACAGCATTTAAAAAATAACTGAAAAATAATAATTTACCCACATTATGTGATGTGTACATAAAGTTTCGATTGTCAGGTTTAATCAATGTCGTATAATTTAAAAGTTCATTCGAGCTTACCCAAATCTCGTTAATATACATAAATTTGCTTGATTTATGTTTGCACATAGCGTTTATGTATGTATATGTACCATAATATTCTACTGTATATTTTGTACGTATGGTGATATACGAAGGAGTGTGGTGTGGTTTTACTCTCGTGCAGAAGGGCACCATTTTGTGGAAAATGGGAAATATAAAATGAAAATCTTGGAATAAAACATAAATAATTGTTATAATCGTAATTTGTGGTTTTATCGAAAGATGCGAGAATGAGACAGTGCCGTACACATTTATAAATATAACAGATTGACTCATAAGTTTTCCTCGGTACTTACTCTCAAATTTTTCTCGTTTTCCTTTATAGTACATGAAAATAAAATATTTACTTAGATATAGAAAAATGGTTTGACCTATTTTCGATCCATTTAATTTGTAACCTATTTTTGGTCATGCCATCCATACATATACTCGTACGAGTATAGCTATGATGTGAGATTTATTTATAGTATAATTTTCTATACTCCTTCATAAATATTATATGTCAGTACAAAAAGCTCACAAAAAGCTTAAAATTGTTTTTGCTTCGTTTTTGATGTGTGCGACATTCGTGTATGTACGTTTTTATTTACATACTTGATATATAGACAACAAACAGGCAATGAACACAAAGAAATCAAGGCACATTCTTAGAATTTTTAGGTAAGTTCTTTTTTACTTAGTTTAAAAAAAAATATTTAAAAGCATAAACCTCGGAAGGGGAGATAACAAGCAAAACATGTACAAAAGTAAACATTATGAATTGTGCTTTTTGTCTGATTTGATTTTTTTATAAATACATATAACCGTAAGGTTTAATCGTTTAAAGTAACACATGTGAACGTTAGATTCTTTGTGCTTTGGGTGCTTTTTGTAAATGAGCAGCTGGTTAGACGAGTTAAAACTTCCTTTTATATCGTATACTTTTTAATTTTTATAATAGTTGGACTGAAATGGTTGAAAAGTTTAATTTTTTGAGCTTTAAGCTCTTTACCAAATTCATTCACTTTTACAATACAACCTTTCTTTATTCTTTCTTTGTCTTTAAGATAACACATGCAGGATAGTTTTGATTACTAATTATTTTCAGGTGTTTGCGAGGTGCTAAGGGCCGTGATGAGCCATAATAATTTTATTACATTACTACAATTTATAAAGAAATGTTATCCCAGAACATTGAAATTTATAATATTCTTCAATCAAAATTTAACCAGGACCCTGTCGGAAACTTATTTGATATAGTTCGGGCAGCAAATTTAAATAATCGAACTCCTTCTATGCATGAGTTCAATCACAATATTACGAGAATAACCACTATGAAAATATTGGTTTAATTTTCTAAATGACTAATTTAAGACAAGTCACATTTGTTTCTCGAATGACTCGTCTATAGACTGTCCACAAGTGTGAGACATGTCATATATGTTTCCTCTTTCATGGCCATGTCTTAAGTTTATTGTTAGAAACGATTCATTTAAGATATATCACATACAATTAATCTCAGACATGTCACATACGATTGGTCATGTCATAAGTAGTTCATCCCAGATATGTCACAAACGAAAATTAAACCTATTTGCTGATAAATTTCTGTATACGTAACATGTTTGACTTTTTCGGATGAGTCACTAGCGTATCTTCAATGATTTTGCTGCTGCGAAAATTCAAACAGCTGAAAAAGGTTGGGTGACGCGAAATAAATAAAAAAAAATTGTTTATCTATTTCCTAATTTTTATTTATTTATTTTCAAATCATTATAAAAAGCTAGTTACAAGTTTACACTAATAGTAAAAATCAAATACAAGTTAAACAAAGCAACAAAAAAAACTAAATACAGCCTTGGCCAAAAGTATTGACCACATGCTGTATAAGATGGCGGAATTTTGACAGCGGAAAATAAGAGATTACGCTGCTCGCCGCAAGTGGCAGCACTATCACTAAAGAGAATTTATTTTGTAATGTAATTACCAGCGGAAATTTTTTATTTATTATGAATATATTTTTTCATTAAATAAAACATCTCAGCGGAATAAAATATTAGAAGTGATCCTTAAAATGTCAAATTAATTGATCTCCGAAGTAAAGGAACTCGGTATATGAAATGTTGAAATTTAACAATATTCCGTCTTTCCGGCATTTCTTCAACTAGTAATCAATGATTTCGGTTGTTTTTCTAATAGCTTAGGCTATAATAAGACTATATGGAAAATTTGGGGAAAATTCATGGACTAGAATTTCCACAAGAATTTTTTCATTTTCTGCCGCCATATAAGTTATTTTCAGTTTTTTGCCAATATCTCAAAAACTTCTACTAGTAACCAATACTTTCGGTTAATTTTCTAACAGCCTAGGTCATACTGAGAATATATGGAAAATTTGGGGAAAATTAATGGACTAGAATTTCCACAAGAATTTTTTCATTTTCTGCCGCCATATAAGTTATTTTTAGTTTTTTGCCAATATCTCAAAAACTTCTACTAGTAACCAATACTTTCGGTTAATTTTCTAATAGCTTAGGTCATACTAAGACTATATGGAAAGTATTGGTTACTAGTGGAAGTTTTGGAAATGTTGGCCGAAAACAGAAAATAACTTATATGGCCGCAGAAAATAAAAAAATTCTTGTGAAAATTCTAGTCCATGAATTTTCCCCAAATTTTCCATATAGTCTCAGTATGATCCAAGCTATTGCAAAAACAACCGAAACTATTGGTTACTAGTGGAAGTTTTTGAGATATTGGCCAAAAACTGAAAATAACTTATATGGCCGCAGAAAATCAAAAAATTCTTGTGAAAATTCTAGTCCATGCATTTTCCCCAAATTTTCCATATAGTCTTATTATAACCTAAGCTATTAGAAAAACAACCGAAAGTATTGGTTACTCGTTGAAGAAATGCCGGAAAGACGGAATATTGTTAAATTTCAACATTTCATATACCGAGTTCCTTTACTTCGGAGATCAATTAATTTGCCATTTTAAGGATCACTTCTAATATTATATTCCGCTGAGATGTTTTATTTAGTGAAAAAATATATACATAATGAATAAAAAATTTCCGCTGGTAATTACATTACAAAATTAATTCTCTTTAGTGATAGTACTGCCACTTGCGGCGAGTAGCGTAATCTCTTATTTTCCGCTGTCAAAATTCCGCTATCTTATACAGCACATTGAGCACTCTATAAATTTGAGGCGTACACGATAAGTATAACAGAAAACAACTCTTTTTATCTGTTTATTATTTTTTCGACATCCAAAAAGGACTAAAAACAGTGACACACACCGCAGGTGTGGCAATAAGCCATCCGTTGCAATATGCCGATTCAATTATATATATTATTATATATTATTTTTGCAATATGCCGAGTTAAGTTTAGAACAACGTGTGCAGATACAGCTTCTGAATGAGCAAGGGAAATCGCAAGTACTAAAACTGTGAAATGTTCACGCCGACTATTGAGCCACTCACCGCTAGTGCGCAAATGCATCACCACATACCGTGACGACCGAAAGTTAGTGAGAGAAGCTTTAAAAAATAGGGAAAAAACTTCTTCAAACCTCGCTGCTGAGTTGTCAGTAGAAATTAAGAAACCAATCTTGGTCAAATATCGTGTGGTTAGACGAATCAAACTTGGAAGTAAGTTGACAATTCTATGCCCTAATAATGTTAAATATTATGATTTTAAAATAAAATTCATCGATACAAATATTTTAGTTTTCTGAAGTCTCTACATTTCCTTTATTCCAGATTTTTGGTACACCTGATGTGCCTTTCGTGCGTCGCCGGGTAGTCAAAGAATTTAGTCCAGAGTGTGTGGTATACCAACCGTAAAACACGGAGGGCAGCATAATGGTCTGGGTGGGGCTGCATGATTAATTCTGGTTGGCGAAATGTTCGTGTGTGAGGGCCCTCATTTTTAACACTTTTTGGCGATACAAACATAAATAGCGTTAAATTCCAGCAGGATAACACGCCATGTCATAAATCAGCCCGCACAATGGCATAGTTTCGAGAAAATGGTATTGAGGTCCTGAAGTGGCCTGCCCAGTCCTTGGACCTGAACCCCATAGAACATTTATGGAGTTTATTAAAACGCAGAGTCAGGCGCTACACAATAAACAACAAAGAATACCTAAAACGCTGTCTGCACCAAGAATGGAGCGCCATACGTCCTGCAGAATGTAAAAAACTTTCTGCCATAATTAAGGCAAAGGGTGGACCCACAAAATATTAATTTTATATATATTAATTTTAAATAGTAATGTGAACCTATAAAAATTGTTTCAATTAATTTCAAATTGATACTCCCAAAAAAATTGTAAGATATCATGGGTGCTCAATACTTTTGGCCAAGACTGTATGTATATAAAGCAAAAATTACCAATAATTGATAATCTTCAACAAATCTCTTGACAAATTAAAATCATAAATGGAACGAATTTTATTAAAACAACCGATACTACATCGGTTCAGATTTATCCAAGTACTCTTACATAAAGATAACTTAAAAAGAAAGCCACTGCTCGAACTCAGTCCGCAAGATGGAATATAAATAAGTAGCAATTGAAGGAGATTCTTCAATTGCTACTTATTTATATTCCATCTCGCGATACAATCAATTTTAGACCCTAGAAGATCGCTAACAAAAGTAGCACGCACTGAAACTCTACGAATATACAAAGGTTCTAATTTTAGTAGCATACACCTTCCCCGATGGGAGCATAAACAAAAGAAGATTTCTGTCCCTCGGTAGTCTGCGAAGGGTATACTTTAAAGTCGCGTACATGACATCGAAAATAAATAGTTCCATACTCGCTAACGAACTCAAACCCAATCAAATTACGTGAAATGCTTTATACCACGCCTACTAGTTCCGAACTTGAGTTGAAATTGTTTTATCTGTGTTGTTGTTTTAATACTTTTGTAACAAAAACAATTCTTATAGTGTGTTCATGACATCGGAAGTTAGATCGGAAATAATACCATGGTGTGATACCATGGTAATATTTCCTAACTAACATCCGATGTCATGAACGCACTATAAGAATTGGTTTTGTACACTTTCAATTAGATCCGAAGATTCCCGATAATAAAGGTCCCAAATAACAACACTATACTCCAAGAGCGATCGCACAAACGAGACACATAGTGAGTTAATCACATAATGATCATAAAAGTCCATAGAGAGCATCTTAAAAAATCCTAACATAGCGTACGCCTTTGAACCGCAACTCTGTATATATAGATGAGGAAAGATAAGTCTTATAAAAGTAATACCCAAATCTTCGATAGTGTTAACTGACTCAACTCCACGGTCATATAGAAAGAAGTCGAAACTCGCGACACACGCTACATAACAATTTCAGATAAATCCGATTGCAAATCTTCCGCATCTGTAATATTCGGAATGGCTTTAAAAACTTTTAGATCGTTAGCATACATGAAAATTTCTGAATATCTAATACAACTAACCACAATCATTTATGAACAAAATGAATAAAAAGGGTCCCAAATGGCTACGTTGGTGAACACTCGACGTTACATTAGCCATTCGAGACTTACCGTTTCTGATAAATTGAATTCTGGAGTCTTAGTATGATTTGATCCACCTAATTGGAAACGTACTAGAATTTGGTGATTCCAATTTCCCAACTAAAAATTCATGATCCAGTTTATCAAACGCCTTACTACAATCCATATATACAACCTGCACACCACTCCCTCTTTCGAAAACAGATGAGATATAGTTGCTTAACAAACACAAACTTGAAATAGTCGATGTGCCCGGCAGAAGCCCGTGTTGCCTTTAGGCGAGAGATTTATATTTTTTCAAAAAATATATTTTGACTAAAATTCAATCAAAACAGGAAGGAGAAGTTTAAATCTCTTATGGGCTTAGAATCGTTAACTGTTTGTTATGCCACGGTCCTTTTTTCCTAGCAGGAGATATAAATTTGTAGCATATAAAGGTGTATCATCATTCGTCGCTACTAAAATCCAGTTATGATCGTCAAGAAATGTGGTAATGGATTCGCAGTCCCCAAGTTTCAATTTAAGCTCTTTGCAAAACTGTCATTTTTGACAATTTCAAATTTAACAAAATTAATGGTGAATGGTAAATATTTGATGATCCTGCTAATTCCTCACAGGTATGAAGAAAAACCTCTTGATCCAATAGCCAGAATACAAGGTCCAGCACTATACCTAACGTCCACGCAGTTTTACACCCATGGAGAATAACTCGGACATAAAGGACTCAGTATTCAAGTTTACCGGAGCGAAAAAATCATCAATACGAAACCAAATTAAAGTCACCGAGTATAATTAAGCGATTCACAGGCTGGATTGGCAAAATGCTGAACTTTACAACATCCAGAAATGTATCATACATCATCATACTTGAATTCTTTGGTATATATGTTCGTGACACAAACCATTAACGAAAAACGGTAATATCTCAAAACTGCAATGAACACTTTTTCAAATATTAAAAAAAACTGAAAAGGCTCCTAGGGAAGCTGTCACTTTCGGTCACTATTCAGAGTGATCTTTTAATTTATGGAAAAAGCCTAAGAATGCAGTTTCATCTCCTTCAGCCAATCAGCCTGAGCTGTATAGACGCCGAATTTTTTGTTTTTGTAAAAAATCGTCATTTCCGCTTACATTTTGGAAAACGGACATGGGCCGATATTATTACAAATTTAATTTAAAATCTTTTGGTTCTCAGTCCTTTTTCTCATAAATAATATCTAGAAAACCCTTCGAAATCGCGTTTTTCGAGACTAAAAAAATAAAATAAAAAACGTTACGTTTTAAATTTTTTTTTATTATGGTATACACTAAACAAAATAAAAGAGAAAACAACGAAAATCGTGTTATTTGAAATCGTGTAATTCGAATACTGTGTTCTTGGAGGGTTACCTACTCTTTTCAAAACATTTGGAAACAACTAAAAAGCTCCTATAAAAGTTGCTATTGCCGAAGAATTCAACTCACTGATTCTCACTCATTCAACACTGAACCATCAGTTCGTTTTCGTTTCGGTTCGCCTATATAACTAACTCTTTAGTCTTTACACACGATAAACGGGAATTTTTTTAAAACCACTTTTCGAGATCGAAATTGAAAACGATTAAGGACTAAAAAATTCTTAATTTATTTTGCAACAATAACGTTCTAGATTTTTCAAAATTTAAACGAGACTGATGAAATTTGACAAAAATCTGTTTTTAACTAAAATTTGGTTCCTGTACAGCCATACGGATAGATTCATGGGGATAAAACTTCATACTTAAGCTTTTTCCATAAATTAGGAGATCCCAATGATTTTTGGCCGTCACTGATTGATAATTAAATTTTGCTGGAAATTACTGGTTTTGATAAAAAAACAAATATTTCACCAGAAGTCGTTATCTTTAGAGTCCAGGTGAATTGACTGTTCGGAATAAAACTTCAACCTACTTAGTGGAAATCTGTGTACGTGCTGGAAGTGGCAACTTCAATGAGAGCTTTTTCAATGATGTTGAAATGCTTAACATTTACAAAAAACGACAAATAATTAAAAGATTTAAATAAATTTTAAGATAAATGTTCAACCAACAAGGGTTGAACTTGCTGGTTTTCCAAAATTTATGCAGGAATAATGTGTTTTGATCCAGAAAAGTCCAGTTAGTTTAATGTTTTGATTTAGAAATCAAGTGTGGTGTATTCGAGATTTGTGTTTCCTTGGTGGTCAAAGTCAGGTGTTGGCCACAACCACGTCCATTTTTTTGGTTTTATACTATTCTATATATTTATGATCTCAAATGTACACTCTACATACGGGTGTACTACGAAATCTCGGTTTTCAAAATCCCGGTTTTCACAATCTCGGTTTTCGAAATCCCGGTTTTCAAAATCCCGGTTTTCAAAATCCGTTTCTTTTCTTCTAGTTCTAATTGCACAAAATAATTAATAAAGTTTTTTAATTGTAAGATTTGGCACTTGCAACATTTTGTAGTTGCAAGATTAATAAAAAAATGCAATATATTGTTAATGCAAAATGTTGAAATGCAATAATTGTAGAGGCTGACGTCTTCGGTAACTCTCACGGGCCCTTATCTTAACCCTCCATTCAAATTCCATCGCTATTAGCCATTTTTTAGAACTTTATCGTAAACTCTTTTTTGAATTTTTATGCCAAATTTAAAAAATTCAAACCGGGATTTCCTAAAACTCGGTTTTTTTTTACACAAAACCGGAATTTTGAAAACCGATATTTTAAAAACCGACATTTTGGAAACTGGGATTTTGAAAAACGGGATTTTGAAAACCAGAATTTTGAAAACCGAGATTTTGAAAACCGAGATTTTGAAAAAAAACAAGATTTTGACAAACCGAGATTTTGAAAACCGAGATTTCGTTACACACCCTCTACTTACACTGGCTGTGCCTAATATGTTTCTTTCTGTTTATTTTAATATTAACTCTAGCGCCTAGGTAACCTACAGCATATATCGAAATTAACATGAAAAAACAAACGTGACCCGAATATAATTTTTACATTGCCTGGCAAGATTTTTCCAAGAAAAGTATCGGAATTAATTTTGATTACATCAGCACAGTCTACTAAGGCTGTTTTCGAAACGGATACTTATTTCAGACTTATTGACTTATTTGACGCCATCTTGAATAAGTAAGTAAACCCATTCCAATTGCGTTTGCATACTTATTTTGACATCGACATGAAAACATTGATTGTTTTCATCGCAAAATTCTTCGAGGCATAATATTTTCGCTTACAATTAATTTAACTATTTATTTTAATAAATTAAAAATTATATTTGTGCAATTAAAAGGATTGGCGACAATTTAAAAAAGAAAAACTTAAAAATAATGTTTAAATCTACAAAAATGTGTATATGGTTTTTAGGTACGATTCGGCTGGATATTTTATATTTCAATTCGTTTAGACAATCAAAGAAGTTCGAATGGGCCCCATTTAATAGGAAAATATGTATATATATATGGTATTTTATGTAAATATATATTTTATGTCTATCTAATCAGTATTAATTGTTTCGTAAAGATAAAATATATTAATACGCCCGCCTATGGTCTTGCTAGTTCTGTAGCTGACTTCAATTAATTTGCGTAAGGATGCTATATCTTCATGATAATCAATTTTTTTATCCTTATTTTGACTTTAACCCACGAAGATCCATTCGTTATCTAGAAATAGTTATTGACCAAATTCTAAAAGTCATAAATTGATAAAAATAACAACAAAAAATTTACAACCAATTTAGATTTTTCGGCTAGAAAAGGACAGGAAATAAGTCACCTCGCTAGCTTACTTATTTGAATAAGTTAGGTTCCTCAAATAGGTATTCGTTTGGAAAACAGGCTAAGGCTGTGTGCCAAACTTAAGGTAAATCGCTTACTACGGTAAAAACCGGGTTTAGGACAGATTTTTCGATCAGTTTACCAAAGAGTTTTTGAAAAATAATTGAATTTACCAAAAAATTTATTTCAAATTGATTTTTACCTTAAGTTTGGCATATGGCCTAAGAAACATTAGAAAATTTGCCGAAGCAACAATAAAGTTGTCAACGACATTTCTTTTGTTGGAATTTAGTGGGTTTTAGCAGTAAAGTACTAAATTTTTAAGTTTAACTATTTCCATCACTGTATAAAGTCTCTCTCTCTCTTACTAGAATTCGCTCGATTCCACAATCGAATGATAATATATTTCACCTTTACCTACTTTAATACAAACAACTCTCTATACTTACAATGATCGATTGAATGATTCATGCTTCAATATAATAATTCGTATACCAGCAACAACAACATCATGAATTCACTTGTAAGAGCTCCGCTCATACAATTCCAAACAGAGCGAAAATTATTAATAGCGAACATCGTTATATATCGTAATGTAATAAATAAAATATCCGCGGATTATATCACGGTTGTTGTTTGGTTTGTGTACGTCTATGTGATAGGTATAGAGTGCACACAAGTACAACGAATTTTTTATTGAAAGTTTATAAAAGTTTCTGAATTGTTTGTTTGTCTATATTCGATTTTGCTCTCTAGCTTTACTTCCGGTTTAATTAGAAAATCAGAATGGCAATATTTGGCAATCATTCAAGTACACATAGTAACGGTGTTTATAAAGACTATTATTATTTTGGTGGTATTCCGCTGTGATGAATCATCACATCAAATTCAAATCCTAGCTTTTTATTAAATTGTGTTTTTTATTTTGTTTTCGTTACAAGAGACAACTTTTACTTTATAAATACAATGTCGACCGTATGGAAAGTGTGGGTATGGGTATACGTGGTATCTCTTTATAAGTCAATTTTGTTTATTCAAGTGTCACGGCATTATAACAGAAATAATGATGATATAAGAACTCCGTAGGAAAATATGTCATCATTAAAAAGCGCACATTAAAGTTTCTGCCACAATTAGAATGGTTTGTTGTTGATCTGTATGTACTGTTTATCGCGTGTTCGGCAAAGAAAAAACAAATAAACGCCAAGTGTAAAGGTTTAAACAGAATGTGTCCGTTACGTCCGCTGCGTTTTATGAGAACTGTCAATTTATATGAAAAAATGAAAATGTGAACACATTGAACGAAGGAGAAAAAACGGGAGCGGACACTAAGCTCAAATTTAAATTTTTGCGGACGACATAACCTCACATAGTATTTGACTAATCAGAAAAAATCTTAAACGAGAATTGTTTGCAGTAAAAGTACCAAATTTTATTAATTCTATTAATCTCTTCTAATAATCTCACACACAAATTAAAATTTTATAAACATAATGGGGTCGATTCCGGGATCTAAAAGTTTATGTTATGACATTTCTATAAATTTATGTTATGATATTGCTACTCTAATGTGAGCTGCACTCTTTTTGGAAGTTCTTCTGCCGCTAGAAGAATGCCAAAGCTAAGATTAGGAGAAAGAGACGAAGAACGCACACAGAGGATTCAATCGCAATCGGACGGGTAACATACAGACATCGAAAATGTCAACGACAAGTCAATAAGCAACATAATATTCAGGGATCAGAAGAGCAACGAAATGTTGCTGTAATTCAGTCTCGGACAACAGGATCAGGTCTAATTGAACCACGGCCATTTAGTATGAATGAAATTTAAATAATTTTAATTATAATTCGCAGTATAATAATGCATATCATAAAACAGTTCCTATCGCATAAATGCCAAAAATTAGTGTTATGTAGTCTTTTGCTATAAAGTGTTTTAAAGAATCGTCGGAATTGTAACAAAGGAAAAATTGATTTGTCAGAGCTTAGAGAACCGCCAGAACCTTTCAAAACATTATTTAAAGGCACAACATCCGAATCAAACCACTACATATTTGCAAAATATTCAAGCATTATAATCAAGCTTTCCAAATGACCTGGTTTGGAGCCAATATAATTTTTGAAGGAGGATTTCAGCCAACGTTTAAAGTGTAATCAAGTGTATACCATAGAATAGGCTCATTACCTAACAAAGATCCAAAATACCTTCAGATGTATTTTGTTGGAGATTAACAACAACAAACGCAAAATCAATACAATAGACACCCAAGAACACGATTTGTAATAATTGCTCAGCTGCAAGAAATGATTCATGCTTCGAATAATTCAAGTGTGCTTTAAAAAATATACCTGCCACAGAGTACAAAATAGTCATTGATGCTCACCAAAGACCTTCTAAAACTAGTGGAAACCAGGTATTAAACATTTTTCAATTGTTGATGCTAAATGTTTTGTTCATGTGCTATCAGAGAAACGACGAAAACTGGATGATACGACCCTTTCGCACAGGGTTTCTCACAAAAATATGGAATAGATTATAAACTTATCTATAGTTTGCTTTACATATCCGTGAATACACGACCGGATATTTCGCGAGTATTTCAATTCAATATTAGCGCAACGAGTGCAACAACCACGTCAACAAGATTGGAACGAATTGAAACGGGAGTTGAAATATCTAAAAAGCATTGCAAATGTGAAATTGGCATTCAGCAGTGATGACTATTCGGACAAATTTTTCTAAGGATATGCTGACGCCAATTGGGCCGAAAATAAAAAGGACCGAAAACCAAACACTAGTTATATTTTTATTGTTAATTGTGGCATCGTAAGTTGGGCATGTCGAAAGCAAAATTCCGTCGCATAGTCATCTACAGAAGCACGAGTTCAGTGGTTGCTGAACAATTTGCAACACCCGGTTCAAACAGTGACATCAATCTACGAAGACAATCAAAGCTGTTTGAAGCTCATCGAAGAGGAAAAATTGTCAAATCGAACAAAACATGTGGATACGCGATATAATTTTGTTAAAGATTACGTACAACGAAAATTCGTATCATCGTGCATTGCTGTTCAGTAGATATGTGGGCCGATTTACTAACAAAACTACTGCCGGCAAAGCGGCAAGTCATGCTACGCGAGCGATGCGTATTAAATTAAATTAAACAAATAATTAGAATGAGGAGGAATGTTGAGATAAGTTTTAAGGACATTTTAAATTATTTGTTGACAATTCAAAATCAATTGAAATGAAGTAGACGTTTTGTTTTGCATTTATTTATGCGACACCCTATCACCAGTTTATGGGGCACATGCTCGATCAGCTAGCAAGCAAGCAATATGCTAGCGCAAAACCTGGCTACTCAATCGATTTTATATTTTACCAAGCAAAATTGAATTTAAATTAATTTTTTTATACGTTTTTTGTTTATTTTCGCGATTGCACAGTAAAATATAAAAAATTTGCTGGATAGTTTTGTGATACCCTTGACAGACTAGGGATTACCTAAACACGTTTAATCATTTTTTTGAGTTTATCTTTTCACTAAACCGGTTTAGTGCACAAATCTCTCAATATTTTGAAGTTTATCGCATATAAATGGGTTTAGCGAGAGCGCCATCTAACAATGAATGTTAATATTTATAAATGAGCCTCGCCACACTTTAATTCTTTCCTCGTGATTCAATGATTTCAAAAAATCAATCGCCGTCCACATTTGATTTCTTTGCGCATTTCTTTGTTTATGTGTGTGCGTAAAATTATGTTTTTTGATTTATTCGTATTGTAAAAACTGTTTATTATTTGCTGCGAAAATAAAGCAAAAGTTAAATTAAAATTAACCCAAAAACGACAAATAAACAAGGAGTCCTTGAAAAATTTATTTTTGTCGTTGTGCGAGAATCATGCACGATTTACATGTTCCAATTTTTCTCCCAGTAAAATATGAAAGGTTAAGTATATTACGATTTTCGTTTGCGAGAGGAGCACGCAACGAATTCCAGTAAAATAAAATTGGATATTTTTGTTTTTAATTTGAGCAAATGTTGGCATAAAACTGGGAGTGTTGCCATAAAATATAGTTTCTACGAGTATTTTTATAGCAGTAAAATATTAAAAATTCAAAAAAGTTTCAAATAAACATGAAGCAGCCATAAACATCATTCAAACAAAGCGAGCAAACATGAACGGTAATTAATTATTTTATTTTTACTTGCAATTCGATGTTGTTCGTTATCTAATTTGTAAGCAAGCTGTTCGAACTGTCAAAATTTATGGGACATACAAAAAAATTATAGCATTGCCTTATTTGTTTATATTGCTGACTCTTTTTAACTAGTACAATTTTTTTTATATGCGTGCAGCTCTATTTTTCAGTAAAAAATTTGTTGGGAAAAAAAAATTGGAACATGTAAATCGTGCATCAGTTGAATCAAAAAAAATTTTTGCTGAAAAATGAATCAAAAATTTCCCCGCCAAAAAAGTAGTTTGTTGGTGAGGGGGAAGGGAACGAGGAAAGAATCACGACCAAAGAATCAAAGTGTGGAACCACGGAATAGGACAATGCCATTTAGTACTGTGATACAATGATAGATGCCGCTTACTTTTTGAGTTACATATCCCATTCGAGTTTTTTTTGTTCCTATTTAAGTTCAAAATACACAAATGTGTATGTAAATAATGCCAGGTTGTAATGTCGTCCGTATTTTAACGGATCTTAGTTAAATGGGAATTCTGAAAAAAAAACATAATAATTTGATAACACATAAATTAAATAACATTAATTATTTCTTTTTCATCACATCAATTATTTTATTATTATTATAGTAAGTGTTGTTTTTCTGACGAAAACAAAATTAAGCGATATGCACAAATGTATATTGTGGTATTCAGCTTACACATAATTCTATGTTTCACACATTCGTTTCTCTTAATTGAAATTTACATACACAATTGTGTATACGGGTGGCGAAAGGGTTATATCTCTATTCCAGCCTGCCAGCACAATTGTGTGGGTAACGAAATCGAATCATGTCAAAATTTATTTTTGTATCTGTTTTGGTCCAACTTACACATTTGTGCATTCCTCTTACCGTAGAGTGCGTATTGTAATATACAATATTGCACTATATTTGACTTCTAAGGCCGGAAATACCGTAGTATTATATTTGGAATTCACATTTTTTTAAATCTGTATTAAAATCTCGCTGGAATCTGACAATTCTCGCGCAGAAAAAATATGGCGGATACACAGTGATGTATTAAATATATATTGTATTTATATATTCATTTATATTGTTTACATTTTTATGTTGTATTTGTATTAAAATGGAATAGGAATTTTGGGATACAATTAAAACACAAAGTTTAGGCTTTATAAATAAAATTGCGTTTAATTAAATTATTTTTTATTTGTACCACAATAACATTTGTTGAATACCGACCGGACAAACATAGCGTATTTTATTATTGAAACAGGGTTTGCTAAACTTCATAGTATGTCAACCTAATTGGATTTGCAGTAGATTAACTAAACTAGTTTAACTAAACGCGTTTAGCTAAATCCTAGTCTGTCAAGGGTATAAGCAGCAAAGTTCACTGTGCAATCGCAAAAAAAATAAAAAAAATTATAAAAAAAATAAATTCAAATTCAATTTTGCTTGGTAAAATTGATTGAGTTGCCAGGTTTTGCGCTAGCAAATTGCTTGCTTGCTAGCAGATCGAGCATGTGCTGCCCCTATATGTTAATATTGTGTGTTCGACATTTCTACATTATTATTTTTTATTTTTCTGTCTCTTGTTTTTTATGTATCAGTCTTTCTGTGAATATTAAAGTATAAAGACAAAAGTATTTTGGTTGTTATAGTTTTATCCGAATACGGTAGATTGCTTTTTCCACGTTTGAAGTACTCTGTTTGTCTAAGTGGATGCACATAAGCACTTTCGTGTATTCCAACACAATATACCTTGACTTTTGTTACTCAGCCGATAACTAATCGCTTACCTGCTATCTCCCATTTTTTATTATTTTTTCCGTATAAACAATAGATGGTTGGAACGATCAATAGATTAATTTATATTAACTCTTTTTTTGTATCCTTTTATTTGTTTTATGCTTTTTCCTACTATATATAGCTAACTTTTTGTTTTTACAAATCAGTAGATACTACTGCCCAACAAGCCGAAATCGATCGAGTAATTTTTTAAACTTTGTGAAAAAAAAATTTAATTGTTTGCGAAATAAAAAAAACAAGCGCTCATAAAAATTTCATTTTAAATATAGTCATTTGTTCGAAATGGCGAAGTTAAGTAGGTTCATACATGTTAGGCAAATTTCAGAACTTCGTCCAAAATATATAAATCTATTTGTGAGAATAAAAGTATTCTTTTTATAAAAAAAGAAGAGAAAGACTAAAAATGTAAAAGCAAAATTGAACTTCCGTCAATTTACATGTTAAAACCCAATTCTTAAAAACTAAATTTTATCATCATTGGTCAAGAGATGGCCGATTTCTGTCTAAGACCTAAAGATTCCGTTTTGCCTCCACAGACATACTATTAAAGTTAGCCGAAAGTTTCCAGCCGAAAGATAAGAAAACTCGATTAATCCAGATAGTGTCTTCGCTTTCTCAGCCGAAAGTGTATAACTACGTCACCGTTGATCAACATTCTTCAGCCGAAAGTTATCAGCCGAAAAATTTATTTCAACAACACATCAACTAAAACCAATTTGAATGTATTATTATGCGAGGTTTGTTGTTAAACCTAATTCTATTTAAACTTGTGAAATACAAATGTTTAAATCAATCATTCATAATTTAACCAGCAATATTGTTAAAATTGCTTCAAATGAATATAAATTATGATGGTGATGTCACTATTTCCATTTGATACACAAAAATGTTGGTTAACTTCGGCCTAATTGTGGAGAAATTCTGAAGGGGATACAGGGGCGTAATTAGCAAAATTTCGCAAATTCAATATATAGAAAATGCATTGAATGGCCTGTCGTTCTAGGTTAACATGCCGTGTCATTGATGCCACTATGGTCATTTGATGATGTATCTTCTTCAGAATTTCTCCACAAATAGGCCGAAGTTGACCAACATAGTGGCCTATCATATGACCAGAGTGGCATCAATAACACGGCATGTTAACCTAGAATGGGGATAGTCCTAAAAACTCGCCAAACGAAATATCGAATGAACAAAATACCGAAAGTAAAAATTTACTCGAATTTAAGAATATCGAATTTCAAAATAATTTATTTGGAAAATCTCGCATGCAAAAATCTCGAAAATTAAACAGATGTTCTAAATAAGAGAATGGTAAAAATGCACTTAATATTTTTTATGCTATTTAATAGTGTTCAATTCAAATTTTATTAACAAATAAAAA
Organism: Nephrotoma flavescens; assembly: GCA_932526605.1. Classification (NCBI taxonomy): domain Eukaryota; kingdom Metazoa; phylum Arthropoda; class Insecta; order Diptera; family Tipulidae; genus Nephrotoma; species Nephrotoma flavescens. The sequence goes on along the minus strand of OW052220.1, from coordinate 189,059,416 downwards.
ATGTATATACATATGTTGTGAACCTTTTTAAAAAATCTAACTTATCAATTTTTTGCATTTTTTTCAAAATTGTTTTAATTTTTGATATCTCATCAGTTTTTTTCTATTTAATGGCTTCATTTCACCTATTTTCATTCGTTCTATATTATTTTTAAATATTATTAATTCTTTTGAAAGATCGGTAATTATATTGGAAACACCAGCATTTTTCGTTCCTACTACTGTTTTAAGCGCCGATGCAATGCCCCAATTGAATTTTGAGTACTCGGGAAATTATTAGCAACAGCATCGGCAACGGACCAGAATTAAGGCTCATAGTGTGGTTTAGGTAATTTGTATTCTCGAATCTCGAATAATAAAAATAATTTTGTAAATATTATTTACGGCGCCGCAAATAATATTTACAACATTATTTTTATTATTCGAGATTCGAGATATATTTTCGAGGTTTTGAATTCTATATTTTGAAATTTCGATATTTTGAAATTCGCTATTTTATTAATTCGAGATTTCGATTTCGAGATTTTGATTTCGAGACAACGATCGTCGAGGTTTCATGACCAAACCCCTAGAATGACAGGTCATTTAATGCATTTTTGATATAGTGAATTAGCGATATTTTGCTTAAATAATTCCACCCCTGTATCCCCTTCAGAATTTCTCCACAATTAAACCGAAGTTGACCAACATAGTGGCCTATCAAATGACCATAGTGGCATCAATGACACGGCATGTTAACCTAGAACGACAGGCCATTCAATGCATTTTCGATATATTAAATTAGCGAAACATTCCTTAATTAATTACACCCCTGTATCCCCTTCTGAATGTCTGCACAATTAAGCCAAAGTTGACCAACATTATGATAAATTAAATGGAAGTAGTGACATCCCCACCATAATTTATGTTTATTTGAAGCAATTTTAACAATATTGCTGGTTAAATTATGAATGATTGATTTAAACATTTGTATTTCACAAGTTTAAATAGAATTAGATTTTAGAACAAACTTCGCTTAATAATACATTCAAATTGGTTTTTATTGATGTATTGTTGAAATAAATTTTTCGGCTGATAACTTTCGGCTGAAGAGTGTTGATCAACGATGACATATTTATACACTTTCGGCTGAGAAAGCGAAGACACTATCTGCATTATCGATTTTTTATCTTTCGGCTGGAAACTTTCGGCTAACTTTAACCAGGTTCCACAGACTGAAAAAATTAAAATTGAAATTCTCTTTTGATTATACTGCCTCTGGCAGTGAGTATAATAAACTAATATTTTGTGGTCATATACAGCACATACAAGTTCCAATTCCCTGCTTTATCTGCAAACTGCGTCTACGTACATATATACATATATATTTAAACCCACATGCAAAAGTATCCTTATAAATCCTAACAAAAACAAATAACGATTAAATTCTAATCTTCAAAAATAATGAATAGGCATATTTAGATTATTTTTCGATTAGATGAAATTAGATTTTTTTATGGTCGATAAAATATTTTCGTGTCCTCAAATTAATCCAGCATTTATTTATAATATTTCTTAAAAATTCTAATTAAGCAAAACAAAAATATTTCTGGCACTGGTCCCATTACATGATGATATAATATATCACTTCCTTGTAACTTAAATATATAATTAATAAAAACAAAATAAAAGTCGTATGAGATATTTCACTAACGATAAAACTAAAATTAATTTATGTATGTGTTTTCATTCCAAAAATAGTTTTGTTGGTCTACTATGTGTCTATTAGCCTAGAGCTAAGAGGAAATTGAGTGAGTATAGGACAACAAACGACTGTAACACTTTGCTCCAGGAACGAAATCAATTTTTCAACATATTTTTTTTTTGTAGATATGTGTGTTACGAAATAATAAATCTTAAAACCTACTGATATTACAATTTTATAGTGTAATAGATAACTATACATAAGTGCCACAGATATATGACATATTGCACAGTCGTTAAGATATTTATTTAAGAGATACAATAAAATAGTTGTAAGGCAATCGATTTATCAAAATTTATTTTAGTAAATGCAGATTTTGCATGAAATTTGTTTACATTTTTACAGAGGAGGGGCACCGAAAGCGGTTGCCGAAACAAACCCGGTTCATTGACTTACCACAATACAAAAATATTCATATATTTTGCAAACCCTTGGAGCACACCAAATACTCACGATACTGATGGATTATGTAATAGTTTATTAAATTCATTATAAAAATAAAATTAATTCAAATCGAAATGAAGTTCACAGAACAAAGTAGAATTTCTTATTTTATTTCTTCGCTTTTTATCATTATTATTTTTTTTATAAAGAATAAGATTTAATCAAGTAAAATAGAAAAATATAATTGCATGGAGGTGGAGGTATATGTATATATGCCTGTATGTACATATTTTGTGTATATATTTGGATTTAAGATTATCTTAAATCTGTTTAATGCTCGCTCGATCGGATATCATTTTAATGAGATATTATTATCGTTGTTTTGGTGAATTTATAATCAATAATTTTTGTGATATCTCGCTCGTGTAATTGGTATTATGGTCAAGGTATAAAATTTCGATGTGCTAGCACTCTACCAGTAATTACTAGCATGATACAAGCAAGGTAAGTTCAATTACCTAGTTTTCCAAATGTTTAGCAATTCAAAAATTTTATTATATTATTATTTGATTTATATAGTTTCTAATTATTTACTGGTATGTGCCGGATAGGTTTAGGTCAGAATTACTCAACAGTAAATCCGGCATGACCATGATATTCGATATAATTAAACGAAAACATTATTTTTTACGAGTAAGTACATAATTCTTTATATAATTAACTACCCAAGAGGGTTTCGTATCATGATCTAAAAATTTTTATCGCAGAACCAAAAATTGAACAGAGCACTTTTCAAAAATTAATTAACTTAATATAATTATTTTAGTGGAAAAAATTTAAGAAAATTCTGTAATTTTGGAAAAAAACAGAGACTAGAACACAACTACGTAAGATTTTAGGATAATCAACCGGACGCAACAAATCGTCGAAATAGAATGGCTCGTTCCACATTTGTATCGACTGCACTACGCGTTTACACTAGTTATCATCAACTGTTGTTACTTTTCTATGTATAAGTAGTAAAAAAAACAAAATTAAATAAAAAATATTCATTTTGCAGTAAATTTTTATATCGCCTTATATTTGTTTTGTTTTTATTATCTTTGTGGTAGTGTGTAACAACACGAGAAACAAAAAAAATTTTGTTGAAAATGTAACAACACAAAATCCCCACCTCAATTTACAAGAATACAAGTGTGGAAAGGCCCAATATTCAACAAAAATGTGAAGAGCGGTTACACAGTCCTCCGTTTGTGCACATCTTCCTTTTTATTAAGTCGGTGGGTCTATTTTCAATTTTATTTCGATTTCTTAAAATACGAAATCGTAAATTCAAACCGCCGTGAATACTCCTATAGACCATTTTCCGCATCTGTCAAAATCAGTGACGTTGTAAATGTCAAACGAGCGTGTATGGCAACGAATGTTAAAATTGTTTGTGATATTTACTGTTTATTTGATAATAAACGATTGTTTTCTTGTATATTTTACAAAAAATGTATGCTAAAGTGAAATAATTTATTATTCTAAATAAATTTATTTATAAAACATTCTTTATTGAATTAAAATGCCCGTGACATGTTCTATGTTTAGTCTGTGGTTTAGTGTCGAGAGCAATTAAGAATTCTGGAATAAAGTTTTTTAGATTTCCCGCTGTTCCAACACAATGTTTGAAGTACAAAGTTCTGGCAGAACAACGGCACCAAGCATGGTTGACTGTAATCAATCGCAAAGATTTACAAATTACTTGATTAAAGTATGCCTTTGTTTGCTCTAAGCATTTTTTATCGGGTACAAGCGCTCCCCGGATTAAACCCTGACTGGATTCCTTCGGTTGAGTTAGGACATAAGAAAAACACAAAGTGCTCCACGGCTAGAAATGACAGAATGAAGAAAAGAACTTCATTGATGGTAAAGCAAGATCAAATTGTCACAAAACTAGAAAAACGCCAGCCATACTTGGAACCAGAAGTTAGGATTGACGAAAACTTTGACGATGTACCCGCAGTTCCAATGATTCAAGAAAAAGCATGTCAAACTGAAGGTAAAATAATATAACTGAACGTAACACATTTATCATTTGTTTCGTAATTCGTACAATTCTAAATTATGATATATGTAAGTTGAAACAACAAATTACTGCAATGAAGGAGTAAGACGCAGCACAGAAGCATACAAATTTAAGAACAAAAACCAAATCAAAGATGGATGATCTTAGAAATAGTACCAAGAAAACCAAATACTTTACTGGCTTTAAAAAGTTTAATACACTCGAAGTAATTTATAACGATGTCGAGCGTTTTCTTCCTGTTAACTTCAATGACAAAATGACTAGCAAATACATTTTCTTCATATAAACATCACCAAACTCTCAAATATCTCATGTTCATTTCATCTTTTGGAAGTATACCGTTCATCTCAAAAGGTTACGGTGGACGATGTAGTGACAAATTTGTGTTCGAATCCTGTTGAATTTTAAATTTTATTAGTGAAGGGTTTCTAATCGAAAGCGCTTCCAGAAAAAGAAAGCTAGATTAATTAAGCCAGCTTTCAAAAAAGGAAAATCTCAAATGAAACCTATCACCATAGAGAGCAATAGCAAAATTGCCAACATTCTAGTCCACGTAGAACAAGTTGTAGGTGTTTTAAGACAAACATTTCTTATTAGAACCAACCGACAACCAATTTCAGCAATTTTCAAAAAAATTAACAGCAATATGTTTTTCGACTACATAGTTAAAATATTATGAACCCTTCAATTATTTTGAATCTACAATGAAAATGCAAATATTTCATTCAAAATAAAAATTTAATTCCATATTATAAACTAACTAATAATTAAATCACATTCCATTTCATTTCAAACTGAGCAATTTTTCTCTCGTATCGTCGTCTTTCGGCTCCCGATAGACCCACTGCATATTTTGATAGCATGGTGCTATTTATTTTCTGTAAATTTATATAATTTCATAAAAATAATTTATTTGGTGCAAAACATAACCTAAGTTTATTTACAAAATCATGTTAATTACTTGCTTCTCACACAAATTTTGAAATATGGTAATCAAAAAGTTTTTTGTTAACATTAATAAATTATGCAAATACAAAAATTAGATTTTATTTAGCCTAATTTAATTAATTATCACAGTATAAAAAAACAGCACAAAATTGTTGTTTGCCATACAGCATCAAAAACAGCTGTCAAAAAATTTTGAGGAAAATGGTCTAGCTCGAAGCAGAACAAGAGCGACAACGACGAGCGTCGACGAATAAATAAAAAATATCGCCGCAATATCGCTGTAGCTAACAGAACAAGCAAGCGCGACAGCGTATGGCGATAAAGAACAACCACAAATGAAATAACGACGACATATTTTGTCTATGTCAAAATGGATTCTAAAAGTTAGCATACTCGGATAATAAAAATTTTAAAATTATAAAAATTGTTTGTTTGATGTTTTATGCATATGACGTTGGGGCGTTACCAACTTATATATACATATATATAACAAAAACAGTTGGCAACATTGTTTCTTTGGCGGTAAAAATAGAAATAGACTCTAAGGCCAATTCTAAAGTAAATCTAGGGTAAAAGCCGTTTTTAACAGTGTATGCGGTAAATTGAAATACCGTACTAAAAAGTAGGGTAAAGCGAAGACACAAAAGGTAAATAGTAGTGGTTTTTGTTTTTGCTAAACAAATTATGAAAATATGTCGGCCATGTTTCTAGACATAATGTTTTTATATTCACTAGCATTTCCCATGAAATAAAAATGCGCTTCGATATTTATGAACACAGTTTTATATGTTAAAATTTTTATTTATTTTTTCAAATAGTTTATTATGTATATTACGCAACAAGTTTGAGAAAATATACAATTTAAATTTATTCGTATAAGCAATACGAATAATTAGAACGACAATAAAATTTATGATATTAGTTCGTGTACCAACATACCAATTTTTGTATATTCCTAGAAATCATATGTCCCTTTAAGCCGCATTTACCTAATTTTATTTAATAGAGAATTGGTACGATTTGAAAAGTAGTTTGTACTAAAATTTCAATTTACTGTACTAATCGATTTACCTGAGAATTGGCCCACAGCCTAAAAATATTTCAACGAAAAAATCATCGTCTCCTGCGTCGATGGTTGTGTTTGTATTGCATTTCTTCGGTGTTTTGTAATATGACAGGCGATTTCGCTCGCTGCCTTCGCTCTTGTTCTGTTTTGAGCTATTTTGAAACTTTTTTGTTTAGCCGTAAAATTTAAGACCATTAAGTATGCTATTTTGTGTTGGTTTTAGCTAAATAATAAAAAGGTTAAAGTTTCAAATTAATTGTAATAAATTAAACTAGTCAATTGTTATAAAATCATTGAGTAACTGACATTTTAAAAAATAATTAAAGTATTTTATTTCGATTTTTCATTTCGATTTTTTTTTCGTTCATAATAGGGCGAATTTTACGACTTTCGAATTTTACGAAAGCAAAAAAATTTCATATTTAGCCGCCGGATGTAAGATCTTCGCATGTAGCTGCTGAAATGCAATTACATCGAGAGTTCTGTTCGTGGTTTTAAAACTGATGAATTTGATTTGAACTAAGCATTTGAATACTAATCTGTTTTATAAAACATAAAATAAATGAAACTGGGATAAAACTCTGTTTCTATTCAAAACTGTTTTGGTTGAAACCTGAGATAATCAGTACGTCGTGCAACCTACTACCACAGAATATATCAGAAACGACAGTTAGAAACCATTTTTTTGACAATACTCCTAAAATAGTTTCCACGTTCGCAAATAGATGGCTCTAAATTTGAAAAAAATTCATTTTGTAAACATTAAAAGCTTTTAGTAGTGTTCTCTCTCTTCGACTTCTGTCAAATTGTTCGTGATCGTTTGTCAAACAATACAACATTATTATGAACATTATTATTAATAAAAATGATTCGGTTAAGGCTAAAAATTTAGCACTGGTACAGAATATACTATATTCTTTGGCAAGGGTATCAACTATTTTTGATCGAATATGCCCAGGGATCAATTCGCGTTCCGTGAAATAATGAAAATGAAAAGTTTTTTTCATTAACAATCGAGTAGGTTTACATTCCCCATAAGAAATTTTGATTTTACACAGTAAAATTTAAAATTACGTTTGAATAATTCAAACTACTAGAGTGCCAATGAAAGAAACTTTTCATTATCATTATTCCACGGAACGCGAATTGACTCCCAGATCAAGTAAAAAATATTATCTCCACGGATTACGTGATCAGAATCTACCTCACCGACAGTCCATCGTGGTTCAATTCAGCCGAGGCATTCCAATTATTTGAATTCGTCATCAAGCTATATCAGAATGAATTTAACTCATTCGATAACGGCATAATTGCCCCTTGCAGTCAACAGTGTCGCGTTCGAGGAGTCTGACATTGGAGCCCCAAAAGTTGCGTTTCGAAGAATTCCAGGGGCAAGACACATTATACTCATTTCAACCGTACGCTGAACGTAGCGATTAAAGAAGAAAGCGAATCAATGTACTATGTAGCGATTTCACATACTCGAGCGTTACTTGTAATCTTCGGTAATTCCTATTTATTGTGCATCGACCAAAATTGGCGGCAGTTATTGTGTTCAGAACAACACTTATGCCGAATGTAGTTTACCTAAAATTTGTAGAAATAAAACAACTTGATTAATAGAAATTTCTGGGTTTTTATTAAAAATTTAATTTTCATAAATTCGAATAATTCTGGATTCTCAATCCGAGCCCCTTGAAATAGTTTACATATAAAAGCTCCAAGAATTTCGTTATTGAATAACTTTAATCAAATCTTTTAGTGCATTACGCCGCCCTCGATTAATGATAACCAATGTTGCAAAATACTGTAAAATGCGAGAAAACATTGTCTGAATGGCATTCAAATAGTGGTTTATTGAGTTTGATTGAAGAACCCTTGTACACTCTCCGGTGTATCAATCAGTATCGTCGCTGTTGTCGATATACTAACCCTCCCGTAGGCGGTTTAAATTTACCAATGCCGACCCCCCAGTTAAGGACTAACTTTTCTGATGCCAAATATCCTCATAAAAATTTTTGTCGGATGGTTGCATGACTAAAAGGCAAACATATAAACACGGCATTGAATTCTGATAGTTACATCTCATACATTGAGACCAGTTTGTAAACGTTATCGATCATTTCAATTTTGAAATCGAATTCCTGATATTAACGTGGGGGGCTAGGCTACTTCAGTTTTCTTTCAATGTACGTAATACAACCGATTTGAAAGCTCTTCCGGTATCTTCACTCTTATTTAATCTTTGGCGAATATCAGCCGTATAATCCACCATACCCGTTTTATTCAGGGTTTCAAAAGTAATTCTTTTTTGACGACTATCTAAAAAAAAAGTAATTCAATGCATAATTTGTTGGTTATGAATATGATATATACATACATCTATTCTTGTAGCACAAAAATTCCAACAGCGGAAAAATTAAATGCCAATCAAGATATTGGGAAGTTTTATCCGTTAAATTGAATTTTACCATTTTAGTTTAATTCTTTACACGCTTAATAGTTTAGATCTTTAGTTAGTTTAGATATTTTTTTAGATTTTACGAATTACAGCAATACGGTTGGTGTCGTGCAGCCAAAATCAAAGTGACATTAAATTGAGAAAGCCAATTGAGAGAAAATTTTAGATGTACACTGCGAAGATTTTATAATCGATTTAAATTTTTTGAAAACTACTCTAGCGCTATCTATTTACTACCATTTAAACAATTTTACCACTCCTATTTTGATATAAAAAGTCAAATATTCTAGTCGAAAGAAATTCATATAAAAATGGAGTTATGTCGCTTCTGTATATATTCTGTGCTACTACTCCGAAAAATTCTCGTAAAATGCGGGCAAATAGAGAATTTCTAATTAAAAAATTCTCCGTAAAATTAACAGCTGATTATATTACATTGATTTTAAGATATAAAATAGAGACTTACAGGTCAACCATAATGATGATCTTAAGGGGACATAGCACCTTCAAATTTTCAAAAAATCGAAATTTTTTTTATGATAGAATATGTTAGAATGAACGTTTAAAAACATGATTTTAATGATATAAACATGAAAATCTCAAAAAAAAAATTATTTATATTTTTATTTTATTTATTGCGTAGCGCGCCTAATGTAAAGCGCGATAATTTAAACGCGAATATCTCGAAATGACGTTTTTCAAGTTGGCGTGCAAGATTGAGAAAAAACTACTTATCCAATCGTTCTAAAATTTTAACTCGTTGATCTACATATATTTCTGCTCAGAATGAACTACGGAAGAAATAATCGGCTTTCAATTTTTTGAGTTACAACTAATTGGAGGGACAAAAAAGCTGCATTTTCGAAAAAATGCCGCCATTTTTTTATTTTTCAACAAATTTTTTTCCCTTTAGTTCATTCCAAGAGCGATTTAATGCTGAATAAAATCCCGTTTTTTTAGATATTTTTGAGAGAAGTTATGATGCACGCCGCGAATTTTCAGTGTTTTTGGAAAACCCTTGTAGCAGACGACATAGCCCACTGTTCCAAAAATCCAAAAATCTAAAAAAAAATTTTGTGTATACTTTCAGTTAAATAAAATGTCAATGGAAAGTTTCATTAAGATATCTCTTTTTATTCCAAAAAAAAAAATCTTTGAAAAACTTTTTTTTTCAATTTTGAAGGGGCTATGTCCCCTTAAGTATGTATATACCGTATATAGTTTTAGAATTCTGCATCTTACTAAATTCCAAGATTATGCGGGCCCAGGCGCTGCTTACACCCTCGGCATAAATTGTTTATATGCGGTTAGAATATTAGCCACAGAAATAACCTATAACCTATCGTCATCAGTTATACTGCAACCGAAATATTTATTACAGTGTCATCTAGGGGTCACTTCTTCTCATGCTGTATAATATTATCGATTTAAAATCTAACCAACAACATTTAACGCGAGGGATGCATGTTCCTAAGGACCCGACAGTATACACATGGTGCTTTTTATGTTCCGGGTCGATGTTTTTTTTAATAACTTTCAAATGAAATACAATTTTACAATTTAAATTTTATTGATTCAGTTAGTATATAACCACGACGCTTATAATAATTTTTTTGTCAAAAATACATCGTTTTAACAATTTCCTTGAGGTCAAAAATTAATTAAATCTAAAGCTAGATTAATAATATCCATTCACTATTCCAATTAAGAACAGAACCGTCTCGTACTAAGTAACTAACATTTACTCATTCTTAGTAAAAAGAAATAATACCCAGTATGCAATTTATCCAGTGTGTGGAAAATCTTGTTTTACATCCATACCAAATATTAAATAGTATCAAAAGAGGACACTGCCTTGTAAAATCGTGTCTCAAAATTTTTTTTCCATAAGACAAGAGTGAAAAAATTCTCTGCTGGAATTGCAAAACGTCGAATACTTTCGCTAACCCTTTGCTGGGCTGTGACGTTGCACTAGATGCAGGGATCAAGGGTATACCATGTAGTCATCAACTTAGGCTCGAAAGTCTTCGATTCAAGTTAGGTATACGCCACGTTGATCCGCGTTAGAATGCTCGAAGGAATTCATCTCGAATTTCTTGATTACGCAAAAGTTTTCGGAAAACAGGCATGCAACACAAAAGCGTTGGCTAAATTACAAAAAAACTGAATAAAACAACCTTCCTTATTTTCCTTAAATGACATTCTTTCATTTTAGCTTGATACGTAAGAACAAGCCAGGAATGGTAGGAATAACGAAAGGAATAACTTTAACTTCGAAAGCGACTATGGCCCCAGTACTTGCATACCCTATACTCAACAAATTTATTTTGGGCTGCAAACAGTACAATTTTAAAATTCAGTTCGTGTTGAGGTGCTGTACGCAACCAAAGTGTATAGTTGTTTAATAGTTCATTCGAAAGAGTATATATGTACATACTTCAAATATTATAAAACAAAGGGGAAATAGAAATTCGGTATGTGTATTCAGTAGTGTGCCCACTCTAAACACAATACAAACCGTGTTGGAGATGCCTCATACATTTTGTACGGAAAGAAGCAATTTTTACCGTTTTTTCTACACTTAGTTTTATGAAAATAAAGAAGAAACGATTTAATACATTTTAACGTGTTCTCTATACTGTTTTCTACAGTAACATGTCGCCAGATGTCTGTGAAATTTGATGACGCTAATAAAAAATGTTCGAAATATGTGTGACTGCTATTTATTCAACAGTAATCATTTGAAGAGAGCAGATGTAAGTAAAAATTATAAAAGATTCCAGTTTCAAGTAAATTAATTTTTTTAAATAGAATTTTGCTAGGAGGTAAACCATGGATAGACTCAATTAATTATTGAATCTGTGCGGAACCAGAGAATTGACTGCAGGTGAACAGGAGGAGATGCAAGGACTGCTCGATTATTTGGGAAACGAAATAGAAGAAGATCCGCTGGAAGAAGGTACTATTGACGTTGTAGACGCACCAACTCGCACAATAAGACCGATAGAAGATGTTGATTCTGATGTTGAATCGGATGTAAGCGGAGACGATATGGACTACGTACCTTGTGCAGATTAAACTTCTTCCGACGACGAATCCAGCGCCAGTGATGGTGGATTTACGTGATCAACAAATATATGATGAAATAAATGGCGATGAGACCCAGGTTCACATCTAGCTAGATCTTTCTCGGAACGACGACGAGTGTGGACAGATACAAACGAATATAAAATGTATGCCTTTATTTGCCTTTTGTTGTACAGTACATCCGGAAAAAATTCGAACGTTCACGCGACCGACTTGTGGGAAAGCGATTTATCTTCTCCAATTTACAAGTCAACGATGTCGTTTTGAACAACTGGAAAGATTCTTACGCTTTGATAATTGGCAGACTCGTGAATCTCGACAATGCAGAAACAAGTTGGCGGCCATGGGAACATTGCGGCAATAATTTCTGAGTCGATTACAACTTCCGTACCAACCAGCAAATTTCACATTCAGACAATACATTCTCAGTAAACCAGGGAAGTATGGTATCAAAAGTTTTTGCTAATTATGGGAATGTTAGAGCCAACCAAGTTTCACATGACCTTGTGGTTTGTTCGATCGGTCGATACCTCAATAAAGGCTTCAACGTAACCATGGGTAACTTTTTTACGTCGTATCCGCTGGCACAAACCTTTTCAAACAAAAAACTATATTGGACAGTACCGTTCGTTCAAATAAACCACAGCTGTCTCGTGAATCATCCGACGACCGAGCAGCCCGTCAACGAGGCCAGTTCAACAACGCATTTGCCTACTCTGGAGAGGTGGCGCTGGTTAGTTATGCGAACCGATCATACAAAATATACTCGTGATCAGGGTTGGTAAAAAACATGTTTAAAAAAAAAAAAAACGTTTTTTATTGTTTTAAACTGTTTTTTTTTTGTTTTAAACTGCTTTTAATTTTTTAACTGTTTTTCAGGTAGTTTTTTTACGTTTATGCTAAACTTATTAAATAACACCCAGTATGGGCCAAAATCTCTATTAAATTGAGCAATTGTTGCTCTAATACGATACTATGCCAGTGTCGATTTTAATGCCAATCGATTTTAATTCAGTGAAATGGAATACTAAATATTTCACCAAGGATCAATACATTTTAATGCGAAACTGTTATCGATAGTTTTTTTTTATTGTATATTTATTAATCTCAACATTACATGTATTTGTGCTTATACAAATTTGTATTTATACATAAGCGTGAAATCTATAATTTCACATATATCAAAATATAAAAACTCAAGTAAACTAAAATGTATCTTCCAGATAAAACAAAATAAATAAAATGTCTTTGACATATTCATAAAACGTGTTCATAACTAAGCAACCTAGACAAAACTATTACACGCTCTTTTTATTCAACTGCTGCGAAACGAAAACCAACTTAGTCGCTTTATCAATTCCCAGCTTGTTTCTTAAAGCAGTGTGTGTTAAACCAAATTTTGAAAAAAAATTCTAGACCAGGGCTGACATGTTGTAACTATCACTATTTTCGCTTCGACGAAAAAACCGTGCTACTTTGATGAAAATTTAAAAATTTACATGAAAGAAAAAAAATGTTTACTCTCAAAATACCGTTATTCAGCTGTCCAAGAAGCCCCATATTGTCATCCGGAATAATATGCTGGAATATCGATTGAATTGACAACCATCATTCGAAATCAGTAAGTTGTTCACAGTTCGCAAAATGTAATGCTCTAAATGGGTTAAGTTTAGCAACAAATTTCATAAACGTAGTATTTATGAAATTTATTGAAAAATTAAATTCAATAAAATCCATGGCCTTTTCTTTCTCACTTATAGTAAGCGGTGATTTTCTTGGCTTTGGACTTAAAAAATAGGCGGCGAAATGTCCATTTGTTAACGTCTTAATATATCTCTTTTGATATAATATTTTAATTATTGTTCCATTTTCAGATAAATGTAATTCCAACTCTCCAAATCTGTACAGCCTCCGCTAATTTGCAGCTATTACTTTGAATTTTATCAATAGCGACTGTAATTGGCTTCAATAAGGCAACCATATTCTTCACCGATCGTTTCATGTTTACATTAATAACTTTGTTTGCTGAAAATATATTAATAAAAATATCTAAATGAAGCTATAAAATATGTTATAGACTTTTACCAATATCTTTATCAAAATTTACGTCGTTTCGCCAATCTTCACACACCTTAGCAAGAGCAGGCCAATTTTTCAAATAAGTTTCAAATGAATCACCGTATGAATTCCAGCGGACGTCTATGGTGAAGATTAAAGATTGACCACCAGCTTCATGAAACCAAGCCTTAGGCAAATGGTA